>JAOXYF010000011.1:3828871-3846928 GCA_028565775.1 Sternarchorhynchus goeldii | reverse complement strand
CATACAGCCGAGGGGGGTGGGGTGGGGGGTGCTCAGTTCAAACTTTTCCCATGAGGCCTGTGGAGGAGGAGGGGGGGGGGTGTTCGGTATACAGACAGCCACCTGCACATGTCTGCTCCAATGCGTGCCAATTACTCACCGGCAGACAGTCTGAGGAGCTGACAGTTTGCTGCTCGTTTGGCAGATGCCTGGCACGACTGCCCCCTCGCCTGCCCGACATCAGAACCGCACCGGGGTGGAGGCCTGCAAATGACAGCCCGGCTGAGCTGCAGCCAAGAGGGGAATACCTCGCCCAGAGGGAGAGACACACAAGGGAAAACTCACTCAGACAATAGACTTCAGGGCGATCGTATGACCAACTGCAGATAGCAAAGTGGAGAATCGGCAGGAGTGGAAACGGATCAGCTATTGGCAGCAGACAGTGTGTGGACTACAGCGTAATACTCACTGTCTTTCAGAGCAAGTGGTACTAGACATTAATGAAGTCTGAATGTCCACTGTTCTCATCCACAGCTGCTCCTGTCCATCTGAATAGTTATTAACTATTACAGTACAGACAGTTCATCTGTATATATAGCTAGAGGTTACATTCCTAAGGAAATACTCCAACATATCATATCTTAATGTGCTGGATTTACATTAACTGACCATTAGTTAGAAATCCCTACCTTTAACCTACACTTGCTGTCCATATATAGATAAAAATGCAGTGGCCTGCATTGCATAAAGCAGGTACCCATTCTGCATACTCACCCATTCCTTTTTTTCTTAATGTTTTATTGAGTAAAATGAGTACAAGTGCTGAGAACAGCCTTACTTGTGATATAATCACGCTAACATGTGGCCTCAAGAGCCTTATTGCTTATGGAATGGTGGCAAAAACAACAATATAAAATACACCAGTGCTCAATAAATCATTTAATTAATTAACAACATTTACAGTAAACAATTATTCCGCCAGGAAATTTAGCACATTACTGATAAAATGTTTCCTACTGCGGTCCATTTGATGCCTTCCAAAGTTTGTCAACCACCATTCTATCCCATTCATCAATGTGAAGACATTTGTCAGTAGAATGGTCTGCTGGGCTGAGAATGGTCTTCACCCTGAAATATCCAGTCAGCAGTGGTTCTCACCATTAACAGAGGTATAGGAGATGGTGGGCACAGGTTTGATGGATATTTACAATAAATTGATTGGTGAGATGTAAAATTGTTTTGAATGGTCTATCACATTGACCAGAGTTAGCATGCAATTAAGTGCAACAAAGCTAAAACAGTAAGAGCACGTCTCACTAACACACGTGCACCAGGTACCTGCAGGACCAGACACATCTGTCAGACTCTAGGAATATAGTGAGAGTTCAGCTTCATCTTTTATTTACCAGTACGTATCTGCCTGAGCTTGGCTTACTGGTCCTCGGTCATATGATTCAGGACAATAGTTCCTGGGCAGCGTGTCACACTTAAACTGCTCCCCAAGCCGGAGGCAGCATTACCCTGCAAGAGTAAAGGAGAGAAGTACACCACAGGAAAAGAGTAATTCATCTAGTATGTTATTCCGTTAAATGTGAATCTTTGTGAGATGTTTTTGGTCCAAACGTCTACCCTTCATTTTGCTTTATTACTGGTGGTTTCTTTCTTAAAAACAAAACTTAAAATATATACACTTTATAACATTACCAAAGTAACGATTTATTTGATAAATGTATAGGTCAACATTGAGCTCCTTGGTGGATGACAACTCCAATGTCGGATCAAAATTTCAAAGTGTAAATAAAGTATGAATATTAAAGAACTTGTAAGTATGTTACCGGAGTGTTATTGTCCATCCCTGACAGAAGACTGCCTGCTACAAGACCCGGCTGGAGAGGGCAGGACGTGGCTTCAGGAATCAAACCATAGTGAGTCATTTGAATCAAATCATGAGGAGTCATTTGAATCAAATCATGAGGAGTCATTTGAATCTTCCAAACTTTATCCAGCTGCATAAGAAATTTTAAAAAGCATATAAACATTCATCCTTTTGGCCAAGAGAATTTCCAACAGCACCAACATTTTCCTGACTGTATTTCAACGTTGTCAAATAACAATACATTTTGATGGTTGAGTGCATATTGCATTCATGTCATGTTGAGTTTAACTCAGCGTCAGTCCAAAAGCTTGGTCAGGTGAGTCTGATTTGCATGCAGGGCTATTAACGTCAGATTTCACTGCTTAGTTCATTTAATGAGGTTGGGTGTTGTGTTTTACAGTGCATGGGCAATAAAGCTGAAATAAACACAGACATCAGGTCCTGAGGTCTAATTTGGAATGTGTTTAAATTAATATGAATTTAATTTAAACTTTCTATCAGGTCTTTGAAACCAGTATCATGCTTACTGTATAGCTAGTAATGAGTTTACTAATAGCGAAGTGAATGGTATGCTTTGTGCAGTACTGTAGGTGGCGCTGTTGCTGGTCTCTGAACCGGGTGGTTGGCTGCAGCTGATTGCGGCCGATGCTTGAAGAGCGTGGTCAGGGAATTTTGATCAGCAAACGTACAATGTTGCCACTGAAGCTTTGGAATTGCAAAAGGAAGGAAATTGGTGAATGCTGCCCTCCTTGAAGGATAAACACACAGTACTGAATGCAAAATCCAAGAGTCGGTACCAAAAGCCATATTTATAATGCTCTCAGAGGCTTGTTTATTCCTGGTAAACATTGGAAAAAGAAGTCCTCACATTTTGACTTATGATGCAGTCTGATAATTGAGCTTCACATCTTGGGCACTTCAGGTCCTGTTGACATTTACAGGCAACTTGTAACCATTTTCCACAAGCACTTTCAGGGTTAGAAGATAACAAGCTGGCATGTCCATCCTCCTCTACAAGCTTCTCACTGAATCAGCAAGTGGGCTTGCAACAAGCTTTCATAACTGGTCATTGAATATGGCTCTCAGAAGTATTGAATGGAGTGTTGAATGCTAGAAACAATTTTGATAAGTATGTAACCCTTATTATAGAATTATTATATAAGCTATATTATCAACAGGCCACAAAGTTATTGTCATTCAGAATCAATCAAATATTTGAAAAAAATCTCCCATTTTTGTATTTAGGCTAATTTACAGCCAGTAATAGGAGTTTACATTGTGATAGAGATGTACAAACTAGTTCCGTGTTCAAGAGAGAACATTTTACTCTCTCATAGCCATAAGCTGTGTTCTCTTTTACATACCATGCATCATAATAAGTCAATTTACCCAAATCATATCAATTAATGAGACATTATTACCGCAATCTATATATGCAAATGCAGCAAACCAAACACACAATTATAGATAACTGAAAATAATAACTTTCTTCCCATAATTATTACAATGATTCAACTCAGTGCTCAAACAAATTTCATTAAGGGATTGCATGCTAAAAATGATCCACCACCCAGTACTAAGAGGGTGGATTAGACTCCACCATATTACAGTTATCTCCACCTGCAAATGAGAAAGATAAGCAATCTCTCGTTCCCCTGGCAGCCACGAAGACAAATAAAGAAAGTTACTGAGCTTGAAACAAAGACATTAGCTATTGAAATACATGAAAGTGATGGTGAAGTATATAATATGTGACACGATGGATGTATGACATTCTTGTCTCGTGCTTTTTGTTTTGAGTATGCATCCAAAAATATAAAACAGTCAGAGAACAAATACTTCAGTGCTTGGAATATATATATATAAAAAAAACACTTATTTTGATAAAAAAAAATAATGCTTTTGGAGGCAGAGACCTGTTTTATCAGTATTTATGAGGAAAAGGACAAGCTTCATCTTCAGGAAACATCTACAATACAGTCATTGGCTTTAGAAATGTTGTTACAGAAGCTAAACACTTCATGTGGTATAACAGAGGAAAAGCATCACAGTCTGCTATTTGAGGGCAGTGCTTGAATGATAATATCCTTATCTCCATAGGAACTCTGTCTATGTCTCAGTGCAGAGAAAGGCTCCAAACGTTTCACAATCTTCAGGAAGACCATCATGTAAGGAAATGTATCTGGTGTCTGCCCTCACTCATTTGGAGAAGATCCTAGTTTGATTCAGTCTTCTTTTTCCTTGCATGCCTGGTGATACATCCTCACATTAGTATGCTGTGCACATTTTCTCATTACGTTCTGAGCCTGTCTGCTCTCAAGGCCTTATTCATCATCAGAAACTTCAGGACCTGGGTTTATGCGAGCCTGCATCTGCCTCTGGTGCTGGGCCTCAGTCAGACCCTTCCCCAGCCCTGATCTTGCTGGGGCCGGTGGGGGCCCGGTCGCCCTTATCTTCGGCTTCAACCTCAAGTTGTGAGACTAAGGGCCTGCACCCTCTCTCCCCCCAGCTCTGTGGCTGGCTAACAATCACTCTCCCTGGGTGAGTGGTCTCGGGGGGTTTAATTTAGACTGCAGCCAGTCAAACCGGCGCAGGTTACTAGCTTGAGGGTGTTGCATTCCGGGGGATTTGTGTGGGCCCACTCAGGCAGCCCGTGTTAAAAGGCCTGGAAACAAATTGACATGGCCATAATGGACATACTGGAGAACTCGCATGAGCAGAAACATACAAGTGCAGGATGGGAATCACTGCGGTTGCTAGCAGGACGAAACAGTGAAGGACTTTTTACTTTCATACTGAGCTAAAGCTGGACAGGTACTAAGCTATCATTCATAAAGATATGAAACACTGTTAATAATACAGAAATGTGATTTAACTGACCTTGTGCAGTCCCTTATCATTTTTTTACATCTTTTTTTAAGGTACCTGATGAGCTTTCAAAGGATATCTCACCTGAAACTCTTTTTCAGAAACCTTCCCACGAGGGTAGATTATCATAAATTAAGATGGTTGAGAGGCTTCATGGGTTATTGTTACAGTTTAGATCTTTTTAATAAAGGCATGAGGCAGTAAGTCAAAGTTAATGAGAAGTACAGTGAGGTTAGTGTAGCAGAGCTGTAACAAGGTCATTCCCAGCATCACGCAAGGTTTTGAGACTTCAGATGATCAAAAGTGCCATCTGAGATGGATAACACAAGAAAATCTAGAGTCTGGCGAACTTTAAGGTTTGAAGTGGATAATCACACCCAAAAATAGCAATTTGGAGACCCTCTCTCCAGCAACTTAAACCATTTTATAGTAAGGGAATATGTTGGACCATTATTAATACATAAATGTAAGCTGGCTTTTCCTTGTAAGATGTAATTGACCAGCCCTGTACCACATGGCTCTGAATTTTTTTTCCCATCCACTAACAACCTTTATGCTCCAAGTTAGTTTTTTAATCAAAGCAGTATGAAACTGGTGAAGCACCCGGGCTCAAAAGAAACTTTCTTTCTCTGGGAAGCAGCTGCCACGAGTCCTTGTTAGATTCCTATTTGATGCAACTCCTCAAGTGACCTTAGACTGTTTACCAGCTTCTGTTATTGATAACCGAGGAGTCATCTGGGTGCCATGTGCAATTGCTCTGGTAAGATGGCGCTCCATGAAAACCCGTCATGTTCCTCCCTGTTTTATGTTACAGAGCAGAGTCACCTTCCTTCTCCCCTCTCCTCCCACTAAAGTTTTCTGGGCTGACTGACATATCCTCTTCATTAGGCCCTTGTCGGCTGACCTGGGGCTACAAAAAAGAGCTTCAGCACCTTCTCATTCCGTCCCCTGGCAGGGGATTTGTTAGCTGCCATCTTCCGACCTCTGGCCCCGAGCCTTTGGAAGAAGGATTAGCAATGAGTCGAACCCCCTGCTTCGGCTAGCTATGGCTGGGCGCGACTGTGATGAAACTCAAGATGCCACCATTTTTGGCTTCATTTCCTCAAATGGTGTAGCAGGACAAACACCTTGGCATGGGCTCGCTCAGCCCACGAACGTTACGTAACGCTCAACAGTTAAAAACAGGGCACTTCTTTCGCAAACCAAAGTGGTTATGCTTCATCGGTATGGGTTTAACTGGGATTGTAATGTAACATAAAATGAGGCAGCTCCAGCAACCTCTGCCTGCAGTGAGCAGTGAGTTATATTTTTCAGTAACTCTGCACTATTAAAAATTATGGATTTAGGGTTAGGGTTAGGATTAGTGAAAGTGTTTTTCATCAGCAACAAAACCCGAGTGCATGCAGTACAGCCACGTCAGCACAAAGTCTCATGTAAAAGCAGATATGGTCAAAGTGCCGCTCAATAGGTCAGAATCCAACCCACCAAGAATGAGTTTGGACTAAACTCCCTTTGCAGCTCGCTTTGCATTCTCAGATCCTGTAAAATATGTGGCCAGGAGAACCTAAACTGTATTTACAACTGTATCTGAGAGTCAGTAGGGGTTTAGTGTACTATAGGCAAGGTAAGATCCTCAACCACTTCAGGACGACTTTACTAGATGTACAATTCTACAAAGATCCTAGATTTTGCTTGGAAAAAAAAGGTGAATAATCCTTTCTTAGATTGAATACTGTCAGTAAATGTACTGGTGAGCTGGTAAATGAGCAAACAAATGCATTATTCCTATGAAAGCACAATAAAAATCAAAGTGATTGAATTTTAAGTTGATCATTATTTTTTCTTTGCAGGGCTAAGAAAGTCAAATGCTGATGTTTCTCATAAGCATCCACAGAGATCTATCCATCTTGACAGAAAGGGAGGGCAGAGTCATGTCTTAACACTTTCTCTCCATGTGTTTCTTACTGGGCCAGATCACACCAACAAAACACGTGCTTTCACTTTATCTTACAACCACAAATGTTTCTGCGCTTTCCTCAATCTGGTGTCCTCGTCACCACTTACTGCTTGGGTGACATCACACTTGGGACGTGTTCAGCATGTTTATAGTATATATATGTGTATTTATATTGGATGAATTTTGTGGTAGAGGTTTAATCAGGCTACACGATACCTCCCCTGCTCATTTATATATAACAAACTGTGAAATACAGCTTGTTTCAGACTTTGAGGTACAATAATAGAGCACATAAGTGAGTGGATGCAATAATCCTCCTATGTTCTGGGCACATACAACCTCTGCCATATGAGATTGGATGATTGTGCTCACAGTCCCATCTGTCATTGGATGATTATTGTAAAGCCCTCATATTCTGTAGATCTAAGCCAACCAAAGTCATCCTGCAGTAGGAAAACATCATTCCATAAAATCCTCTTCTCAGTTTACATTTTCTCAGGGACAAAAATATACTTTACACTAAAAAAATGCATGCTCTCTCTCTCTCTCTCTCTCTCTCAATCACACACACACACACACGCACACACACACACACTAGCTGTATTGATTTTAATGGTGGCAGAAGACAGCTAGCACAGGCAATGGTCTTAAAGCAGATGTCTAATAGAGTTCTGTGAGTCCCCTACTTTATCAAGCCAGGCCAATGTTGACAGTTAGATGCTGGAGGGCAATTAAAATTAAAGTGTGCCTGATTAGAATATCATATTCATCTGGATGGTAATTACTGTGTCTGGCGTGGTATAAATAATTAATTATGCAAAACCCAGGCAGCTGCCACTGGCTAGAGTTAACTGACTTTCTGTCAACATCTCACAGGTCTGGGGAGGATAAAGAGATTTGGGAAATAAGCTCTTTAGCTGCTATCTGTGAGTCCCGTTAGGGTGGAGGGTGACTGTGAAACCATGGCGACCTGCCCTCCGCCTTTGCAGGTGGTGCTCAGAGGGCAATGCGGTTCTCTTTTCAAGTCTAACTCATCCCCTTCCCCACCCAGTTCTGGAAATCAACTACATAAGCTGTTCAGACATGATTGGTGATCCTCAGTGGCAGCTTCCTTTCCCACCTAAGCTCGTTCTAATTTGCACTGGTGTGATGATTTTGTTCTACCTTGTTGAAATGTCCCTAAAGAGCAGATGCACTATAACATAAGTTTAGACTTACGAATGACAGATGCACCGATTAAAGAAGCCACTTTCTGATTTTGATCTCTATGTACACCTCTGGGGCAACCAAAAAAAAAAATTCATAAAATATTAAGTGCTTTGAATTTAAATTAAATTAATATTACAAATAAAGTAAAGCTTTACAGAAAAGAGCATTATAACACACTGAAAGATAATTTCAATCATTCTTTTAGCACACGTGAGCAGTGAATGTGTGAATGCGAATGTTTTCAGTTAGCTTATATCACAAACAGTTTTTTAGCATTCACAGTGCCGAAAGATGTCAGAGATAATGGCCCTTTTCAGCTATTACGGCTCGTCAGTGCTTTGAAGTGGCCTCCCTCTACCCCCATTTCTGGATATTCCATTAGCCTGATTTATGATGTCAGGCACTGAGGCTGAAACACTTCGGACTACCGAGGTGTCAAACAGGCACTATACGGACAGACAGATACGACTGCAACTAGACTAGCAGAGACAGTTACCCCAGCTAGAAGTTCATTAGGCTTTTAGAAGTCATTAAAGAAGGGATGCAAAACCAGATGAATACATAAAAAATAAATAAAAATAAAACAAATACATTTTACGTTTCCATTATATACACTAATTCACACATGGTGTTTTCCTTTAAATACTTCGAAAAATCACAATTAATAAGTCTGGGTGGTAGCCCGCTAAAAACATAAGAAAGCTGTAAGACCATTTGTAGGTCAAATGGACAAACAATTTCAAAACGCATATTAAAATCTCTCCTCACTATAAATACATATCTAAATATAAACATTAAATGTGAAATAAGTTATTCTCCATATACTCATTAACATGACCTTCTCAAAGACATCCATAGCTCACAAATTAGCGTCATGCTGTTACGGTCTCGAATAATATATGGTAATGAAATGCAGACGCTTATGTAACTAAGGGAAGGTTATTCCGTTTCACTGGGGAATATGCGGGAGCCGAAATTGGGACCAGGACAAAGAGACTTCAAGATTACTTAGCATGTTTATCAAACTCTATATTGCTCTTCAATCACCTCTGTGCTGGTCCTGTGTGTGCGCGCACTGCTTGAGTCGTGGTTAATTGTAACATTATGTAAGTATAGTGTTGAGGAACCCGAGAAAGTTAAAAATAATGTAACCGCGTCGCATAAATCTAGTGATAAACATTGGGTAATTACAGTCGGCCTTGCTCATGTAAACGTTTCTGAAAGCGCTTCTTATTCCCTGAGAAGATTCACCTTCTCGACCACAGCTGCACTTCGCAAATGCTGATGCTGAATGCTGGTGGAAACTGTTCAGGTACGATATTCCGGAGTCAGTTTTGCGCTTTCTCATTTCATCGATAAAGTTCGGAATCTAAGCAACTGCCTGTCTGTGTAAAAGAGGCGAATACTTCTTATTGTTATTTCCCAACCAGATTTTACAGCCACCCACAAAGATCTGGACGGATGTCACATTCAAAGTCCTGCGTTTTTTCTGAACGATTCAACCACTGCTGTGTGATTAAAGTGCAGTGACAGCTCGAACTGATACGATCTGCGCCAGATGAGCTGCATAGACTTGTAGTAAACGGAGAATATTAACGATGGTGTTATTTTTACACTGACCATCCAAACGCGTAATGACATGATTCTTGATATTTGCATGCTGTTCTCTTGATGTGTTTTTTTTTTTTTTTTTTTACTTTTTTGTGTTTGCAACGAGAGATGAACTGGTACACACTTTGTTTGATAATCTCTCGCTGTGGGAGGCGTGATGATTACACTGCCAACCCTGAAAGCCTGGAGCGGTGGGATACAAGCTCGACATTCATTTGAACACCGAGGTCGCTTTGGCGAAGGAATATACATTAAAAAAGGCAATGCATAAAAAGGTGCAATTTGATTAAAAACAGTGATGGTGTTAAAATGCACGCACGTGAATAAGTGTAGAAAAATGGACGCCGAGGAATTACGGGACATTCCCGTACGTGATGAGACTGCCTTCTTACAGTAAACGTTTACACTCGCTGAAGTGATCACGTTTTTAAAACAAGCCTGTAGAAAATGCGACCTGCAGCTCATGTGACTTCATAAAACAAACAAAAACGTCCCAGACTGTCATAATAAGCGGCAACAGTGACATAATACACATAATAGACATTTTAAAAGGTATTTTCCACATCCAAGTCGACTTGTATAACAACACTAAATGATTTTTCTTAATGACCTAGTGCTTTGTGTGTGGGTTAGGCACATGAATATCAGCTGCTGTAAAACACAAGCTCGACAAGCTTCTTTACCCTCCATATCTTTCAAGGGCATTTTTGTGGGAAGCCTGGCACTACTGGCCCTTGCTCTGGATGTGATGACAGTGGAGGCGAACCCCCTGGTGCTCAGGCTCCTGAATGGGGCCCATCCCAGCTGCCCGCTTGGTGGCTTGCATTGCCTGGCAGAGGCCTGTCTGCCTCCTCGCCTCTGTCAGCCCCCTGCAGGAGGCCCAACCTGTCCACCAGCCAGGCCTGCCAAAACACCCAAACAAGCCCTCTCACTCGTCCAACTCTAAGCCTGGCCCTGTGTGTATGTGTGTGTGTGTGTGTGTGTGTGTGCAGGAGGGGTTCAGTGGTGGAAAGTGGTGGGTGGACCGTGTGAACTGGGAGGGGCCAGAGTGACTGATAGGCTGCCTCTGTGGCCTATGCAAATTTTGCCCCCTCTTCACCCCTGTCTGTCCAACACACAAAACAGAAATTCTGGAAGCTGATGTTATTTTAGAATTCTGAGTTTAATGCATTTCTGCATTAGAGTCTGCCTCAGTCTTCCTGCTGTAGACAGATATTGACTGAAGGAGAAAGAGCAGGCACTAACCCCTCCTCCCCCTCCCCGCCCCTCAACTTCCCTGGGTTTTTTGGCTGGTGTACTGCACGCCCGTGTGAGAGCCATGCAGGGATCTATCGAGCCTGAGGGGGAAGTGAGGGAGGGGAGGAGGACATAAATCAGGACTGTTTCATGTAAGATAGGAGATTTGCATTGAGCCTTTCAAATGAAGGCCTTTATGCAGGCGGATGACTGACAGTCATAATAGCGTAATGCTCGCGCAGTAGGCTGAATGGAAGCAGGCGTCGAGCCAACACGGATCAGAGCCGGAAATGCGAGCGACACCCCCTCCCGAAAAAAAAAGAAATAACAGCGCGCGCCTAGCGCTAAAAAGACGGGGGGAAAAACGGGATCCCTTCCTATTCGTAATTTCTGGATTGTCCAACGTACGCTACGCTGAAAAATACCTCTCAACGCAAAAGGACTGCCTGTTAACAAGGCTATAAATTAACCCTAGGGCGCAGGAGTAGAAATGCGCTATTCTCTCAGAGCAAGCCAGAATAGAGAAAAATAGCCCAGCGTCTGTGAGAAGAGCGCGCTCGGTGCGGGTGGAAAGAAGGGTGGCTGTAAAATTCGATGACAAGTTACTTTATTTTCGCATGCCACTGTGCCAGAATGGCAGTTCTGCCCACCGATTGTTGTACAGACTATGTTTGTTTTCCTACACGAGTCAAGGACACTAGGAAGGTGTTTTAGCATTCCTAACAGCGTGATGCAGGCCCGTCACTATGTTTCTATGTTTATAGGTAGGCAAGGTGTCTTAAATGTGTGAGGAATTATTCTAGGATCAACGTTAGCCCGTAATAGCAGCACACATTTCTGTTTCATCCACCTATAGTTTTCAGCCAGTATCTTGCATTACATCATCATGAGTCACAATTGAAAAAACAGATTATTTACAGCGAAGTTCCTGCTTAAGGTACTTAATGTATTATTTGTAAGAACTTTTTTTTTTTTTTTTGAAAAACTGAATCTATATTAAATAAGTTCCTATTATTTGTTGTTCTAGTCCAGATAATGTCTGGACAGGAAATGAAAACTACAAAGTAAACATGATTATGAAATATAAATATAAAGGCAATGTATGCAATTTCTAATTAAATATTAATGTTTCATAACTTTTCAATTAATAGTTTTCCAAGGGTGAAGATGTAAACCCACCAATTTGAAAAAAGTGTCCAATTTGAGCGTAAATCGGTGCGATCAATTTGAAGTCTGCACTGCCAGGACTGGGACTACACACACGCCAAGGGCATGTCCCACCAGCACGTCCCATGGAGATGTTTGGAGGTTCATCAAGAACAGTCAAACTAATGTTCCCATTCCTAATGGCTCAGATAACCCTTTGGAATGGGAGAGACGCCACCCAAGATCACCTCCATCTGCTGCCTGTCAGGGGAAAGCAGATCTTCTTCAAGTGTCCTTGCACTGACGAACCTCTAATAAACAACCTCTGAAACAGTGTGGTAAATTACTGTAGCCACTGTATTAATTACACGAGTTGGTGTGAAAGGAGTTCATTGGTATTTATCTTGAAGAACAAACAAAAAACTCACAAAGAAAACATGGGTGAGAACTCCTTCGTTATCTGCCTTTGTAAGAGGCTTGTTTTCACTGGGCGTTTACTGCAGTTCCACTTCTATGAATATGGAATGAAGTACAGTATATAAATCACTCTTTCATGAATATTTCATATTCATGACAGTAATTAACAAACAGACACTCTCGTGGTGATAAGCTTAGCTGCTGCAGTTCGTTTCGGCATGGCTTTAAAAACCTCGTCCAAACATCTAACGACTCTCGTTGTGTTTCTCAGGCCTCGGTGGTACGTTCTTTACGGTTTTAGCTGAGGCAGCTATCTGGAACATCCACAGAGGCAGATTACCCTTCTAACCACCAATCCCATCACTACAGTGGGGAGGATGAGACGGGCTGCTGGCCTCTGGCCAGAGCTTCCAGTTTCTTCCAGTCTCTCTCCCCCTTCCTCTGTTTTGTGTGTGTGTGTGTGTGAGTGCATGCATATGTGTGTTTAGGTTAGGAGGGCCACTGTAACCGCAGTGCAGAACTGATATTAGAGCAGATCCACTCAATAGGCCTGAGGCCCAGATGGTGCTGGATCTCCATGCTGTCCACATGTGCTTCTGCACACATAGTCCCGCCCCCCCACTTCTCTTTCTCTCACTCTTTTCTTGTTTTTTTTATTTCATGATCTATTTCACATACACAAAGTCTTAACCCAGTGTAAGCAGCTGTAACCCCCCCCACGACACACACACATGCTCCCTTGTCCTTCATCCTGATCCAGAGTTACTGTGTTAAAACTAATGTGTTAAAACAACAGTGTCTAGGAGGCTGTGATTAACAAAACATTCTGTAAGCTAGTATCATTCAGGTGATTCACTGTATACAAAACTGTGGATAATTGGACCCATGTGAAAGCAGTTGTTATTAGCACTCTCTCCACACTGAAGTAGATCTTGGTGCAATGGCTGGGGGCGGGTGTGGGGGGTGACTGAGAGAGGTGTAGATACTGGATAGATCAATTTTTGCGTTCTTCAGCTTAGTGTCTATATGTGTGTGGATATGTAGCTGTGCGATTGACAAAGCCAAAAAGCAAACAGATGCCAAACATTTGAATTTGAAAGCAAAGATCATCCAGTACAATTCAATTCCTGGGCAGTACTTATGCTCCAAAACAAACTCATTCAAGTTTTTCACAATATTTGATTCTCAGTGTTGGCTACTAAATGCACTCAGTGCGCAGGGCTAATACAATTCCCATAATTTAAACTTCCCTAACTGAAACTGTGTCTGAAATTGTCACTAGAGCTGTAGACACTGTGGAGTACCACGCTCAAACAAGCCATAAAATCCTATTCCCACTCTAAAACACTCTAAAACAACCAACCAGACGAGCGATTCAAAAAAGGCGCGAAGATCATCTACGTTACGTCATCGCTGACTATCTCGTCATACCGCGGTGGGGTTCTGTAATGAGCCCGGGCCCTCTGTCGCAGGACTGCTGGGAAGGCTGAGATAAGTACCGCTGCTCCTCCGTCAGCGCCACAGTAACGGCAGTGAGGTGCTAAGCGCCTCCGCGTCTCCGGACCCGCGCCGCCTCCCGCAACAAAGCTCCCCGCCGGTGAGCCAAGCGCCTTATTACACACAACGAACTGGGAAACTGGGGAAGAAGGCAGCTGGGAATAAGAGGGGTTCGACAATAACAAGGAAGATACCAACGCTGGCTGGTGCCATTTAGAGGAAGAAATGGAGTAGGGGAAGGAGAAAGACAGTGAGAGAGACAAAGAGAGAAAAACAGAAATGAAAGAGAGAGGGAGAGAGGGAGACAGGACGGGAAGACAGCGGGAAAGACAGGGGCTTCTGCCAGCCGCAACAGCATCAGTCGCCCGTTCCAGCTTCTCCAAACGGCCCCGCTTCAGAGACTTCGCTCGCTTCCCCTTCTTCCTCAGCAGAATTGGCAGCTCCTTGATTTGAGGAGCAAAACGGTTTGGATTTGGAAGACGTGAGAGGATCTGCCTGGCGGACCTGTCGTGCACACTGTGAGGGGTGGGTGGGGTGATGGGTGGGGTAGTGGGGGGGGTGATGGTGATGGTGATGGTGATGGTGTGGTGGGGTGGAGGGTGGGGGCTTCTCTTTTTTAACAGGTCTGCGGTAGCCGTATGGCAATGCACCAGATGCACAAATAAATCAGGGGCTAAACGCGGCCGGCGTGTGTAACACTGAGCCGGAGGGAATCCACACCTTTCACTTCTCCCGCCATAAATTGTTGAGCTGCTGCATGTTCAGCTGGGTACAATTTTGCCAATGAACAAGAGTAACAAGTCGAATGTGCTTGAGCCTATTAAGCAATTACCCATTCAGTTACTATTAAATTAACAGCGTATATGAAACAAGAAGGTGGAGTTCAGTTGGACGTGTACAGCATGGCTTTGTTTATCTATTTCATTTTAGCGCTGACGCACAATTCCTGGTCAGTACTAATTTAAACCATGTTTAAGATTCAGCAGTGTTTACTTTTTTCTTTTCTCTCACTGGGTCAAACACTGACCCCCTCATCTCCTTGTCTTATTTTTGTTGTTTTTTTTGTCTGTTTCTTTAATTTTTCATTGTTTATTTAAGTATTTAGTTTTATCCATTCATCACATGAAGCACTTTGGTTTTAATGTGTTACATAAATAAAACTTTACTACTTATTTACAGTTTATGGATGTTACTAACAAGCACCACAACATCCCTATTGTAACTCTAAATTGTATGTTCACCGATAGAATGTTTTCTATTATTCATGCACTCCTTGCAGCTGAATTGCAAGAATAAGGAACAGTGTCATAGCTGAAATGCTGTATGGTCGCACCCCAGGACTCCGGGTAACACCGGCTGACCTCACTTTGGGGAATTACTGTGAGTCTCTCAAAGAAGGGAATGTGCCAGTCGAGTGAGCGCCGCTTTAGTTAGACATGCCAGCGATGCCCATTACCTCGAGTTGGCTGCATTTGACAGTGCATTGCATCATGTGATTTTGTCTTTGATTAAACTGATGGGTGTATCTTTAGAAGTTTATCGTCCAATCTCCGCATGCCTCTTGGATATCCCGAGTGCTCTTTAGAGCACGGCAAAAGTGCCTTTTATGATCATAGAGAGTCAAAGAATATTGCTTTTTAATTGACTGTCATTAGAGCGTTATTTCTGGAATTCTCTCCCGAAAATTAGGTCTCCTCCCATATGGAGCCATTAGTTGAGGGATGTGAGATAAGCTAGTAATATTTAATTTGCACAAGATGCCCAAAAACATGATGCCTGCAAGAGTGGTGCAATAGTCAAGCTCTCGAAGCACTCAGTGTTGTTTGTGAGTCCTGAAACAGGACCTGAGTAGATGATCGGGATCGCTGCAGCATCACACCTGATTGGAGCTGCCACCTGTCCATCAAGATCAATCCACCACTTGATGAATCTGGTCAGTTATGTGTCACCAGTGCTGGAGAACGCCTGATGGGAAATGGCGGCCAATCCCGGTGGAGACGGTATTGCTATGCGCCACCTACTATGAAGGGCTTTATTTTTCGCATTCATTTGTCATGTGGTGTTACTTTATTTCTGCATTTATCTGACCTGCAACAACATGGCTGGCCGTGTCAGAAAAAAAAAAAAACCAACAGGAATGGATTCAAGACCCTCTTACCTGCAACGTTGCTTTTGCCAGTTTATGCTAAATGTTAAAATCCTGCATTTCCATACATTACCACTCATTCCCATCCTGATGCCTTTCACCCTCTATCTCCTGCAGGAATTCCATACGGGCTTTGTAAATCCTGCATGATTCCCCATTCAAATGGCACCAAGCCTGGTGTCCAGGGCTGGTGTCCCGCTGGAGGTCTGTGCAGCTTCTTTCGGTGGGGGAGGTGCACTGAACACGTGCCCAGGACTTAGGCAGGCCACCGGCTGCTCAGAGAGGCCTCTCTCCGTGGGGGCCCGAGTCCTGCCAGAGTCCCGCTCCCGGCACCGTGCACCACCGCCGGGAACGACAGGACTTAACTGCTCCTCTTGTCAGGTTTCACGCCGGGGAGGTTCGGCCACACATGCAAACACCCGCTCACCCTCCCACAGCGCTCTCACCGGCACACCTGTGACGGGCAGGACCCAAACACAGATAAACAAGTACACATTATCAGGGCTGCAAAGCTGATTAAGCACACGTGAGCTGATTTAGTGCGGGCAGCCAAGGGCTTCGCTCTGCTTATAATCAAGCCCTTAAACAAGCAGCAGGCTCCTGTTTTGTGGGGATTCCCACCTGCACCCTGCTTCTCCCACCTAGTGCTGAATGAAGGAAATGGTTTATTTACCATATGGACCTATGGGGAAATCCTCACAGTACATATTCTGCACTTTTCATGATCGGACTGTTCTATCATGTTTAAGATGAATAGGTAAAAAAAAAAAAAAGTGCTGCTGACAAAAGCAGACATTCGCGTTACCCTGGTGATTACACCATACCTGCACATTTCACTGTGGATTCACTGTGTGAGCAGCGGCAAGGCCAGGTCAGAGTTCCACTGAAAAACTCAGTAAGGTGTTGGGTACTAAAGCCAGGCCTCAGTATAGATTCCAATGCCTGTATACTCATTTAATGCCCTTCTACGCATCCTTCAGCCCCTGTCTCCTGTCATGCATATCAATGCTTTATGAGAGAGAAAGAGAGAGAGAGAGAGAGAAAGAGAGGGAGAGAGAAAGAGAGAGAGAGAGGTGGATTGGGCTGTGCACTGAGGCCTGCAAAACAGACGGAATCAATCAAGGTTGCATGGGTACTGCTCCAGTGGTTTGGGATCAATAGATCCACAATGCTATCCCCCTGCTAGCAGGCGGAGGGGGGTAAATGAGTGCCCATGCGCAGGAACCCTGGTTCTCTTGTACCCCTCTGTGCTCCAATGGTCCACTCCGAATGCCCATAGCGAAGAGGGGGCTGGGGGCCGGGGGCCGGGGAGGAGGGTGTGCTGAGTGCGTAGAGCAAAGGGTCTTCTCTGCTCCAGCGGCTCTCCACAATGCCAGCGGGGGGGCAGCAAATTTAGAAGCCAGACATGCTTGATTCAAGGTTTTTGTGTGCAGTGTGTGTGCGTGTGTGTGTGTGTGTGTGTGCACGTGTGAGTGTGTGCATGTGTGTGCATGCAGAAAGGACCAAAACTTTAAATGAAAAAATTAAAGTTGTTACTGTGGTCTGCATGTGGTGGACAACCTACAATTATATCAATTATTACAGGAGACAGTAAAAGAGACAAAATAAAGAGAAACAATGAGTGAGGGAGGGGATGGAATGTGTAGATGAAGCTCTTCTCTGTAACACTGTGAGGGTTGGAGAAGAACAGGAGACCCTTTGCTGTTGAAAAGACACTTCTCAGGTATACGAGCAGTGATGCAAAAAAAAGTGGCTTTAAATGCAAAAGGAGAGAAATCATCAATGGGCCTTCTCATGCTCTAACAGTTAGAATTTCAAATGGTAGAGCTGAAGTCACACTGGTCACGATCCCCCTCTCTCAGTCTTTCTCTGTGTGCATGCACGTGTGTGTTCTGGGTGAGATTCCATCTACAGCCAGAGGGTGGCACTCTAGTAATGGTGTTCCTGTCGTCTGAAAGGGGCTACAGGACCAGCTCAGCAGTCAGTGCAGTACTCCAGTACTCCAGTACTCCACGCATGTTCTGTGCTGGGCAATGAATAACCCACATGCACAGCTTTCCAAGAATCTATCAACTGATCTCACATAATGTCAGATGCATGAAGTGAAAAAAAAAT
>JAOXYF010000011.1:3813267-3828048 GCA_028565775.1 Sternarchorhynchus goeldii | reverse complement strand
TGGTTCGGACACTCAATTAATAATTGATATCTGATATCATGTGGTCATCTCAGGCAGGGGCTATAATTCAACAACCTCCATGCATCACCTGCATCATTTAAACCCATAACGGCATTAAATATGACACAACATATCTGAGTTAAGCCACAGGCTGCACAGGGAACACAGGACTAACCTCATAAGTGCCGTAATGGCTGGAGATAAAGAGTTTAGCAGAGGCAGTGACCTCTCGAGCATTACCTACCTGCAGAGCAGCAGAAGTAATACCTCCAGTCAGGCAATTAGTCCTGCGTTTATACACATGCTGATGATATCTTGTATATTACGGGACCATCTGCTCGTGATTCATGCACTTATGAACCAGTCCTCTGTCAGACTCGAGCTACATGCATCGAGCACATTCACAGAATGGTGTAAGGGCCCGCACGCACACACCTGTGAGGTCCCTGTAAGTCTAATGTAAGTGATTTGAGTCATTTTTTTATCAAAGCTGCAAAGTGAACCTCAGCAACACTTTTGCGATGTTCTAGAGCAGTGTCATTCTAGAGAGGCGAACTCTAGAGCAATCGTATTCTAGAGCAGTGGTGCTCTAGAGCAGAGATGTTCTAGAGCGGAAGTATTCCAAATGCAGTCATCACTGTCTGAATCAACTGTTCACTTATGTACCAGTGATTACAAAATCCAGATTTGAACATGTGTGTGTGTTTAAGTACGCAATTAGAAAGTATCATTTAACATGACTTGTTACTATCACGCTCAATAGATTTATTTGTGAATGCAGGTTTCAAAAAAGCAAATAAAATGCTAACGATGGAACCATTTAAGCATGTGTAAAGCTAGCTGCGGAATACTAACTCGTCTTCGATTGTCATTAGCTTTGCGTTTCTTTGGGACTGCGCTCCTTCAAGAACTCTCCCGGTTAGCGCTAATGCGCTCTCACAGGTAGAGTGCTCCATGTTCGGGCCCCGCGCGCCGCAGGAGAGGGATCCGCCTCGTCAGTGACAAGCACACTTAACGGCTTTAGCGCCGGAGCCCGAGACACAGCCGCAGAGCAAGCTAATGAAGGCTCGCGATCTATTAGCTTAGCCTCCACTGAAACACATGCATTATTTACACAGGCAAAGCTGCGCTTCACTGACACTGACACACTACGGCTATGACAGCTACACACATGCACACGCACACCCACCCACCTACCTACCCAACCAAGACACACACACACACACATTCACATACACATGCAACCGCACATACACTCCACGAGCAGTAATAGCAGCATGACAGGTGGAAGAGAGAGGGGTGATTTAATATAATTTGAATGCATTTTTCCAACACATTAATGTCTGAGCTTTTAAAAGGCTTCACCCACTCATTAATGCTGTAAAGCTGAGAAGATTTGTTGTTCTTTGAGGACCTTGTTGTGCTGTCAGAATGCAGGAGACGTCTTTGCACCATTCCCCCCTTGTTTGTTTGAGACATAGTGAGGCTGCACAACCACATCTGTTGGTTTATACTGCTCATGGTAATTGTTCTTCTTTTCAGATGAGAAGCTGGATATATGGTTCTATGGTATCTACATAAAATGACAAGGAATCTCATTGCTTTGTAGATATTGGACTTTAAGTTCAAGCTGAAATCACAAACTGCATTTTGAAGGTAGTGTCAAGTTGAGAACTGGTTGATAATTAATGAGCAGGTTTTTTCATGTGTCTTCCAGTTGGGAGCAATTATCGGTTTTGATGTCTGGTGGTTTTGCTAGTTATAAACTGATCTTAGACCTCATATTCAGATCCTGTTCTTTACCAGTTTAATTAAAATCACTGCTTAGGTCTCCTGCAAATTCTGCGAGTGCAGTGGTGAGGGCGACTTCTTCTAAGAGCTTAGTTGGTTTTTGCTGATATTTACTTCTCAGGCTTTGGGGCTGATGACATGAACCTGTGGGGCAGCCCAAACCCCAACTTCCCCCTGCTCTTAGAGCTACAGAAAGCCTTTTCATCTTCCTTGTATTGACTAAAGATCATCCTCTGGGCTGATTGGACCCCCCCGTCATGGTGTTTCCCTACCACACATTCTGCACCTACAATTCTCTCATGTTTGCCTTTCATTAGCTTTCATCTTCCAGTTTTTTTATTGAACTTCACTACTGGCAAGAAAGAGACCGGCTTTGATGTGATGCTCAGGCCAACACAAATCCATATTTACCCCTCCACGCATCTGTCTGCATTTATGGGACGACAGTGCACGATGGGTGTGCACGATGGGTGTGCACGATGGGCGTGCACGTCATCTTCTTTGGCCCATCGGTGTTTATGTTGGGTCTTTTCACCAGTGTGTGTGTGTGTGTGTGTGTATGTGCAATAGAAGTTATATCTACTGTTTACCATGTATCTATGAATCACTGTGAGACTGACAACAAATTCTTTCTTTGTGCAAATGCACTTGGACAATAAAGGCTGATTGTGATTTTGTTCAGTTCCTACACATTTGCAGCAGAGTTGAAGTTGTGCCCTTGTCCCCCCACCTATTCTAATGGGTCCAGAAATGCAGGTCTTTACTCCGAAATGCTGATGAGTGATGAGACGTGCCACCAGGTCACATGGTTTTAATGGGTACAGTTCGTGTCAAATACAGCAGTCACTTCTGAGAGCAAGAGAGTGAGCAATATCCATATCTCGTGCATTCCAATAATGAAGTGACAGGTATATGTTCTTCGTCTTCCTCCTGCTGTGATGTTTATTGATAATGGAGATGTAGGTCATGTGACTACAGGTCACAACCACTGAAAGTACAATAACAATCATTTAGCTTGGCTGATTATCATGACTATTACTTGGGTTAATTGGGTGCATTTACTCCAGAACAGGGTAGTTCTGGATGCTGTCAAATGGGTGACAATTTAAGGGAAAAAATGACATCATTTCCAACTGTGCAACAGTAATTTCTCTGTACAGAGGTGTGGTGGTGTCCTGTGAGATTCTTCAAATGTGTCCTCTGAAGATAGAAGTTGTTTTTTCTTTATTTGCATCATCAGCAAAGAAAAGTAGAACAGGAAATGCACATGCATGAAGTGAGCAATATTTTAAACCCTATAATAAGAATGTTAATGGTAAAACAAACCACTCACAAATGAGTGATTGGGTCTTTTTTTAGAGATGTGGGGCATTGTTGGGTGCTTCGCACTCTCTATCTGGTTTTCCATCACAGCTTGGGACCTTTAAGACATTTCAGCAGGACATTTACCTTTGAATTATTCATCAGACTCATCCATAAATAGCATAAATATCCATAAATGTCTTTAGTTTTGGTGGACTACAGGCAGATCTTGGACAAGACCTGGAGTGCACTTAGATTAACAAGGGACAAACAACAGTTCTTTTAAGCAGCTACGTGCTGTTTGAGGTTAAATCAAGCAGATCAATTTAAAACGGAGGGAAGGAGCCAAAGGTTTTGCTAAACAGCACCGCTACGCATCAGCTGTGGCAACAGTGAGTTTACAGTGAGTACAAATGCAAAGCAAATATCGCCCTAATTACCTATTGTTATGTCTTCAACATGCACATCACATTACTCCCTAAGCAAGAGACCTGACATACACACTACATACACACTACATACACTCTACATACACTCTACATACCCCCCGGGCAACTTTCCCTTTTTTCAGCCAATAGCATTAGTGTGAGATAAAATCAAGATTTTCTCAGCATACTAAGATGATTTCAGTAGGGGAAGATCAAAGACAAAGACCATGGGGCACTCATATTAAATGTTGTAGCAGAATGTACAACCTTCCTGCTACATTAATTAATTACTGAACCACAAAACATTCTTCAAAGAGCCTTGTAAAGGGAGACAAACCCTTTCCTGGAAAGCTTCGTCCTGCGATGTGTTCAAGTAGCCCAGCACATGTGTGATTTGTTTAGCATAATACAGAAGAGGCAACTTGGAAAAGATCTGAGTTTGTGTGTTTAAGGATCTCCTACATAAGGACCTTGGTGTACATGCAGGCAAGCTGCTCTGGGTATCATGCATTGAGACCATTAGAATTAGCTCAAAGAAGCCAAACATAGCTGTGTGCCATCGTAGAGATGGGAACCAGACTAAAAGCCACATTAATTCATGCCAGTTGGTCAAATTATTTATCACCTTGTTCAAACAATCTACCTGTGAGCTGACAATCACGGAGGTGTATGCATGTGTGTGTGGGTCCCTCACTTAGCTCTGCGGACCTCTATCATTCTCCTCTTATCTCCCTCTCCTGTCTTCTCTGTCTTAGTCTCTGCGACAAATGCATTCAAACACACACTGACGCACACAAAAACACACAGATCTTGTGCTAATCTTGAGGGGAGGAGAGGGGAGGAGAAGGGAGGAGAGGAGAGGGTTACTGCAACAGACCAGGAGGTGGCTAGTCTCTGGGAAGCTGTCTGCTATGCCTCTCTCACATCTCTGGGCTTATGAGTTTCAATCAATACCCAGTCCCTGTGGTCGCCCCCAGCAAGCTGTTTGAAAAGTCAGAGTAGCATGAAATGGCCATTATTAAATTACTGAGACATACACATTTAGAATGCTATTGCATTAAGAAAAAGCAAGCTCACCAATTAGGAGAGAGAGGCATTAATAGCTTCAGATCATTCTGGGTTCTGATCTTAGATCAGATGGATGAGATCCACTGAGTAATTCCTGTTGTGTGGTGTAACATTTCCCTACAGGAGGCAGTAGGATGAGTGCTTTGACCTCAGCGCATCACTGATACGAGTGTGGACTAAGGCTGAAACATACAGCGCCCTCCACGGTGACTGGTTCCCTTAGTAAGAATGAATGAAAAAGGATTTGAAAAATGTCTTTGTTGTTTATCATCTTGATCTTAGACTGGATTTTAGATTAGATTACGACAGTAATCTTGCCTTTCAGTGAGATGAACACTCAGTTTAATGCTTTTGGGAATGCACCTTTTATGAAGGCTGTAGCACTGAATATTTTCTTATAATAATTTCTACTTATTCTTAACTTGTAGACATTCTTGTTCAGCTTTCAGTGGGGATTAGGCCAGGGAACTGCATACGATGGCCTCTGGAACACTGTAGTTATGTGAAACTGCATACGATGGCCTCTGGAAAACAGTAGTTATATGGGACTGTATAAGATGACCTCTGGAAAATTGTAGTTTTATGGTCAGTGAACATTATTTGTGTAGATTCCATCCCATTTTTATGTAAAGATTCCTGAAATTTGTGCCATTTATACTAACAGTTTTGCCAAGAACTTTGGATCACATATCATCACAGATCCATCACTGTAACTCTCAGTCAGAATTAGACTGTTTTCTACATAACTCAGTCTCATTTATGATTTTATATAAGCAAATGTATGATTCTTGAAATCCTTCCAAATTAGTTTTCTGTCAAAGGAATGCAGTATAATTGTAATTTTGTATCCATGGTGCTCCCAGAAAAGACTCCTGATGTTGTCCAGGTCTAAACCAGGAGAAAATGTTTCCTCTCTAAACATCTCATTATATGTAGCAAAGAAAAACAGACTTGTATCGTCTTCCAGTTCACCACACCTGGATATGGATGAAACTGTAGTTTGTAGTCATTATCTGATTGATTTCGGTTTAATTCTGTGCCTTTTAGATTTATGCTCATTTTTGATAATGTGTTTGGTCTGCACGTCACTTAATGTTATATCCCACAAAAATAGAAAGATGTCAATAACCACTTAAAGGTAAGTGCTCCTAAAGACTCAGGTGCACATTACAAAGATAAAGCACGAATAGGAATGTATGTCAATTTGATTTTGTTCAGAAAAATTTCTAGGGCTGTTAATAAGATTCCCTGACAAAAAAAATGAGCCGATTGTGCCATGTCTTCCCTTATTTTCAGTTAAACCTTTCTTTGCCTTCATTTCTATGTCAGCGTGTCAGGTAAGGAGCCCACCAGTGTGTTGAGAGGCCCTGTCAATTTGATTCCATTCTTCCACTAACTGGATGTGCAATTTAGGTGGGGTTCATGAAATTTAGGTGGGGTCATGTAATTTAGGTGGGGTCCAAATAATCTGTAAATCCAGTGATTTTCCTGACCAATGAAAGTGTCCTTTTGGATTGGTCATTCTGGAACGTGGGAATATTGTGTTCTGCTTGGACATAATACACACGGACGTGACACACACACGAACGTGACACGCACCACACACACAACCAGGTTGTTATCCGCTGTATACAGCTACTATGAATCTTTGAAAAAAATGTTTATTTTTTACATTTATTTTTTCGATCTCATTGAAAAGCATATTTAACGGCCTGTTTCGCTCGTCCTTACCGATGGTGCCAATAATTCTGGACGGCACTGCGGAACCTCCTCACAACGTATTCGTCTCAACTCCACACTTTATGCCTGCGCAGAGCCACAACAGCTGGTTTAAATAGGATCAGAATAATTCATTAGCATTTGACGCTATATAATGGAGTTCCGCATTAGATTGACTGGCTACTCTTCCTGGTACGCGTTTCACCGCTTCGATCTGCGCAAAGATCTCGCTCCCATCAGCACACTTCTAGATGATAATTTTGTGTTCCTGGCGCATGCATCTTTTAAAACCTGCTTGGCATGCTGTTGTTCTTCAGAGCCCTCGGTGCATTCCGAGTGCTGCTTTTCTTAATATGAATTATTCACTCCCGGGAGTCACACAGAGATGCTGCCTCTTCGTTTAAAAGAAGCACCTCGCTTACTCGTAATTTTACAGCTGGCCAGGCAGAAGCACAACAACTAACCCCCAGGTCACATTCTGGAGGGAAATGCGCCTTTTTCACATTAAAAACAACGGAAGCGTTAAGTGTAAACGGTGTAAATACACCAAAAGGTAACGTCAGGCCACAGTTGCTGAGATTATATGGGCAACACTAAGAAAAGTTTGCCCTTATTACTCCCTCTCGTTCATGAGTCATGAATTAGACCCTGCTGTGAATCGACTCTTTCTAGCTTGGTTCGATTTGGCCTGATGCAATGGATGTGATTGTGAGCACACACACGCAACAGCTGTTAAATCTTCACTGTTAAAGGAACAGACCCACATTCTGGCAACCAATCACATTTTCACCACTTATCTGGAATTACACTAGACTTAAAGGTCTGCTTCATAAGAACTGGTTAGCAGTACAAGCCAGCACCTCACAAAGGTGAAAGGTGAATAAACAGGCCTTTTAAAGACAGGCTAAGTGAAGCTATTCAAACTGTATAGGACAAAATGTAAAACTGACAAATTCATGTGGGTAGATGAGTACTGACTGCCAAAATTTGGAGTGCTGTTTGAAAACCCAGGTTGGTTTTGCCCTCTACATGTGAGATGGTATTGATGGACCTGATCTCAAACTGGGTAAGCACAAGGAAGCTTTTGAGCGGAAACCTGGCTCCCTTACGACGAGGGGAAAACATTCATAAAGCCTTATAAAGAGCTACAGTTCCTGAAGGGGCATGACCGATTAGTACTTGGAAAATAGCTGCACACTTTCAGAATGTTCCTGAGCAGTTTCAGACATGAAAATTTTCTGCCATTCGTATGTCCTGTACACCTGTTTCATAGACACTGAGTAGACTGCGAACTGCTATCAGTAAATGAGCCATTTATAACCTATTTCTCTGTCGTGGACGAGGAGTGACAGTTGAGGAAGGGTTACCATCCACTTTTGCTGTGTTTGTGGGCTGGATTCCCAAGGTAAAAGCTTCAGAGTGTTCTGGAATGTGCAGGTGAACGCTGGGAGTGAAACAAGCCGACCTCAGAGAGAGTCGCTTTGAAAGGCAGATGCATAGTTACGTCTAGATGGGAGACCATCTCACATTCAGCACCAACCAGTCGCCCTTCACGAAAAAAACCGCCCAAAAAACCAAACAAACCTTTTAGAAACCTCTTGACAGGTCTGCAAAATCCTCTGCAGCTTGTTAGCTCTTAGAAAATGATTAACTGACATGGGCTAAAGAAAACCTGCCCAGCATCGGTCTTGCTGAAGTGCTTCTGCTGTGTGGTGAACAGCTTGGCTTGCCGGACCTCAGTAGCATTGCATCAGTGCCTCTCACACACTTTGCACAGTGGTACACCAATTATTGCTACAGCTAAATGGCAAGTTGAAAAAGGTACAATCATCTGTTCCAAATCTTCCTCTACACAAACAAGCTCGAAAGACAACCCTGAAGCTCAGAATACATCAGACAGCAGCAGTGCCATACAAGGATCCAAATCTGCAAGGCTTTTGGACGAAAGCCTGTCGGAAAGGAGCCAGCTGGGGGGGGGGGTGGCTGGCGTCATTCCAGGCCAGAGCGGAGCATCTTTGGCTGAGCGGCTGAGACGTGTTCTCCCGTGGAGGGTCCGGCTGGCTGACAGCTGCGGGCCTGTCCCAGGATGGGAGAGCGAGGGGAGAAATGGAGAGAGCCAGCGGAGGCTTCTCATGACCGCACCGGGACTCTCCTACCCACCCGAGCCTGCTGCCTACGTCCAGGGGAATCCAGTGGCACACACACACACACACATGCACACACATACATATCCGCCGCCACCCACACAGCCAGCGAGGATGATAATGCTTCCCAAGAACGTGACTGTGGGCAGGCGCAGGCAGTTAGGGCCATGAAGGCTGTTGGAACGTTCTGGAATGATCTCCTCACAGAGACAGGGCCATGCCTTATGGTTAATTCTTCCAGTCCAGGAGAGTAATCACCATGAAGTGAGACAAGCTTTTCCTCATAGAAATATGGGCATTTAAGCTGTGCAGATATGAAGGAAACTTCAAGAAGAAGATGAATCAAGGTGAATCTCACGTTTTGTTTAAATGCCTAAAGGGTGGACAGGAGTCTACAATATGGCTATCATTTAGCTAGGCAAAGGCATCACTCATGTTATAATGAGAGGACTGACATGAGTCAAGCAAGCAGCTCCAGAATATTAACATTTCGGAGGTACACAAGCTTGTGCATTATTAATGAAGACTTTCAACTGCTTTACTCCAAAGTCCTCTCAATAATTCATCTCCATGGAGACACATGTCAACTTGTGCTGTTGGACACCTCATGAATTTCAAATAAATTATAAACAAACAAGAATGAGGCATCATTAGGACAATTTATAAAAGAATAACACTTAAAATCCTTTCAAATACTGTTGCATCTACCTTGAAATATTAACTTCCACAATAATTACGATTCATCGGCACACTCTAATTTGTTAAATTGGCTTGTTGAGGAGGTTTTAAGTCTGGTTCAGATCTGCCACATCAGAATTAATTAAAACATACCAAAATAAACATGACATGGATTTTGGAATGCCAGATACAATCCTGATGAAAGCGTTTCATATTAGATTGATCAAATACACAGAATTCCTCCTTCATCAATAAAATATCAGCTGGCTTAGAAGCTCGGTAAACAGGGGGCCAGGGAAGGACACAGTTAGTTCCACCACCTCAAAGTTCATTTAGCAGCTTTAAGTGAACGATGACTCATAACAAGCAGCTAAACATGTCGTCTCCATAGTTGCTTTTGCACCAGGGCGACAAAACACTCTGGCTCGAATACGAACTGATACTCTGATTCAGTGATATATTATTTCTTTAGAAAATCCATTTAGAACTCTCTGTAAGTTGTAAAGTATGATAAATCACAGCCATACTGTATTTACTTACCATCTGATCAGTAGAAGGGATTTACTGTCTTGCAGATAAATAATTAAATAATCTGTACTACACTTCTTACTTCCACAACAGAGCGAATTTGAACAACTTCATACACAGATGAGAGAAAGGCGTGTTATACTGTATACTATATACACTACATAATACATTCAGCAGTGTCTATAACCTTCTGAATACTGATGCCAAAGAGCAGTAAGTGGCAAGACAATCAGAGATCAAAAAACTGCTGTAAAACCCTGCACATTTCACACACACACACACACACACACACACACACACATAAAACACAAATTGAAGCCCTGTCTGAGGAACACACTGCTGCACTTACTGGCAGAGACGAGTATTTCTCAATTTCTCAAACACATATTAGAATTTTTTTTTTTATCTATCAAAATTGTCAGTCGAGCCCAGTTTCTTCTGCCTGTAACATGAATCAAATCCATGGGTGGAATGGTATTGTGTGTTTCGATACACTAGGCCTACATTCTCTCGTAAATCGGATATGGATGGTCATGTATAAAACATGAAGGCACCGCTGCTACCTCTTGAACAGGCACACTCGTGTCTATATGCGAATATTTATCTAACACAGTGCACATGTACAGATGCATTATGTACATAATATGTAGCATATTTACTGGGGTCAAAACAAGCAGTGCGCTCGAGCTTATTGTGTGTGTGTGTGTGTGTGTGTGTGTGTGTGGATTCTTAAGAGATGTATGTTAATGGAGTTCATTTCTAGTCAGTACTCGACTTGCTGTTCTGTGAAATGCTTTATTACAGTTAGTTTAGCCTCTACATGCAGGTGTTGCTGGAATGTAAATGTACCTACATGCGCTTCCGAGTGTGTTTGCATATCAAGTGCGCAGTTTGCATTAGTGGTGAATGTGTGGTTTAGTATTTCAATATGAAGGTAGAATTCAGCTCAGATTTTTAGATATGATCCCCAATTGTATTAGTATGGATGTAAATTTTGTGAGTTGGTTATGATTTGATGTTGCTATAGTCGTTAGTGCTTTTATTTTTTACTTTTTGAGGAAATAGCAAAATGTTGGGAGTGTAAATGTGTGACAGGTTTGTTTAACGTTTGGACATTAGTCAACTTCCTTGTAGGTCTTCCTCGGTCACACAGCAGTGATGGAGCTGGTGACTTTAACACATGACTCCCTCAGTCACAAAGCAGCAACTGAGGTTGCAGGTTGCAGACTATCCCATAATTCCTTAGAGACCAGTGAAACGAACAACTGTTCTCATGGGTTAACACTGATTTATGTATTCATTTAAAAAATATATATTTTCAAAGCAGGATGTCA
Source organism: Sternarchorhynchus goeldii (assembly GCA_028565775.1). Taxonomy (NCBI): domain Eukaryota; kingdom Metazoa; phylum Chordata; class Actinopteri; order Gymnotiformes; family Apteronotidae; genus Sternarchorhynchus; species Sternarchorhynchus goeldii. The sequence continues at coordinate 3,817,056 of JAOXYF010000011.1, read as the reverse complement.
GGCAAAATCGTGAAGAACGCCTGCCTATCTTATGCAGATGGATGTCTGAAGTATTAAAACTCCACTGCATGAACAACTTGTGTTGTGTATTAGCAAAAGGAAACTGGCTGCTTTGATCTCTTCGATCTGATGTCGAGGCATGGAAACCTGGGAGATACCAACGTCACTCCTGACGCTGCAGTGTGGAGGTGGAGCTCCTCCAGAGTCAGATAGAGGGGTGAAGCACAGTGTGGACTGCATGCTCACTCCCCCCCCTGGTTTCCTAGAGCAGGACCGGTCCGCCTGGTGAGCGGGTCCATTTAATCTGCACATGGAAATGAGGCTCGCTTGCAGAGGGCGCCGTCACAAAGGAGGTTGCAGCCAAGGTAATCAGACCCATCCATTCAGCCCGGAGGCGTGAGACGGCGGCGGGCATGCGCATTCGGGTGGAGCTGAGGGGTGGAGCTGGTCAGGGCTCACCTACCCATATGCAATTTTGCAGATGGGATCGTGGGCACACACTGCAGCCCTGTCGTGTGCTAGCATCAATCAGCACAGCAACAGACGAACCGTCTGGTTTGTGAGCAGCAGTGCAGGGCAGGGCGATGCGGGGCGATACAGGACGATGCGGGGCCTTTCACCTCCAGCAGTGCTAAAGCAGTGGTACTCGAATAGTCCAGGGCCCAGTGTCTACCACGTCCACATCAGACCATACATCTCCAGGGGTTAAATATCAGCTCTAATATTTTCCACCACATTACATTTAATGCGCTGTTCTCTCGTGAAATGTTTAAACTAATATTTTAGATTAATCACCTGTCATTAATGCTGATTTTATTGCCAAATAGGAATCTATACAGGATTGGATATCTGAATTGCTAACCGACTTAATAAAGGAAATGGCAAAAAATGGCTGCTCAGAGATAACTATTGGACTTTGATCATATTTCAATTGTGTTATTACTGCACCAGACACGAAATTAAAAAAGGAAGATGGGTTGTACCATCATCACATTGATATTGGTGAAAAATGGAAGTAAGTCTTCTTTTCATTGCTTGTTTTATAGCAAGCAGCTCTGTTGCATGGGAGTGCGAGATAATAACATACATTTGTTTTTCGGATAACATTTGCCAGCTGCATGCTGCGCTGAACAGCTAATGACTTGTGCACATAAACTGGCAAAGAAGCCAACAGGACGTAAAGCAACATGGATGACGCTCAAAGGGTTTGATTCTTTCCAGAGATCCAGAGATCGGGCAGCTCCTGAGGGCTCCACCTCCAACACGACGGGCTGCATAGGCCGAAATCGAAAATACAGCATATTAAAAATGTTTACTGCATATTTATGTTGAAGCTCTTGCAGATCTTCAACTGAGACGGACTCTTTTGGATGGAGAACCCTGTGGTAAAGGGCAGTGGAAAGGCTGATCTATGTATGCTTATAAAAAGGTAATATGGCATTTCATTATCAAAATATTAGATCGGCAAGGACGCATCACTGCCAATCAGAAGGGTGATCCAGCGTGACCTCACCTTGCTGGCTCCTCCTATTTCTAGATGCACCCTTGTGCTCCATGCAAAGCAGCAAATACCAATGCTTTGATGGCTGGCTTGACCTCCATGTCAAAAACCTCCTTCTCGGGTTCTGGGCTTGATTTGCTTTCTCACTCTTCCATTTTCTCCATTCACCATTGGTCCACAGAACAGACCCCCCCCCCTTCCCATTGATTCAATAGCGAGAGCTGCCACCAATGCTCTCCTGGTCAGCACAGTAGCCACGAACAAGCTCCCATTTCATCGTTGCATTGCAGTTTCATCATCCTGGGAGAAACCTTGACCGACAGTTCTTGCATATTTCATCGGCATCTGCTCCCCCCCGAAAGGTTGTGAAAGGCTGGTAGAAATAAGCATCACATCTACAGCAAGGTGAGACAGACCAAAGAAAAAAAATGATGAACTATGAGCTTATCCATGGCTCTTACTGTTGTATGTTTACTCTCTTGCTCTCTTGATCTATCTATCTATCTATCTATCTATCTATCTATCTATCTATCTATCTATCTATCTATCTATCTATCTATCTATCTTTTTCTTTCTCTCACTCAATCATCTTTGACAAGACAAGGCACCTGAGGTACTCCTTCAAGCTCAACGTATCACAGAGCGCTGGCTCATCAAAATGCAACTTGAGCAGATTGTCCCTCTGTTTTGGTGTGGAATTTCTTCTCTGTCCCTCCCCTCTCCTGCAAAGATGACTTTGTGACACATGATGTAATGTGATAGCTCTCTATTCCCAAGGCACAGGCAGATGAGGGTGAGAACCTGTCTCCCACACTGACGGATAGTCACTACAGTTTACTGTATAAAAGCACTTCACACTTCAAAAATGTTTTAAATGGAAACTCGGACGGTAGAGGACAGGTGAAACCTTGTTGAAAAGATCATAAAACATGCAAATATAAACAACATTTTTAGCATCTCCAGGACTGTTTTGATTTTTAGGCAGGAATCCTGGAGTCAGCTTTTTCTTGAGCTTGAATTGTGGTGAACAAAATCCCACAGCTTTGGGACTGTTTGGATATAGTGCTGTAAAATGTGTGTTGTTGGTTAAATAAGACTGTATTTTGAGGAAGATCAGAGCCAGTCATGCATAAAGCCAGATCATTCCAAAAGGATTTTCAAACATTTGCTCACAGCTGTGTACTTGTGGTAGTGATCTGTGCTGAACTGACATTCATGTGCTCCTTCTCAAAACACTGTGCAGTTGTGCTACCCAGTCAACAGAACATCATCAGGCAAAACTGACTCACTTCATGCTATTCAGTTCATTTATGCTGATTCTAGGAATTCTACTGTAATATAAACTCCTTATTCTACAATATCATAAATAAGCATGTCCTCATGCATATTTATTTGTTTATTTATTTACTCTTGCTCATTCTGGGTAGTGATGTAGAGCAGTCTCAGCTCTTGGTCAGAGCAGTCATAGAGGAGGAGAGCTCTACAGGGTCCTAGCACACCTTTCACAGCACGAGGAGAAAGGAAAACGCATTATAATCTGCTCTACCCACGCATTTCCCCCATGTGTTGAAACTTGTGTCTGTTCTAACGCTGGATTTGAACCAATAGCCCTCTGGTTACCTGGCTGTTGACTGAAAGTTCTCAGTTAAAATGTTTTTTTGTGTGTGTGTGAGAGCAGACCCCCTCCCCCTCTCACCGCCATCCTATATAATATTTGCAGGCACAGGCTGTGCTGTAATTCCGTTTCTCATCTGCTAATCTTTCCAAGTCTAATGAAGTATCCACTTCAGAACAGGAGTATGGGCATCATCCATTTTGCCTAGAAGTATCCATTAATTTACACAAATTACTTATTATTCACTGATTAATAAACACAGCTCACTCCAAAGATGCTCTTATGAGACCACGAGTAAGAGAAGGAATACCTCATACGTCCTGCTATGGTTATTAGTGCTGTAATTTACACAGCGGAAGTATCGCTCGTTGAGAGTTCTATAAAATTCATTTGATTTCTAGGAGACAAATAAAAAATGAAATACATTATTCATTGGATTACTCTCTTCCTTGGTAGAATGTAATTTTATAAAAACATTGTTTATGTTACCTTGCTATACTGATCTCCCCTGGCACAAACATGCAATCCAATTAGTTGGCAAAGTGAAACATTATTGATTTCTGGTACAAAGGAATGGAGAGACAGAGAGAGAGAGAGAAAGACACAGAGAGAGAGAGAGAGAGAGAGAGAGAGAGAGAGAGAGAGAGAGAGAGAGAGAGAGAGAGAGAGAGAG
>JAOXYF010000011.1:3795875-3813167 GCA_028565775.1 Sternarchorhynchus goeldii | reverse complement strand
AGAGAGAGAGAGAGAGACAGACACAGAGAGAGAGAGAGAGAGAGAGAGAGAGAGAGAGAGAGAGAGAGAGAGAGAGAGAGATAGCGAGGGAGGGAGAAGAGATCAATTATACAAGTTTCATCAATAAATTAAGGTCAGTTGCTCTGTTTCTTGTCTGCCTTTTGGTCCATGGTAATTTAAGGTATATGTTCCAGACAACATATTAATTAACGTAGCATATTATTCATGTACAGTCCACCAGCTGAGAACAATATTTTGCAAGACAACAGGGGAATAGCCAGTGTTACATAAAACATACAGCATTCCTCTGTTGGGTTCATAAATCTGCTCTAGCAGGACCTATAAAGGGACTTCCCGCAGAAACTCCTGAATATGCATGCGGACCGAAGTGGCGTTTGGACCAGAGTCACTTTACTTTTGTCTCACATCTTCAGGACGACTAGACAACAACAACACAGGGACGCTGGCGCGGATCACGCCTCGCTTAAAACAATTGCACTGCGTTGAGCAGCGATGCTGCAGAGCAGAGCTACTCGGTCTCGCGAGCGCTAATCCGTCCCTCGGTCCCTCCCTGCTGTCTCTGTCTTTGCCGGGCGCCGGCGTCTTCTCGGTAATCTCATAGGCGAGTATAACGTGATTATGCTCAGAAAAAATCCAAGGGTAAAAACTATTGATTGTAACCGAATGCAATTAATCGCAAACGCAATTATGCGAGCCAGTCTTCTTCAGCCATTTTTGTTTTTAAATCAGCAGCACCCCATTGGTGGATACACGCGGAGCAAAAACCCAATCCAATTACCCAGATAAATAGGACTAATCATACAACCAAAAATTTGAATATGAGGTTTAGGGGCGGGTCGATAAGCATTATCGTCTCACCCCTGTGCGAATTTACAGCATAATTTCAGATAACGCGGGAAGAGAAAGGAAGCAAATTGAACAGATAAATAGTTCGACACTAGACATTAACATATGGATTGTAACTGCCTGTGATAAGGGCTAGACATTTCATTAGGTGAGAGAAACATTCCATTAAAAGGCTCCTGTAGGTGTGCAATTTCCATAACTCATTCACCAGACCTGTCTCAAAAAGGTATGTCTTCCAATGAGGCAGAGGAAAGGGTGACTTTCAAAGGTGCCATTTGAACACGTGGAAGAGACAATAAGATATTCCAAAAAAACGATGATGGCATTTGGCATGAATGGGGGGGGGGCTTGAGTTTTGTACTCCAGATGTACTCCGATCATCCAACTGTCGTTATGAGGAGTTCTCATCATGATGAAAATCCATAGGAGATGAAACCTCAATCCCTTGATTCCTCAAAGATGACCTTAAACATTTTACAGACATTTATTGAGGAGAGTTACTGAATCGAGGAACTATTTATAACATCCGTACGTCACATACGTGTGTGCGGCATATAGGAAACTGATATGAAGCTCAGTGACTTGCTGAGCTGGTGGCTAGACTGGAAATATGAGCGGAGTTGGTTGATCGTGAGATTAGTCATGATAGCGATGCTAGATTCAGACTGCTCTCTCAAGCCTATGTTTGTGAGAAAGCATAAAGAATGTAGGTACCTGGCACAGGGGTGTGTTTGTGTGTGTGTGTGTGTGTGTGTGTGTGTGTGTGTGTGTGTGTGTGTGCGCGTGCATGTGTGTGTGACAGAGGTGACCCCATGACTTTCGAGGCTGCTGAAACCCCTTAAAGATGCAGAAGCCTGAAGTCTAACCTGGAGACTTGGAAATACTTCCAAATACTTCTACCACTGTAAACAGACCTGTGTCATCAAGGGCTAGGCTCTGATAGATCACTTGAGAATCAAGCAAATTGTCTTTTATTCTGATGTGGTACAATAATACAAGGAATCATTACTGAAAATTGCCAAAAGTAATTTCTGTAACTAACTGGAACGTAATTTGCAGTTTCAAATGGTTAATTGCTTGATATTTGGCAGAAAGCCTCAAGAACACTTATAAATGTTCAAGTAAGGCTGTTTGCCCATGGGAGTCATGTCAGTTCTCTGAAGACCAGAAGCCAAATAGCTCTTGGTATATGTTAACAAAAACACGCTGGAAACTTAAACAACTACTTCACAAGCTGTTCTGCTCGACACTTCGTAAAACTTGTTCTTGTTAATGTATGCAAGCCCTTGATCATGTTTACGTCGTGACAGGCGTTTCATTAAAATATCGAAATGAACGTTTCACTGATGACAGCTGTAACAATGAATAAAGTCGTTCCCTATTAAAAGCACAGAATGCATGTAAAAAAAGACAAGACAGCAAATATATGACAATGAAATAGTGTAATGCTGTAACATATTTACCAAATACAGCAGTGGAGCTTTAATTGTGTACGAATGAGGTATTGCCTAATAAGCGAAGCCAAACTAAATTTGCAGATGAATTTATTAAGGCACTTAGCCCTCAGTTTCATTGGGAGCTTAATGATCCCGATCGATGGATGCTGTGTATCCGAAGGACAAACACGTGTTTTCATTCTCCTTTTGCCTAATGACTTTCTGCGATCACACCCTTTAATCAAGTACGACAGCCCAGGCGTCCTGCTCCGCTGACGGGGGCCACAGTCTCAGGGGTCTGCGCGGGACGGATCGCGCTCCTTGTGTAGGACGCCGACTGCTGATCACCGGTCAGCGTTCCTGATATTTCGCTGATCCCGGATCAGCCTGAGAACGCTGCGTCGGCCACGTTCTTTCCCGTGGCCTTTGTGGAAGGGACAGGCAGGAGCTCCACTCCAGCCGTTTCAAAGTCCCCGGAGAACCTTCGGCCCCGACCAGCAGTTGCTGGTCTGCCAAGGTCACCACGACGGTCACATATACATGGCTGAAGCTTCACGTGTATGTTCTGTGCCGTTCCTGTCCCTCTGTGATACAGCGAAGCTCTTATCCCCAGGCTCAGAGCTTGCAGGCTGGCTACTGCAGAGCACAAAGATCAGACCCGTCACGGAGATACGCTCTTCCACTTGCTGATAGCTCTCTGAAGTCACACACACACCTGACCCTCTATATTTATCATCAAACAGAGCAAGTTGAAGTTTCTGTTGTCCACTACCACATGGTACCTTGATAAAAAAAAACCAAGAACACATGTTATGATTAATAATACATCTTATTTACAACACAGTACAACTGGCTCACTGAGGTAGATCTCAAAACAGCTTCAGTCTGAGGTATGGAGGAATATCAACTCTTGTGTTTATATTTGCATAATCAACAACCTAAAAAAGTGAACAGAAACGCTAAAATGTGAGCAAACAATTGTTAACAGATGTTAACATCAGGTGCACTTTAACATGGCATATGCTATTAGTGAAGAAAGAAACCTAAAAACGTCTTTATCCTTTAAATTGAATTTCATCTCGACGGCCTTTTCAGACAAAACGTGAAGATAAATGCGTCTGCCTTTTGTTTTATGAATACTCTGCATAAAAGGTCCTAATTATGCAGGGATAATAAGGGGAAGAAGTTAATGAAAAGATAAATCATATGTAGTAAGTCAGGAGAAGTGTTTAATTTTTCATGAGAGGTACAATCAAACGTGTGGCCCCCGTGCTCCTGGCATACACAAAGACCAGTTAAGTTCTGCTGAATAATCACAATCTATCTCTAATGAAAAGAATGAGCAAAAACAGAAGCGGCCCTCCTTTTCTCCGGAATGAATTGGCTGAAAAGCTCTTCGTCGTTTTGGTTTCATTTTAAGTCACTGTCAATCAGACCTTATCTCATATCAGTGCAGCTAATTCATTAAGAAGGGGTTCCAAATGCATTTCAAGACATTGTGCTGTTCCTGGCTCTAACCTAGACACATCTTCTCCTAATCAGCAACATAGATTGAGTGTGCAATGGCAGGGACTTCAAAGAGAAAGTTCAATGGTTTGTCAATTAGACTCATTTTTGTATGTTACCCCTGAGTCAGCTGAATTGATCACTAAGGAAATGCAGTTTCCCTTTCTCCCTGGCTGGAGATGGGAGATAGAGGTAAGCCAGTGCAGAACCAATAACAAAGCAAGGACGAAGCCTTTGTGTTTAACACATCCTTTACTACATGGAGAGTTTAAAAAAAAAAAGCCCAAATCGTAAGCTGTTTGAGAGGTCATTGTCTTTCTTTGGAGAGCTGCTAGCTGGAGGTTACAACAGCCACAGCTAAAGGCCCTGAGTATGGTATACATCTTCAGTACAAGTTAAAAGCCTTTTGGCAGATGACTACATGGCATTATTTGTTATTGTTATAAAATAAATAACAGTTATTTTGAAACAGGTACAGACAATGGCTTCCATTTGCTAAATAGTTTTGACTGTTATTGCTCCCCTGTTCATGCCTCAGATAGCCCGAGGACTCTTAAAGAAGTATATACTTCCTATGTGTTATGTGATATGTACTGTATACTTCCCATGTGTTATGTGATATGTTACTCCTGGCAATGAAGAGTTTAATGGAATTTGGCCAGCATTCAATCTCTGGAGCTGCTAAGGAAGAAAAATTAATAAGACATCAATTACATAAGCTGGCGCTCAAACAGATCAAGTGAAAGTCAGCATCTCAGATTAAACTTTAATAGAAAAAGTATGGTGAGATGATGGAAGTTGAGGTTTTCCTCATATGTTCTAAGACTCTCACTTTAACAGAGATCTTAAAAGACTCATGCAGTGTTATGGCGAGCTTTGAGAGCCAATCATAAGGCCTGTTCATATTGCCGCAGCACAACCCTGTAGGAAGGGCTGATGTAAGACCGGATTTCAGAAGAGCAAACCACTGAGCTGCCTGTGGAAGGCTCTTAATCTGGACAGCTAGGAGTTTTACAATTTCAGCTCACTGATGTTGGGTAGAATTTGCTTCTAGGAACTGATGGAGTGGGAGGCTCCCCACCCTGGTAAATTCAAACCTTAAATCTGGTATTAACTGACCCTCACTTGACACCTCACTGCCTATATAAAGGGGGTGGGGCAGAGTAGCATTGCCACACATCTGTTTTTTACCCAGATGAAACAGTTTTTAAACTATATATCCAAGTTTCTGATTTTATTTAATTTTTTGTGATGTTCTCCCTAATTGTAGGAGTTTGAACAAGCAATGCAATTATAATCATCAGTTGTTTTTCACTCCTCAATCTCCCCCTCCCACTTGCAATTTTAGGTCAATTGTGTCATTTACCATAATTAGGAGCTTTTTTTTTAACACAATAGCCAATCATAATAGAGTAAGGGTCTAATGGAATAGGAGGGCTTCGTTTTGACCTGTGGGAAAGGTGGTAACCCTGGGTCAGCCTCTGACCACTGCGGCTCAGTTCGCCTCAGGCCACACACGGAGTCACACGCGTTCCGCACACTAAATATCCGCATTTTCATTAGTGAGATACAGGAGAGCGGGAAAAGCTAAATCTGCAAAGAACTGAAGAAAATCAAAAGAATCCATGTACTGATTTAGCACAGTGGAAGGCAGGATAAAAAAAATCATAGTGGAAGAGAGAGAGAGAGAGAGAGAGAGAGAGAGAGAGAAAGAGAAAAAGAGACAGAGACAGAGAAAATAGAGGGGAAATAAAATACTTCAATCATTAATTTAGCCTTGCTATTATCTGCACTGAAGTGTCATTCACACAAGGAAAAATAAAGAGGAGCTAATGAAATATTAATGTATTCCTTATTTTTTTGATGTACATTAATCTCTTTCTCTCTCAAACCTTTTTCCTCTCCTCATCAGGGAGGCCTGAAGGCTCTGGCTAACGTGGACCCAGTTGCTCCACACCTTTAAAATCTTAAGTTCATTTAAAGCACGAGGTGACCACCAGACGACCAGCACAGACAGGAGTATGAAACCAGGATTCAAACAATTCAACAATTCAAAAATCAGCCAGAAAGACACTGAATGAGACACGTAGCTCATGTGAAGTAGAAGACCCTCTCTGTCATGTTAGTGGGCTCAGAGTGTACGTTTGTGCAAGATGGAGCTGTGGGAATCTGTGCTTGTTTAACAGTCGTAATATACACTGTTACACTCAAGCTGAGAAATATGATGTGTCATTATTCACCAGTGGGTTTTTTTTGTCAAATCTGATTGATTTTCACATCTGACATGGGTATGATTTTTTTTCTCTTATGTTTAAGCAGCGCTTGAATCAAATCAAACATTTTTCCATCCCAAACAAAAAGCAAGCGGGGGTTTTATCCTCACTGCGAAAATGCCGAATCACAATCTCCGTGTGCGCCGGGACGTGCGGCGCTGAGAGGACCGGCGGGTCTGGGAACGTCGGCAATGTGAAATTCTCTCAGAAAGGGCTGCGACTTAGAACGAGGGTGCTCCTATTGCAGCTTCAGATGTTCAGTACCCATACTGGATGGTTCAGTACCCTACTGAATGGCCCAAATGGCCGCTGTCGCTGGGATGACTCGGCGGCGTGGCCCAGAGGGACCCTCCCGGCCGCGCTGATGGTTGGGGGCCACAAGGACTCTTCCTCCCTGCTCTAGTTTGTTTCTTTTTCTGTCCGAGCTGTGGCTCAAACAGGCAAAGCCCTGCGTGTGAGTACTAATGCTATTCTCATTAAAGAAATCAGCAAATTAGTAAAGGTCGCAGGAAATTCTAACAACTCGAGCTGTTTGAGATGATGTTTCTGGTAAAAGAACTGAAATCTAATCAGAACTGTTGATAATTTTTATTAAGAAGTACTTAAATGATGAGAGCATGGGGAGAGAATCTGACGAATGAGGGGCCAAATTTCACTAATGATAAATGAGAGATTCATGTGTACATTTCCAAGAATAATGAAATCCATGTGAGAACTTAATACCTGTGCTGTACCTAGCAGCAACAAGCAAGGCTCAGCTGGATTATTTCCTCCTCCGGGTAAACCAAAGTGGAAGAGCAGGGAAAAATTGATCCACAACCCACCCCCAGGAATCTCGTTTGCACTCTCTCACTCTCATTATAGAGTCTGAGCTACTGGGCTCCATAATCCTTGAAGGTTTAGTGGAGCAGTCATGTGATTGGTTAGACATTACATCAGGATGATGTAATACTCAGAGGACTGGCTAGTGTGGCTGGCAGCACAGCAAGGAGAGAGGAGAGAGAACTTCACCTAGAAGAAGAGAAGAGGGTGTGTGTTAGAGAGAGAGAGAGAGAGAGAGAGAGAGAGAGAGAGAGGGACACAGCGGGTGGGGTTGAGAGAGAGGGTGGTGAGAGAGAGGGTGGGGGTGAGAGAACAGGCAGTCTTTAATCCCAGTCCACACAGCAGTGCTTTAGAGGAGAAGGGGAAAGGGCTAAGCTCTTTTCCATGGGCCCACACTGAGCTGTGGAGATAAGCAGGGCATCGCAGCTGCCACCCACCCGCCTGTGAAACGCTGCTCAGTTTAGCAACGCTGTTTATTCTAACCTGTAGCTAAATGTGTCACACGGTGTACGAAGAGGAAAGAGAGAGACAAAGACAAAGCTCACTGCCCACTGACTTCATCTGGAACTCGAGTGTCACTGCACTTTCGAATCACAGCAGATCCGCCCTCACAGACCACACCCACCAATCAAAGCGCTCACTCACATCCCTGTTCCCAATCACCTGGTTGCTGAATAATCACCTACACCTGTCCCTCATTTATCTCCACTCTACTTAATCACCACAGGTGCACAAGTTCAGTGCTTTGAGCTGATTGTCTCTATCCACCAGTTAGAGACTTTGCCAAGCCTGTTGTCTTGAAGAATTGTTTTTTTTTTTTGGTTCGCATTTACCATGTTGAGTTCTTCACTTGTGTCTTGCTCCCTTCTATACGATGTCACACTGACAAGTCTTAAACCAACTAGTGCTTTACAACAATACAATTTTACTGCAATACATTAATTGGTCTTCCAGTGACAGCCGGTTCGTTAGCTTAAAATAGGCTAAACTACTTGGAACAGAGAACACTGGCCACAGGACATCTCTGTCAATACAAATGATTGTAATTTACAAAAGGTGCTCCATTTTTCTGACAAGAATTTTCAAACAATCAATAAACAAACATAGGCTCAGGGTTTTGTTTTTTTTACATGCATAAATATATCCTGTCGTGTCAGAACTTAAAAAGAAACTAAAGAAGGACCAGTAACCCAAACTCTACTGCAGGTTGGACCCAACAATATACATTAGAAAATGTAAAGTCCATTTTTATCATAAATGGAAAAAAGCAAAAAATGTGTTAAGAGCATAGCATACAAAAAAACATGAAAAAAAACTTTAATTGAAATGAAGAAGCTGTTTGGGATGTAGGATTTATTAGTCTAAAGAATATTACTGTGTTATTTATGTTCTCAGATACATTTAAAAGTCATATATGAATGGAGGCAACATAAAATAGCCAGGGGAAACGCACACATCCACACGTAAAAGAATAAGATGTTCATCATAATACAACACCATATACAGCCATATTTCATCATTTGATAGTTTGAATAATGTGATATGATACTTGGGTGATTTATTTCCTACCAAAAACTAATTTGCTGTGTGCATCTTTTGAGGCCAATCATCGATGGGTATCAAATAACAAATGTGCACATCATCGTCATTTATCAGGGACGGGGGGGGGAGCGTAGCCGAGTGTGAAAGCTATTCGCGCCGTTGTGTGGTGTGCTGTGAGGCTTCATCGCCCAGGCCGCTACAGGGTTCGAGCTTCAGCCGTCAGCTCCACACAGGGGGGGCAGGGCTGCTGAGGTTCGGCGACGGAGAGGACAGTGGAATGACTTGAAAAAACAGGACATTTTGGCCTGGAGCAAGGTAAAACGTGCGGGATGGTGTGGATGATGGATGCCTGGGTGGACCAGAGAGAGAGAGAGAGAGAGAGAGAGAGAGAGAGAGAGAGAGAGAGATGTCAGTGAAAGAATGGGATGTCTGTGTGCTGCTGCCTGTGTTTGTCTGGGTCAGGGATACATGGATGCAGCAGTCCATAATTGCCTGCTCCAAGCTGGACTCTGCGTGCGTGCGTGCGTGCGTGCGTCAGAGGCCCCAGGGCCCGGCGGGTTCAGGCGAGTGCGGTGCTCTCGTCTTGCAGGGTGACGTGTCGCTTCTCTCCTCCCACAGCTGTTTCAGCTCATCTCCAAACACATCATCCCTGGAGGAGGAAAAGCCTGAACTCGAGTGACCGCCGCTCAGTGAAAGGCAGAGAAAGGACGGTGCTTCACCGAGCCACACGCACCTGCGCTGAAAGATAGCTGCATGTGGCTGCTGTTCTCCCTGCCTGGCCCCCGGAGGGCACCCCCCCCCTTCTTCTCATGGCTTCTAACAGAAACTGCCTGTGGGCTCTGTGATATTGTGCCATTTACAGTAATGAACATACTGAGCCGTGGATGAAATGGCGAGGCTGTGTGTAGAACCTCAGGAGTTTTGCTCTACACCATTACACCGCTGTAAGAGGCGGCCACCATTAGCCCTCTGCTGGTGCTAGCGCTCACCACTGCTACTCTACCTAATCTGGCATGCACGAGTATGCAAATATCAGCGGCTACTGTCTGTCTGCTGCTTAATTCCCCATTATTCTACAGATAGAAGTCCAATCAAGTTGACTTTGAAATGGATTGTGGGTGATTAGCCGGTATTGCTGGGCGGGGCTGTCTGAGATGGGAGCCCCCTCCTTCTCACCCCCCCCCCCCTTCCTCTCTCCCGGAGACCTGCAGCTGCTGTCTAAAGAGTCAGCCAGCACTGATCCAGGTAATTAATTCTCAGACAAGCATCACTGATTCGCTACATCAGAAAGAATGGCACGCGCTGAACAAAAGAGAAACATGAGTGGGGGAGCGGTTTGGACACCCGGTACATGGACATGTGTGTACACTACCCTGCACTCCATCCCTGGGTTCAGGAACCGGCCTCAGTCCCTCTGCTTAGACCCCAGGTCCCCACAACTGACCCCTAGCTCCAGCACTGGAATTGGCTACATTAGTGGAATGTACAGAAAACTGACTGCACATGCACTTTATACACACACACACACACACACACACACACACACACACACACACACACACACACATACGTGATGCAGATGCAGCATTAATTCAAGAGCACGTGCGTATTTTTTTCTATAAAACACAAGCAGGTGCATTTGCTGCACACACATCAACAGATGCAGGGGCAGGAGCCAGCGGCTCATAGATCAGCAGTGTTGCTCTGTACCACACGCCTTACACCACCGGCTCCTTTAATCACGGTTGCATCCGCCGTGTGATTGTTTAGCCGAAAGAAGACAGAGTGGCTTGAAAAGTCTTCGTATTGAGACGCGTTGTCCAGGTCTTCACGAAGGGGTATTTATTACAGCCTGTGCCACGCTCAACCACAGTACTTACTGATCATACATTAAAATATATCATTTATTTTTATTCTATATAGAAACTCCGTGAGCAAAAATATCGTGAACGATGATATGGCCCAGTACTACTGATTCATGTTCCTGGCGAGGTGAGTTTTATTGATTATGAGGGAGTACAATTTAACAACACCGGGCCTCCGACATTTTATGACATCATTTGTTATGTTGGTCTCTTTTCCTCTAACGGCCAGGACAACTTGCGTCACATGATACCAATATGTCATTCAAATTACCACATGTTTGCAAGGACCAAGTTCTGATAGTACATCAGCGTAACCCACATCTGCTGGTTGCTCTGCTGTGAGCCTTAATGAACTTCACAGGACCGTCTGGCATCTGCAGGTTCTCACGCTGTATTATGTGTTGACACGGTGTGAGCTGAGCTCGTCCCCGGGGCTCCCACAGCCACTCCGGCTCCCGGCCAGAGCAGCTAAAGTAATGACAGAAGCGTGTGCTGGAGTTCTCCCGAAATAACACCGGCCTTATCAGCCATGTGCGTGTCCCTCGTAGGCTCGCTGCCTCGCTGGGGTGGAGGGGGTCTCGCGGAGGCTGGAATGACCTCGTCGGCAAAGCAGGAGCGGCCGTTTCTCCAGCTCTCCGCTCTGTTAGGCGCCTCTCGTCCATCTTGGCTGCCGTTAGCTTTCTCAGGGTCTCTCGGGCCGGAGCGGAGCCTCCGCCAGCTGAGAAGTTTAGCTGCTGCCTGGGGAATCTTGGCACACACCGACCGGGCCGGCGGGTCGAAGGGAACAGATGAAGTCGAGCGGGGGAATCCGCGGTCAGCATCCTTCCGAATCCACAGTGGATGTCCTTCCATGGCACGACTCGAATAGGAGATCTCTCCAAGACCTCAGGCAGACTGGATCCACTCAAGCACTACGCAGGCCCAAGATCCTCTTACTGAGTAGGCAGGCAAAGAAGAGTGTGCGGATGGGAAAGCAGCTCCTGTACAGGAGGAAGTCCATACGGAGAGGGAAACGCTTGCATGTGAAGCAGGGTGATGTGGGGATGAGTGTGTAGTTTAGGAGTCGAGTAGCAAAAGCATCAGTCATCCTGAACTGCACTGTGCCTGCTTCAGAAACTCAGAGAAATCACTGCTGTTCTGGAGGAAAACACTCACCAAGGTCTGCATATGTGTATGCAGTTATGCAAAGTCCTCACACACACACACACACACACACACACACAGGTACACATACACAAGCGCACACATATGTGGTGTTCAGTATTGAGGCTCTGCAGTTTAAATGTGCCAAGAATAACATAATGCAAAAAAAAATATATTTATACTCACACGTGCTTCCTAAACACAATGTGTATAATCCTGATTGTGATGGTTTAGGGAGGAAGAGATAGGAGTGCAACACATACAAAAGGCTTTTATTAGAAAAGAGAAGTGGCAATATTTGAAAGTAATATGTTGGTACTCAGCATTGGGATTCCAAGAAACGAGCATGGAGAAGAACAAGGAGACGGACGATGGAGACGGACTGCCTCTTCTCCACTCCAGCTCTGGATTTATCTGCTAGCAACTGTCTGTCCTCTGCTTCACTGCTGTGTGGAGGCACTTAGAAGACCACCAACCGCCCCCCCTCTCCCCCACCCATGTCCCTCACTTAGACTCCACCCTGACCGATGCATGCAAATGAGGGTCAGGGTACCAGGGCCTGGTGGCACCAGTGGCCTTCTTTCTGTGCTTGCCTGACAGAACTGCAGGGGTCGGGAGAGCTGGTGTGTGTGTGTGGGGGGGGGGTTGGTTTCAGATGCTAATGCAGGAAAATACGGCAGGCTGCGTGGGGGAGAGGACAGGAGGGAGAGGGGGGTGACAGGGATGGCCAGGCACCCTGACAGGGACATCAGTTTCCTGAGACATTAACTCCCCCCACACCTGCGAGAACAGAATAATCACACGCCGCAGCCAGGAACCATGAAATAGAAGTGCAGCCCAGATCTGGGGGAGTGGGACACGCCACCACTGTCCAAGGAAATGAGAGCCATTTTTTTCTTCAGAAACCTAGACGGCTCTGATGTGTGTGTGTGTTTGTGTGTGTGTGTGAAGGGACAGAGGGACATGTGTCTGGGTCGCGACGTCATGCCACTCGACCGCGGAATTCCAAAGAAGCTCTGAGGTTGCGGAGTGTGGAGGTTTGCGCTACAGCTGCACGGTTTCCTGCTGCTCTCACGAGATGGTGTAGGCGTCCTCGCTACTCCGGGTGAAGCCGCCTGCTGTTTGTCTCCAGCAGAGTCCCAGCCAGTCACTCATTGTAACAGCAGGGTCTCAACCTCCATCTCTATGTTCACTACACCACCTGCAAAGTTTACTGGTACTATACATCAAGACCAAAACACTGACACTGGTGCAGAATACTGGAAAACCATACGGTGTAACATCATCTATACATGAACCAATCGTAACAGATTACTTTCCCAGCTTGCACTTGGTATGTATAACAAAAACACAGCCTGGCCCAAGTCTTTGGTCCAGTGGAAGGGTGGCTGTTCTCACGCCCCCCGATGGCCACCATTGAAAATGCACCACAGATGAATTGATTCACGGGGTCAGACAGTTTCTGTCTGGACATCCGAGCCAAACCATTTGTACCCCGCTTGCTTTACATCACCGGGTCCCGGGATAAGGTCGAAACGCGCTACCCCCCCCCCCCCCCGTGTTTCCCGCCGCTGTCCTCCAGCGTACGTCCGGCTCACACAACCCGGGCACCAGACCCGCCGCTCTCTTGTTTGCAAACGGCCGCGAATCGTTGCCAAGCAAACAGTGACATGAACGCCCGGCACGTTCTGTGCCAGCGTCCGAGCCACACGCACAAATCAGCGTGACGGGAGGCGAGAAGTCAAATACGACAAATGACAAATTACAGAGTGATGATGTGCTGCTCTGCACTGCTGCTCACATTCCCAAAGCTAAAAATGCCATGCACTTAATATTCCAGCAACTCCATACACAACGAAGAAAAGAAGATCCCAAGGGACAAACAACCCCGGAGCACGGAAAACCCTCGAGGGCTGCCGGTTCCATCGCGGCACGCGCACGGGTGGAAGGAACCGGACACGTTGGCAAGCTTAATGCAAAAAGCAGGCCCAGGTCTGTTAATGTGCTCAGGGCGGCTCACCGCATGAGAAGCCCATTTGTCAGCGTAGCGTGCAGCTGGCCTAGCCTAAGATGGGAGTTGGCCTCCGTGACCTGGCCTTCAGCTCGCCCATCCCTTACACCAGAAACCAAGAAAACAGTTTAGCCCGCGGCCCGCGATCGCCAGCCATCTAATATTAGGAGTGCTGACCTAAGATCGCTTCCCCTCACGGGGAACTGCTGGCTTGCCGTCGGCGCGAGATCATATGGAGATGTGAGGTTGGAAGAGTGGTGCTAACGCAGAATGGGCGGGGCAGCGTCTGCATGGGTTTCCTCTCAGACTGGAGGGAGCGTCGCTGGATGCAACACACACCCAAGGGACACCATGGGGCTGGTGTTTGGTGAGGGATTACCCATCCCCAGCCCCCAGGTTGACTGTCATGGTGTTTGGTTGACTGTTGTGTTGACTGTCTTGGTGCCACTGGGCTTGTAACAGCCAAATGACCATGGAGGGGGGGTGCAGCACTCCCAAGCTGAGGCTCACATCTGATCCAAGAGGAGGAGGAGAGAAGGTCCAGCCCAGCCCGGGGATGTTTGTCTTGGCGATCCAGGGACCTCCAGCAGCTGCCAGCACAGAACTTTTGCACAAACTCTCCTGGGGCCACGGGGCGAGTTCCCTTGGCATGCTGGGCTTATGATTAATTTCACAAATGTGCCCCAGAATCATCTGTGACTTGTACGATGACAAGAGAACATTTATCTCCTCATATTTCAGAAAGTGAGAGTACAGCTAATATAGACCTGTGCTTTCCATATTACTCTCTAAGATGCCAAGAAGTATAGATGTGCTTATAGTTCACAAAGAGCAAATTGTGAAATGTATCATCTCCAATAAGACATTTCTAAGGCCAGGGAATTCCTTGATATTTGAGGATCTGGAGCCCATGACATGGCAGAGAAGTGCATGTTTATCTCTCGAAGAATGTTCTTATCTAGCGTCCAACACATCTTACACACAAACAACACTATATCTGAGCCAGAACCTCCTCTTTGTGATTACCAATCACAAACGTGGCATTATCCAAGTTAACTGGAGAACATAATTAGAAAAACAAAAAAATTAAAAAACACATACATTTCATAAATTCAGGTGAATGCATTCATGAATATGAATGCTGTTGCAACTGTATTCTGATAGCCTCTGCGTATCTTCTGATAAAGAACTGGAGGAAGCATGAAATTTGTAATTTATTCCTAAATGTGTTTTCAGGGTGGCAGTACGGCACACTTCTCTCTTTTGTCGCTGCGCATTTTCTATCTCTTTTCATGGAGTTATTAGTGGAATGCAAAACTGGGCCTCTGTCTTATTCAGGCGTGGAGTTAAAATAAAAGCCATTTAAATGTGAACATGCAGGATGGCCATGCAGACTGCACAGCGCTAATGGTTTCATAATTTCAGATTAATAACTCGGCGTCTGGCGGGGAGATTGCCATTAACCAGCCGCGGGACACGGGCGAGTCTCTTCTCCGTGTGATCTGTTCTCTTTGACTCCGGATTCAAGTGTGTGCGCTGTTGTAAAGACCATTGTGAAAAAAAAAAGTTTGTAGTGTTAGCTGTTTTATACCCCTGCTCCCGCCCAGCCCTTGCACCCCCAGTGCCCCTCGCCCGCACCCTCGCCCGCAGGTTTGGCCTGTTGTTGTATTGCAAGCTTCTCGTGAAACATTTTTAAACATTCATGTAGTCCTGTGTGAAGCCTGAAACTATTTGAGCCACTGAGACAAGACTGAAGGACTAATCTTCCCTAATAGGTAAGGTGATAGCTGAACGCCTTATGATGGGACGAGGGTGTGGGGCTGTCTAGGATCTGAAACTCTGACTGAGGACAGGCATGTAAAAGGTTAGAGAGGAGATTGCTCTTTTTTATAACATCTACACACACATAAAGCGAGATTACTCATCTTTTTATAACGCACTCAGACATACACACTCACACACACACACTCTGAACCTTGGCATGTTTATATATGGAGAGCTAGAGACCAGGGGTGGGGGGGGGAGGAAAAAGCTTCTCATCTCTGGTCCAGTCCATAGCTGCCACTCAACTTCAAAGTGCTGGGTGTGCTGGATTTCTTAACCCCAAAATATAGAGCGTCTTGTTTGGGGCATGTTGGAGGGGACAGAGCAGGCAGTGTGTGGTGCTCGTGATTAACCCCTGAGCTAGCGTTGCTCTCCACAACCAGACGGATCCTCTTTCTCGGGGCTCGGCCCCGTAAGGGGAGCCTGCCCCCCCTCTACCCACTTCAAAGGCCTCTGCCCGTCAGGAATGTCAGCTCCAGAACTGGAGAGGAGGGTGGTGGGACAGTGCTCCAGTGTGTGTAGTGTGTATATTTGTGTGTGTACGTGCACATGTGGATGTGTGTTAAATAGAGCGTACCTGATTACATGAGTATATTTGTGGAAGAGGGAAAGGAGTGGAGGAGCCCGCTCTGTGTGTGTAGAAGGGAACGGCTGTGTGTGTGTGTGTGTGTGTGTGTGCCTCCACCTCTGGATAACTACACATCACCTCTTTCCAGTCTAACACGGTCAACTGCCTATTTTTTTCATTCACAGTGGACTGGAGTCATTTTTAAACTAATTTGGCTGCAGAGCTGAGGCCCTCGGGGTAGTTTGGCCAGCGTCTAACTGGCTGTTTCTCCCTAGTGGAATACACCATGTGTTCTGGGCTAAGACACTAGTTTTAGCGCTCCCTGCCAACACACAGGCCTGGATTTTCAATCAAGAATCTGAGTGCTACCGGTTACACATGAGTAATGCTTCTCAGTCATGGATGGTTCCCTATTGTGTGACAACCCATGTCAATGTGGAAATGACCCAAATTTACACATTTCTGAAGGTTCTGTTACTTGATAATTCTTTATGGAACTTCCATAAGCCAAACACTTTTGCCTTTAGGGGTTAAGATGGCAAAATGATGTGAACTGGGACCTGCTTCTTAACAGACTGTATGCAGAACTCCCAGTGTCAGTCTACATGTGGTATGAAATTGTGCAGCCTGGTGGACTTTTCAGGTGTCCAAACAAATGTATGAACACAAAGAGACAGGTGTTTTCCTCTGCCCATCTCAAGGTCTCTCTCTCTCTCTTCTCTAGCACTCTGACCGGATGTCTTCCTCTCTGCTCCTAATCCCCATATATGAGTGGAGATGACCTCTGCTCTGACAGACTTCAGACATGCTCACGGCAGGCCCTCATGATGCGACCTGAGACCTGATGTTTGATCAAACCCTGGCTTACACCAGGATCAAGGTGCGCAAACCTTGTGTGTGTGTGTGTGTGTGTGTGTGTGTGTTTCTGCATGGCCTGAAGACCCTACTGTCAGCTTGAGCTATAGAGCGAAGAGCAGCAGTGAACTGTAGGCTGGGTCTTGATTAAGAAGGCTACGTTATATACGTTTTGCCTCACAAAACCTGGTGATGTATAAGATATGTTCAAAGTGTGCAGTCAAAACATGGCTGCCTGCCATCTGCCGGTCCGAGCACCCTGAAGTTGGAGAGCAGGTTTTATGGTGACCGTGTGGAAAAGCAATTATAGCAGCAGACTTCCACAAGCTCAGAAACTTCTCCCCTAGCTCCTGACTTCAGTAAATCACTGCGTGGTGAGTATTTAATGTGTGAATGGACACCTTCACCCAGCAGGGTCAAAGAGAACACTGTGTGTGTGTGTGTGTGTGTGTTTGGGATGGGGAAGACAAGCAATCTGCTGCCTATTAAGACCCAGTACTGTCGATCAGGTTTGCTCTTCGTTTTGTGTACAGGAGATGAGGAGAGTGCCGCAACCTGAACCAGGCAGAGGAAGCACTGC
>JAOXYF010000011.1:3770027-3788383 GCA_028565775.1 Sternarchorhynchus goeldii | reverse complement strand
TAGATATATATGCATATGACATTACAAATCAGAGTATTAATTACCTTAATTGTCTGTTATCAAAAAAAACAATCTCCTATTTCATGAGGAATCAATAATGTACATAGAAACAGAAAACAGAATGTACTGAGTCTTTACTGTTTTACCAGATTTAGATGTAGAAGTAATGTGTTAGAGCCTTGCAAATACCTTGACTTGTGCTATCATAAAGGGAGGCCTCCTCTTTCTCCTCTGAATTTACCACCTCCACACCCACCTCAGGTCATGGATGATTGTAAAGATACATGAAAGTGTTTTCTTGCATGCTTGTACTGTGATTCGAATCAGTATCTGTCCAACTGTACTTTCCCATCAGACAAGAGACCTGAGAATTATGCAACACACACACACATTCAGACACACACTGGAAATTTGAACAGTCTAAGTGAATGGTTTACTTCCTGAATGTTTTATGATCACTTTCAAAACTTTCAAACTGTCATTGACAGTGTCTGGAGAGAGATGGGCGGGAGGGAACAGGGGAAGGGGAGACCAGCGGAGCCGCCAGCAGTCAAGAGTTGAGGTGCAGAGTCAGGCTTCTCTGCCAATGCTGGTCTCACTTTCTGTGAGTGAAGGTGCCCATTCTCCAGGAGCTGAACATGTAGTGCCAGCTGGTGGATCTCTGGAGGCAGGGGCAGCACACTCTGCACTCTAGTCACCACCAACAATTAAGATTTTAACCGCTTTAACTGAGGGAATAAAAACGACAGCATGAATTCAAGTCAGCTGCTGTTCTTTTTTTTGTTTGGTTTTATTTCCAATACAAATAAGGATAGAATATTGGAATTAAGCTCTTCATATGTATATAGTGAACAATGATACCCAATAATAACCTAAGGAGAAAAAGACAAGGTCTTCAATCATGGGTAGATTACAGAGGTTTAAATGCCATCCTAGTGATACAACCATACCTGTTGCCTCTGGTACCATCAGCCATTGAGCAGCTATGAGGTGCTTTATTTCTCCATACTATATCAACTTCAGCACCTATTATCTCATTCAGAGAAGGGAGGGAGAAGAATGAACCACATTCGCTATGGCCTCTGGTCCATTTGAATACTTGCTTCTTGGTTCTCTATATGGCCTAGAAGCTTTTCCCTTCCATGTTTCAGGTGTTCTTTAACAACGTCCTATGAGAATACCTGGCTATATCTGTCACTGATTACAACAATGACATTTTGACATATTTGAACTGTCTGGACAAACATGAGCAACATTGCATAAGGTTCTCTGCACCCTCTTGCAGAATCATTTGTAAAGAAAACTGGAGAAGTGCACGTTTTATCTGGTGCATTTCTTAAAGTACATTATGGACAATACTGATGTACAGATGCAACCTAACAGTTTCCTGGAGTTTTTTTACTCCACAGTGCAACTATCTCTAAAAGGGCAAGCAAATCCAGGTTTCCTCCTGGACACCTTTGACAACATTCACTTTCAGTGGCCTGAAAACCACTTTAGGAACTGCCCCCGTGCTACAGCATCCAGCGGTTGTTCAGATGCGGTTTTATCACAATGCTCCAGGCAAACTTCCGATCTGAAACCCATGCCATTCTTCTCCAAAAAACTCATGCCCTCAGGGAGAAGTTACAGAACAGGGGATAGAGAATTACTAGCCATCAAACTTGCATTCAGTGGAAACAGTGGCTAGAAGGCACCTAACATGCTTTCCTTGCAATCTCCCACTACAATATTTGAAAACGGCAAATCAACTCCAGGCAAGCTCAGTGGTCTCTGTATGCTTCCAGAAAAATCAGAAAAATATATCGCCAACACCGGATATACCCTAGTGCCACATCACAGTGGAATTATTCATCAACCTCCCTGCCTCAGAAGGTAACTTAGAAGGCCAAGGTCATAGAAGGCCACTATGGTCACCATAGTTAACCAGTTTTATTTCACGCACTCTAGCTCTCCTGAGTTGCCTACACCTGTTCTTCCTCATTATGCACACTGTATATATGCGAGGACGTTTTGCTTCCTCATTGTGAAGTATTTCCTTATGAAGTGTACCAAGCACTCTCTCTCGTATCTGGAATTCCCGTGTACTGACCTCTGCTTCCTCCATAGACCTCACATCTCGTCTAGCACCTTGATAACAACCTCGGACTGTCTAGACCATCGTCTCGGTGACAGTCCTCGCTCCTCTTGTTTGTGTTTGTGTTGCTGCTTGTAGCAGCATTAAATGTCAACTCTTCCACATTTGGATCCGTCTCTTGTGTGGTTTCCTCGTACGCTACTTTGCCTTCAGATGGATCCAGCGGAGTTATAAGAGCGTCTTACCCAGCAAGAGGCTGCAATTGCGGAACTGCGCGAGAGACTCCAGAGGCTCACCGCCGTGGCATAGAGCCCTCCCCCGTAGGCTAACACTGCTGCTGCTAGCGCATCCCCTGCGACTGTTCCGGTGGCTTTCCCAGAGAGGTATGACGGTTCCCCTGAGTGTGGTAAAAATTTCTTAATGCAGTGCTCGATGTATATCTCATATCACCCGGAGCAATTCCACAATGAAGAACAAAAAAATACACTTTGTTCTGTCGCTGCTCATGGGAGAGGCTGGAGTCTGGGGAACCGTGCTGTGGGACAGCCAAGATTCCTCACTGGTTTCTTAAGCTCTTTTTTAACGCACATTCTGTGCAGTGTTTGATCAACCAGCTGCGGGAAGGGAGGTAGGCACTCTCCTATGTGAGATACGTCAGGCTCTAAACACAGTGTTCCGTTGTGGCCTCTGTCTTGATCTACAGGTGAAATTGACATGCAGGGGTGAAACCTACTCCTTATTGGAGTTCATCTTCAGCGATTCAATGCCGTTACTTGCAACTCCATCCACACTTCTGCATTCACCCAACTTTTCACGTCTCCTTACTCAAGCCGGTGCACTTCAGTCCAATGACACCAGAATCCATCCTTATGTGGTGTGGGTCCTTTTGGACTATCACCAACAACAAGGTCGCCTGCAGTACCTGGTGGATTGAGAGGGGTATGGGCCTGAAGAGCAATTGTGAGTTTTCACAGGGGACATCCTGGATCCCTCTCTCATGGCTGATTTCCACATCAATCACCCTGACCGGCCAGTGCCTCGGGCCCAGGGACAACCCTGGGGTGACCGATCTGTGGCAGTATTAGAAATCATGCACCTACTGTTCCAGTACATCTTTTGCCATTCCAGGCAACCTGAAGATATGGTGTTTAACTGTGGGATGCAGTTCATGTCTTGGGTATGGAAGGAGTTCCTAGGCAATCTTAAAATCACGGCACATCATCTATAGTCAAATGGCCAAGTGGAATTATAAATCATGAACTGGGGAAATTCCTGTGGCTCTTCTGCCAGGCGCATCCCCACACATGGAGTGCCTTCCTTGGGCTGAGTACACCCTAAAATACCTGCGCCATGACTCTGTTAGTCTGCCATTTTTTCAGCACATTAGGTTTCCACCAACCACTCTAACCCTGGAACATAGCCACTTCAGCAGGTCAATCATGATTTGAAGAAAGCCTGTGAGTTTTGGAGGAAACATATTGCTCACCCCAGAATGCCATCACCACCTTAAAAAGAAAGGTTGACTGATACCAAACAGAGAACCCCATGTACCAGCCAGAAGAATGAGTATGGCTGGTCACCAAGGATCATCAGACCAGCCCCAGTGGTACACTGAACCCCAGGAATGTTGCCCCTTACACCATACAACAATATAATGCCTTCCTACCTAATGCTGTGCCTGCTTCCTGTCTGTTGAAGATTATCATCTCACTCAAGTATGTCAAGTAACGGTAATCAGTCAGTGACAGGAACAATCGATACTGAATATAGCTATTGTAAAGTAAAAAAAAAAAAGTTTGTATCCCACTGTTCAGATGAGAGCTAAAAAGTAAGAAGTACATTTATGGCATTAATAGGCTTTGATGATTCAGCATCAGAATTAGTGTCTTCCATGTTTGTCTGTTTAGTTTATTTACAAACAGTGTTGGTATTTTATGCTTAGCTCTGCTCTTACTCTTCTCATGCACTTCAATAAAATGTAGCAAAGCCAAACAACACCAGCAGGAAAGGCTGCAATCTTGAATATGGGACCCATAATTCAATGTTACACAGATGGGCTCTGAGTTATAAAGATGTGTTGGGAACAACTGGCCTGAAGTCTGCTATAGAGGACCAGAAAGAATTTACATGCATTGTGAACATAAAAAAAACTGAGACCAGTTGTAGCTGGTTCCCTGTCTGGTTCACTTTAACAGAACTGAGTTTGGTTCATTTAAAAATAACTATATGTGAAAACACTAAAAGAATCGATCTACAATTAATATTCATTTAAAACCATGGTCCTGGTAAAACAAAATAAAACTTCAATACTCATAATGTTGTCGTTTCCCCCCCAAGACATCCTTTTCTTTTCTGTTTCTAGGATTTTAAAACCTTTGAGGATTAGGACAAAACCTGCAGAAGCTCCACAGGTATCCTCCCCCCCAAAGTAGGATTTTGATACTGATTTGATTTGGTATGATTAAAACTGATTCACTGACAGGACACTGACATTACTGACAACCCTGGAATAAATGCACAAGGCACTGGGCAAGAACACAATACAATTTACAGCATGTAAATAGTAACAATCGATATATATTTACAAGTAAGAGTTCACAATTCAGAGTATATAGATTTCTATGTGCAAAGTGAAGTGCTTCAGTAGTGGTTACTTTTTCAGCTTAACTGTTCAGTACGAGGCATAGTGTAACTACATTTTCACATTCTACTAACACAACATCATTCCATGTAACAATGTCTTGCATATTATTGTCTTATGACAATGTTTTTTTTTCTCATGACATTGCTTCCTTCATGTAAATAATATATATTATTTATGTAATAATATACACTCTTCATTCAGTTATACTATTCCTCTTGGTTCTACATTTCACACATTCACAGTTTATTGTCTCCATAGAAACATAGCATAGCATATAAAAGCACATTTGTGTTAAAGAGGTACATTATTATCAGTGGAATGTTTTAATCATTGCTTATAAATTCATTATCAACACAACAATTTGTCCTTATTAGATAAACAACAACATTCATTGACTTAGAAAGCTACGCTGTGGCAAGCTCATCTATAGTATCAAGAAAACAAATGCCTTCGAGCTAGTCAGGTTTTAGATATAAATTCAGAAAATTACCCACTTAGTTAACTCTTCTTTCTCCTGTAGTTGATAGTTTTTGACCCCCCCCCCCTTTTCTCCTTTGTCCGCTCTTACTCAGTCATAACAGCTCTGTTCAGAACAGTCTGTTTGAGCACTTGTTCTTTTAAATGCTAAGGAGCACTGGTTCACTCCACCCCTCTTCCATGTAAACCCATGTAAACAGTGCAGGGCCACATATGAACCAGAGTCATGTTTCTACTCATTCTAGCAGCGACACACACTAACATATATATTGACCCACAGTAAAGCATGCCTGCCTGCTTGTTAAATCATGTAAAACACATTTTCCCTTGCACAACATGCTAATTTGCTCCTGATTACCTGAGTGGAACACAGTTGTACTCTCGCTTTATTCACCTGCTGATTGATTAAGTTAATTTTACAGATATTCAACTAACAAACTAATAGCTTTATTGTTTCTGTGCATCCTGCAGCAAGTTTTACATGTAATATATATAGAAAATTGCATGTAATATATTACCTCAGCCATAGAAACACATAGCTAGCACTTCACTTGTCCACACTTTAGAATTGCACAGCTGGTATTGATGCCTCTTTTAGGAAGTTAAAACAAACAATGCCAAATACAGGCTGGAAGTTCCAAGGTCAAAGTAGCACACACCCCTGAAGGTAGTGGAAAATGACCAAGCTAAGATCCTGTGGGAGTTCCAGGTACAGACTGACAAAATGGTAATGGCTAACCAACCGGACACAGTAGAGATGGACAAACAGCAGAAGGGAGTGGTAGCGATAGATGTAGTAATCCCAAGTGATGGCAACATCAGGAACAAGGAAGATGTAAATCTTGTGAAATACCAAAGGCTGAAAGAAGAGCTAGAAATGGAAGATGTGGAAGGTGAAGACAACAGTGGTTCCCATGGTAATCAGAGGCCTAGAGGCCATGACCCCCAAACAGGGACAGTGGCTCAAGATGAGCCCAGGAACAACATCTGAGATGTCCATCCAGAAGAGTGCAGCAGCTCTGGGGACAGCTAAGACATTATGAAAGACCCTAAAGCTCCCAGGCCTCTGGTGTAGGACCTGAGCTTGAAGAAAAAAAGACTGTCCCAGGGGATGGTGAGTGGGGGTATATGAGCACGAGCACACACACACACACACACACACACACACACACACACACACACACACATATATATAAAATAACTTTTATTAGTATGTATCAGGATGTAGTTTTAGTAGATTTATTCTTACTAAAAACACTTTCTGATCATGATGCAGCAAATCCACAGAGCCGCAGAACTGTGTATTTCACACACGTGCTCATAAGCTGCCGCTTTAGGGAATCACCCGCTGCATTTAAACTACAAATGCAGCGAGAGCTAAGCGTGTGGAATTTTTGTCACCTGGAGCTAAAAGAACGTCCAAGCCCGCCACTTCCTTAAACCCTTCCGACCTTCCACCTCACTCAGAATCCCCTCATGACTGACAGATATCAGCAGTACCGCAAAGACAGGCTTCTTATTAGCACATGACAAAGAAAAGGGCATATGACAGGTTCTGGCCTGAGTTGAAAGAGGATCACCACTCAGCAGGGCTTATGGTGGGGGGATAATCCGTTTTGCACACTTCCAAATAATTACAGTAATATGAAGATAATGAGAATGGAGGGGCAGCTTCATCACAACCCGGCTGGCTTCACTGATGTAATTCAATTTATGTTTCCTGTGAAAATAATCACTCATTGACATTACATAAAGCCGAGATGACACACTTGCATTTGTGTTCTAGTCATTTGCGTGAGATTTATGGATTCTGAATGTACAGGAGCCATATTTCCGACCACAAAGAAATCAATATATTTTGTTTGAGAAATGAGGTGATGTAACTTATAATATTAACAGATGGTGAATCCACTACCGGATCTCTCTCTGTGCAGTATGAACTATCACTTTGCAATGCGCAGAAATGGGTCTTACAGTAGTTCAGAACAACGAAAGCACATTAGACTCCGAATGCCCCGCCCACTGCCAGCACACTGTTGCATAGCTGACGAAGCTTTTCTAATCTGTGCCTCACGCTTGCTCTCCGAGGACCCAGATTACTCTTGAAGAGCATCTTTTGGCACGGTTCACACGATTTTATTTTGGGTTTTTTTGTTTTTTATTGTTTTTTTTAGTGCCTGAAATGCACAGCTGACAAACAAGCTAGGAACGGTGGAGACCAGGCTGTTAGTGAGTACACACGCGCTTAGTAGCCCGGGCAGCTGAATACCACGAAAGGTGTGAGGATTTGCGCAGTCGGCATCCACACAAATGTCATCAGCAGGGAGGTGCTGAAATTCTGCTTACCAGGCTGGTGGGCCTGGACCAGCGGCAGAAGATCCAAACATGCTGCAAAGCCCCCCGTGCTTGTGGGGATGGAATGCATTAGGAATTTAAGCTGAGCACGAAAAAAAGCTATTTATAGTGTTACCTGAATAAAATAAGTACATCTTAAACTCATGTATATCCCTCCTCAATAGAAATCTGTAACCAATAGTCTTACATTAATAATTTTTATGTGTGTTTTTGGGCACGAAGGGTAATTCGATAATCGCATTAAAGGAGAGCTGGTTGGCAGGATCTAGTGTAGTTCCAGATGGTGAAAAATGGGTACTAAAATACTGAATGCTATGGGCCAAACCCCACCCTCCCACCCAACACATACACACACACACACACACACACACACACACACACACACACACGCTCTCTCTCTCCAACACACTCAAGTTTGTCTATATCTGCAGTCGTACCACTTATCCTTCTGCAATTTTCTCTATACTCTCTACCTCTCTGTTTCTCTCTCTCTTACTATAGGAGAAGCCACATCTCTCCTCTCCCACTCCAAGCCACTGAGAGGTGGAAGCAGTTACCTCTCACACGGGGCTGCAGTCTTGCTGCCCTTCCATTATCCGGAGGTCTTCAGGTTGGGAGAAAAAGCCCTTAGGGCCAACAGCTGTCAATTAGTGATAACTCAGGCCCACAGATGGCCTCCTTAACCCCATCCATTCCACTCTTTAATCAGGCTACCATCGCATAGCAACGAGCTACAGTGCTCACCAGGCCGGATTCCTGTAAGGCACAATCCTGAAGCTCCTATAAGAGAGAGGAGGGGGGGGGGGGGTGCACAGCCACACACCCACCACCATATATACTACTTTAATCCCAAATAGTTTACAGTTTGGGTGTCCACCAATCCTAATCCAGAAAGTTTTCATTTCATTTTGCTGAATAAGAGTTTAATAAATACCACCTAAACTTGAGGTCCAAACAGAATTTTAGCTACATTTTAGCCCAACTTATCAACACAGATAAGCGAGCAATAAAAAAAAAAAAAATACACATGTCAAATTGACTGAAGTACAAGCAAAGAGAGCCTGTAAAGTGCTGAGCTAAGCACAGTGCAGTGCTAAGGATACTGATGTATGAAACGGCATTACGCTACTCTTTAAGGTGGATGGGCAGTTCGCTGAGGGAGCATAAACCCCCTGAGTAGAGCTCGGGCTCGGATGCGGGGCCTCCTCTCCTCACTGTCCTTTGGCTGACGGATGCGCGTGAGGCCTCCTCTTCTCCTGCGACGGAGGCGTGCGAAGACTCCCCTTCTCCTGCGCCATTAATAAGCAAAGACGGCAAGTCCTGATGGAGTGGCTTCACACGGCCCTGCGAAGGGCTCATAAATCCACCTCGTCTTTTATTAAAGGTGGCCTGCGCAAAAACATCGAGCTGGAGAGCAATACCAGTACAGACCGAGAGCCAGGAGAGCCGCCCAATCTGGTGCATGTCAGGGCAAGAGAGAGAGAGAGAGAGAGAGAGAGAGAGAGAAAACAACCGTAGCTGGTTTTACTGCTATGAATATGGACAAAACACTGAAACATGCGAAACGATTGTGGGTCCATGATGTGAGTCCACGTGTCACGTGGCACTGCACTCTGGAAAACACAATCACAAGTAATATGATTACATTTTACTATATAAATATTCTATTTTGTCTAAAACATTTTGCAGTTCACTTCCTGGTCTAACTGCTGAGTGGACAATTGAAATTCTGCCTCTCTCATTACTAGATTAACTGCTATGTTCGCTCCCGAGGTGATTAATCATCTCTGTGCAATATTTATAAAAGAGGCGACTGAGGCCATCTGACAGAGACCGGCTCCAGTGCCAACACCCCAGGCAGCTGCTCAATTACATGAATTTAAAAGGCAGAGAGAAGTATTTGAAGTCTGAAGCTTGGAAAAAAACATTTCATCATGTAGAACAAAATACCACTGACCCACATATTTTCAAACACATGCTTCTCTCAGCACACGTTCGACCACATCTGTGGTTTTAGTCTCAAATCGAATAGCGTTTCCAGTGTCTCCTTAATGTTTTTTCCAAGAGCAATACAGAGCTTCAGCGTAGGGTAGGAACGGCCCCTCTGGATGTCGTACGCAGGGTGGACTCATACAATTTACAATTTGCTCATTCTTTTCAGATATCAGATGTCAAATGTACCAAGCTTCAATTCTAAATGGATGTTAAAATGAAATGCGGACTGTTGCTTGTTTCAGAATGGCAGGTGAAGAGTAAATGTAAAGTGATGCGTCACCTGACCATGTCTCGTCTGGCTGGAGCGGGAGAAACAAGACCTCACTGCCCAGGGCCCCCACCTTGTTTGAGGCCTGGACCCTGTGCTACGCATGACAACAGAAACTTGCTAATGGTCTCGATGTCTCTCACTATCTTTATAACTCATTCTCCCTTCTCTCTCTCTCTCTCTCTCTTTTTTTCTCACCCAGTGATACTTCATGTCCTCTTGCAACAGGATGCTCAGATGGCCACAGCTGTGTACTCCAGCAGCCCAAACGAGACAACCTTGTCTCTCCCTCTCTCTCTCGTCTTCCTCCTTTCTCTCTGTCTCTCCCTTTCTCTCGCTCTCCTTTCTCTCTCTAATTCAGTCTTCCTGGTTTACTGGAGTGACTGTACGAAGTACAACATTGCCAAAGCATTGAAAATGTTTTAATTTTTAACTTCACAACACAATAACACCAACAAGAATAAAATATTAACAAACTACTTTTTTACTACTTTTCTCCTTAGTTATATTATTATTATTATTATCGTTATTATTATTATTATTATTATTATTATTATTATTATTATTATTGGTGGTGGTGCTTTTGTTGTAATTGTTAGCACTATTAGTACTACTATTATTTTGTGACTTTAAATATGTGAAAATATTGTTTCATAATGTCATGCCAATAAAGCCATTCTCTCACTCTCTCTCTCCAGTGAGAAATCTGCAGCTCCACCTTTCAACTCCACCTGAGCTAAAGGATGAAAAGAGTGGTGTAAAATGGATGGAAATCGGAAGACTCCGAGTACTAGCGTCCTGAGGGCTGTCTGTCCAGAGTGCGTTCGTTAGTTATGGGGGCAGATTGCACGCTTGACTGGATCGTTCCTGCGCCTGCAGCCGAAAACGCAGCAAGCACATGCACATCATTTCTGCTCGTGAGCCAGATCTGGTTCTGGATGGCAGTCAGAAATGAGCAAGTGCCAAAAGTGGAGGATATAAAATGAAATTGTTCCTTAACTGCACTCTCCGTCTGCCTAACCCAAATTCTGCTTCTCCAAATTATCCCTGCAAAAAGATAACTGAGCCAAGCACGGAACTGTACATCCTGCCTGAAATTATTCTTCAATTTCCAAGATTACATACGTAATCTTTTACAGTGTATACACTGGAAGGAAAATGAGAACCTTGGCAGAGATGTTTGTGTTTATAAATTAAAAGGATATCTTTGTGAAGGAGAATAACAAACAACAGGGTGCTTGTTATTATTGCATGCATCTACACTTCTCTCTCACTCCCTCTTTTTAGACAGTCTGATCAGACCTGCGCAAAAACCACCCACAAGACCCTGAAAGTGACGTCTGGCAAGGCTGGCACTTCGGGCACAGACTGGCACGAAGAAGGAAGATCCTGTGGGCAAGAAGATCCTACAAGCGACCTTGGCATGTAGGATCTGCGAGTGTTATGACATGTGGGGCTCCTGGTGTCGTGCAGGGGCCACCTCTCTCTTCCTTGCTCTCACACGTGACCCGATCTTATACGCCCCGCTCGCACACGTGAGCTAAACCGATACACTTCGCCTGGACACAAGCCGAACAGATACACCCCGCCGGCACACGTGGACTGAACCCATACACCTCGCCCACACACGCGCCGAACAGATACGCCCCGCTTGTAGACGTGAGCTGAGCCGATACGCCCTCTGCGTCTTCAAAGAGGCCTCTGACTCCCTGTAATCACCTGCAAGGTCTTTGATCTCAGGGAGGGAGAGGGAAAAATAATTACATGTTTCTGCCTGCCCTCTTTTATGGTAAATAAAAGGTGAAACTGAGTTCGGAACAGGGGTCCATAATGAAGCCCCATCTCACTGATGGGGTGGTGTTAAGTCGTACATGGACACTGTGAGGCAGGGAGGCCAAGCACACCCAGCCCCAACACGCCTCCTCCCTATTACCGCACAGAGAGCTGGTGCGTTTCTGCTTACGCTGTTCCGTTCTTTACTATCCTGTGAGCCCGAATGCCGATGAAGGAAAACAAGGGAGAAAATCCGCTGCTCGGAGTTCCGTAGCTGTATAAGCAGAGCGCTGTCTGTGCTCTGATGCCTTCTGTTACTGTGGGATGAGAAGGCCCAGGCTGCCAGAACAAACAAGATAATGCTGAAACAGATGAGACAAGCGCAAAGCTTTCCCCGTGCGTCTGAGCGCAGAGCAGCCTCTCTGATCACAGACTCAGCAGTGAAGCAGTTCACCCATAACAGTCAGTCACAAATTCACTTCAGTTGGTGAGCTTTAGTATAATGCATAAAGTTTAATTAGATTTCAGAGCCAGGGGTACCCAGTAATTGTTACCTCAAAGTGAAACGCCCATGTTTAAGCCGCGTTTTCTGGCTCGGAGGCTATCGGCCTGAAGCCCTGCTCCTCAGGCTGGGATGGGGAAGGTGGAAACACAATATAGAGGAGAGTCTTAAATTAACACAAGCTTCATCCGAGCCCCTCAGCTAAATGCAGGGGCCGTAACCGCAGGTCTACCAGACCAGCCTCTACATGGAAGCACAGATCAGAGAGAAATCCGTCAGTGGATTGGTGGACTAGGAGAAGCATACTTTATGAAACCCACCAGGATGATTACTGCACCCGAGAGGCTTATCCAGGAGATGTTCAATTTGGGGTTTGGGAAAATGCACATGTGCAGAATTTCACATACAGCCGTGCAAGTTTTTTAGGTGCTTGTAGAAAAATATGAAGGTAGCAATCCGCCCTATTTTTGGTGCAAAAGAACACGCTGCTCTTAGCCATGAGCCTGTGCAGCGTGACGTAAGGAGCAGAACTGCTGTCACTCAGAGTCCAGGATGAATCTGCATACTTGCTTCCAACACTGGGCTAAGTTGTTGACCAAGTTAGAAGTAAAGCAATGTATTCTGGGAGCCAAGAGAGTAGTATTGGCCAAGTCTGTTTACATTCGAAGCTTTCTCTTTTTTTCCATATGGAGCACATGAGTTTGTGACAGCTGACATGTTTAAATCTGTAAACCTGATCCAAATGTGATGCCAATCCAGTGCCACACCTGATTTTCCATGACTTAACATGATGCTATCTTAACTAACAGTTTTGGTGGGGTGGTGCTAGTGTGTGTGTGTGTGTGTGTGTGTGTGTGTGTGTGTTTGTGCATCTATGTTTTTGAGCTTAGTGGTGAGGTGGCGAGGTGAAGAGGGCTTCATTGCTCCTGTCAGTGAAACTTTGGCAAAAACTTCAGCCAGTATCAACAAACACACTGCCCTTGAAAGCCACTGACTCCAAAGTGCCGGCTGCCGCAACTCTGAGGCAAACCTGATGTCCCGGAACATTCCGGACAGCGGGGGGTTTGGGTTTTGACACATTAAAATCAATACAAGATAGAAAAGGGTTTCAGCAGCAGCCGGCTCAAAATGAAAACCCTTCAAGAGGAGCCGAGGCCAGTGAGTCTGCTGCCGAGAGGATCGATCGGCTTGGAGCACCGCACCTGAGAAGTTTAGCAGCTCTCTCTGCAACCGCAGAAAATCATCGCAATGCCTGGATAAGCAGTTGTCATAAAGGGAGGGGGTGGGGGTCTATAAAATGTGTCTGCTTTGCAGTATACACTCACCATATGATGGGTGTGTTGCAAGAAGTGGACAACAGAGACAATTTTTCAATAAATTCAAGTGGTGAGTATCGGATTCATGAAGAAAAGCAGGTCTGAGAGAAGCTGAAGTAGAAAGAGAAGCATTAAGAATGAAAGGACTGTAATGCTATTTTCTGAACTCTCTGGAACTGTGATATGATTGGTCAGTTCAAGGCTCTGGGATGGTATTGGGTTTTTCTCTGGAACAGCCCAGCAAGCACTTCAGTCTGTTCTTTGTACTGACAGTGGCTTTCCACAGTAGTGATTCTTACTACTTACTGCAGTAGTAATAGTCTTACTACTGTGACACAAACAAACAAAAAAGCAAGCAAGATTCCTTTATGAAAGTCAATGCCTGTCTAAAGTCAATTATCTAAATCTAAAGTCTCTGCTTTGGTTTTACATTTGGTCACATTGGTTTTATGCTACGATGTCTTCAGCATTTGAGGATTTGAAGAACCTGGATTAGTGGTATTTGACTCTAAATGTTACTATTTACAGTCTGAAGTTGATTTGCTTCTGGAAAAATCAGTCCTTGAGAGATCATCTTATGTAACTTCATTAAAACACATTGTGTGTGTGTGTGTGTGTGTTTTGAGGATGTAGCTTAATTTTCTATTAATTCAACTAATTTCATATGAGGTCTTAGAGACACTGAAGCTGGAAGTGCAAAACGCTCATTGCTTTTACCAAACCAAAATGTGACTGAAAATATATTTCTGTGGTGAAGAAGCAGTTTGATACACAGATGAGCTTCATAATTACTAGAATGTATGATTCTGATGTATGAGAATGTATGATTCGCTCTGGTCCTGAGCCAGGCAGTTCGTGTCAGGCATCTTCAGTAAGAACACAGTGTCCTCACACTACACATTCACAATGGCAATGGGCAGAGAGATACATACAGGCCAAGACTGGATACCCCAACCACCCCCCCACACACACACACACACATACGCACACACACACACACACACACACACACAGCGATCAGTGTGCAGTAGCACGGAGCAGCTGTAAGGAGCCAGGGAGGCATAAGAGTAAAGTCCAGAGTGAGGAGCAGGAAGAGAGAGAGAGGGGCAAGAGAGACGCTGAGGGGGAGAGAGAGGCAGGAGAGAGAAAGAGAGAGAGAGAGAGACGGGGGAGAAGCAGAGGGGGGGAAGAGAGAGAGAGAGAAAGAGAGAGAGAGGCAGAGGGGAAGAGAGAGAGAGAAAGAGAGAGAAAGAGACAGAGAGACAGACAGGGGGGAGAAGCAGAGGAGGGAAGAGAAAGAGAGAAAGAGAGAGAGAGGCAGAGGGGGAGAGAGATGCAAGGGAGACAGAGACAGGGGGTTTGGGGGTGGGGTATTATCCTCTGGGTAAAACCTGCTTGGACCTGGATGGATCCAACATCATTTTTCAATTAAATCAGTATAAGACTTGCAATCAATGCAGGATTGTGGATTTGTGATGAAAGACGGCCAGATTTGCAAAATGACATTATCACATTCATGATTTATGATTGTGAACTGGTTGATATTTGGTCAAAATGAGCTTGTGTTCCCAGAGGGTAGCTTGCTTCATGACCTCAGTATCTTCAGTCTAAAATTCAGTTCTCTGGCTAAGACCATATACACATACACACACACACACACACAAACACACTTTACTGACATTTCTTGACCCAACATTGTCCTCATCTGAAACACACATGCTG
The DNA here is from genome assembly GCA_028565775.1 of Sternarchorhynchus goeldii. Lineage (NCBI taxonomy): Eukaryota > Metazoa > Chordata > Actinopteri > Gymnotiformes > Apteronotidae > Sternarchorhynchus > Sternarchorhynchus goeldii. Next base: position 3,773,254 of record JAOXYF010000011.1, on the reverse strand, counting down.
TCCAAAGACAAAGAGCGGAACATTTTTCACTGATTTTTATACAGCATTTCAGCCTCCTCTGACTATGACAAGTGACAATGACAAGCAGGATAGTTTAATTAGTAGGTTTTTGTGCCCATCACCATTGAAGAAAGGGGCATCCAAGACAATTTACAAAATGTACCTTTTTTCGAGAAAAGAACAACCTCTCTTTATAGTGTAATGACTTGGCAGTGCTGTGGTGTTATTAGTATGACAAGCTGTTTCCTTGTTCGTCGTAGATGGACACTAACATTCTGACAGCTTAATTTCACAAAAAGCAAATATATCAACATGTCTTCATACCACATTCAAAAACTCAATCAGTAATTCATGTCAAAGAATGGAGAAAGAAACAAGTTTATGAGTGAGTGTACCATCTGAAGACAAATACACAGTGGTGTTTTGGCTTCTTTTTCCAGCTGGATTTTAGTAATATTCTGTCTGCTAATCTCATGAATATATGAATATAACTGTGTGCTTCTGGTTAGTCGATGTCAGCTGCCTTTTAAACACACTTCCAGTTTTCTGGCCAAGCGAAAAGCTTGGATACTCATCCGTGTTTTCTTCTCCAGTTTTACGGGTCTGTGTGGCCCTCAAGTTGAGGTGATCGCTGTGACCTACCACAGCCACCTCACCTGCATGGAACACAGGAACGATACATGCATGTCCCCCCGGCTGGAGGCTAGAAGCATCTCTAACACCTCTGGACCCAGAAAAGCACTTTTTGGCAGAAACTGATGTGTTTGTTATTCCCTCTGTACGATTCACGAGGTAAAAACATCTTGGTCAGCCATATTGTGGTTTCCTATAGCAGCGGCACAGCTCATCAGTTCAGGAAGTGTAGTTCACTATCTTGTTCACTGTCATGCTGTTCTGTTTTAGATGCTACTTTATTACAGAAATGTGCCCTACTGATAAAACTATATTTAAAGGGAACCTATTATGTTCATTTTCAACATTCAACATTTTATTTTGGGGAATTTTTGGGAACTTATTTGCTCCAGTGTTCCAAAAACACATTATTTTTCTCATACTGTACCTCTATTCACCCTCTGACTGAAACGCTCTGTTAGAGTTCCTGTGTTTTTAAGCCCCTCTCCTAATGAGCCCTGTCATAGCAGCTCTGGCCCCGGTCCTGCAGTCTGTGGACTGTGTTTGTATTTGTTAGGTTTTTATAGGTTATAATATGTTTGTGATAATTAATGAGCTGAAGATGATTGAAAAAGGTTTAAGCTCTTTTGTGTTTTTTTTTCTTTTTAAGCACAATTTATTTTCAAGCTGTACTTTTCCTTAGACACTAGTAGATTTTGTGCTGTGTCCAGTAGTTTTTAAGCTGTTCACTGTCCCAAAACACTTGATTGCGACTGTAAAATTACAGTTTATAATAATAAATCTACCTTCACACTTGAACACTGACATCTCGTGGTTGAAAAAATGCCACGTTTCAACATAATTTTAGGTAAACATGGGCAACTGATTAGCAAAACCATTATAATACAGTAAGATTATCAAGTATTCACCTTGTATTATTATTTAATTGCATATCAGAAAATCCTATCACATGTATATTAAAAATCTCACAATGATGTCAACCAATAGAAATAAAGCACCAATAAATCTGCTTCAGAAATTAAGTGACATCAATTTGATCAAATATATATCAACCAATAAAGTTTCAACCAATCTGAAATATGAAAGAGTGCTTAGATATAAAAAAAAAAACAAAATTTTTTAAATGTTACTTGTTAAAAAAAACTTATTTGTTTCACTACCATGACCGAGTGACGTCACAATCTCAAATCGGAAAAGTGGAAGCTCTCGAAAAACACCATCTTTCCGACCAGGAATGAGAGGCTGGTCGTTCAAATGGCAGTCCTTGTGAAGTGCCAGGCACACGGAAAAATAACGGAACAGTAGTGAAAAATTATTTCAACTTTCAGCAGACAATAAAAAGAAGAATTCCTCTCACAGCGTCTTAACATGGCTACAAAAATGAACAAACCCAGTACTTCATGCTATGGTTTAGGCGGGCGCATGCCAAGCTTGCTGGCAGGTGGGCAATATTCAAAGTGTTACATGTTTATATAACTATGTAACAAATTAAATGGATGAAATTCCAACAAGCTGTTTCAGGCAGCTGAGAGAAGTGGTTTCTTTGCGAGATAATGACTTACTCTGGTGTGCACTTTGGGCTTTGTAACTTTGTAGGCTGTTTACATGCACAACAAACTATATATAAAAAGCAATAGGTCCCCTTTAACACAGGATATGGCTTTTATACTTTAGTTACATCCCGTAGAGATGTATGTGTCAGGAACAAATCCGTAACATGACCGATGTAACTGCACTGACCACTTACAGCAGCCTAGATCGAGAAGCTGATGAGCTGACACCAATCCAGCCGTGCCAGGATATTACACTCCTCCCTTATCCATAGCGGTATTAAGTAAGGATTACGAGAGCTGAGAGGCCTTGGTGTAGCACTGCCACTAGTAATGTTGCCTTTCCGCTTCTGCATGGCTAATAATTCTCTGTTCATATTGCTTGGAGAGGCCCTCTCCAGCTTATTGTGTTTTATGAACACTTCCTTTTTTCATTAGTGGGAAAGGTTACAGGCACATTGGCGAGATTGGGCTCTCTTCAGTCAGAGGCCCAAATCCCCCCGCTGTGCCCGGCTCGGCGGTTGCCAGATGAGCTCGCTCGTTGACGTTATCCCCCAGTACAGGTGCACAAATATCAGCCTTCAAACACGCTGCTAAGCCAGGTTAATTATTTGGCAATGGCGGCTGGTACCATTAATAAGTGAAATATGAATGTGGTGCTCCTGAGCAAATGGTGGGGAGTGATGTGTGTGGGGGTGTGTGGAGGTGTGTGTGTGTGGGTGTGTGTGGGGGGGAGGGGGCGTGAGCAACAGTGCATGGTGCTGGGTTCAGATAGCACCAGGGCTGAAACTACCCTGAGGACATGGATTGTGTGTATGTGTGTGTGTGTGTGTGTGTGTGTGTGTGTGTGTGTGTGTCTGTGTGTGTGTGTGTGTGTGAGGGAGGAGATTCTGGCTGCAGTCTTCACACTTTCATACACAGACACAGATAGACCTGGTCACATGAAGAGCAGACGCTATGATTTCCCTTGCTCATAAAAGAGAACAGTGAAAACACACACACGTTTCTACAGCACAGCTACCACCCGTAGGTAGACACACACAC
>JAOXYF010000011.1:3747782-3769927 GCA_028565775.1 Sternarchorhynchus goeldii | reverse complement strand
GTTCCTACAGCACACCTACCACCCGTAGGTAGACACACACACGTTCCTACAGCACACCTACCACCCGTAGGTAGACACACACACGTTCCTACAGCACACCTACCACCCGTAGGTAGACAGCTTTAATAAGTGTTATGTGTTCAGTACCTAAATTAGCCAGTCATGATCGTTTTGTGGCACAGTGCAAAAACAAAAAACCCACACACACGCAAAAAAAAAAATCCCATCCATTTCTGAAATGGACTTTGGCCGAGGAATTCAGAATCAGAAATGTAAGCTCAGCAACACAAGGCAAATGTTCCTCTGGAAGAAAGAAAGAGGAAAGACTGCCTCTCTGAACCCTCCCCACCTGATGAGGGCAGCCTGGGATCATCTTCCCCACTGACAGAGCCTTGATTTCCCTCAGGAAAACTCTCTCACGCCTAACACCCCCCAGCTCCTCCTCCTTCTCTCTCTCTCTCTCTCTCTCTCTCGCCCTCTCTGTCTGTTAGGGTTCACTGAGCTCCTTCTGGGGTCTGTGTAAACTTCGCCCTTTCATAATGTGCTCTTCTTCGAACAACAGCACAAACATTTAACAGCCTTATTTCACTCTTTACGAGAGCAAAAGCTGTTCGTAACATCAGAGAGAACGCCCTCCTCCCTGAACATTACAAGCCTTTTTTTTCCCTTCTAAAGCATGAATCCTACTGACTTAAAGAGAATTAAAAATGGGGACAATTATGTTGTTTTAATTGCTGTTCGCTGTGAGTCTAGTGATGAGTGTTGTGAAATGATTCATTGCAAAGTGTTTCTTTATTTGCCAAAACACACAAGTCCTTTGCACAACACAACACAACACAGACGAATGGACATTCCCCTTTCAGCTGAAACACGTATCATTTAGTTCCAGGCAGGACTGTTTATGTGCAGGACTACGAAGGGCAGATTGATAGAATGCTAAACCCAGCAGCAGGGAGGAGGGAGAGAGAGGAAGAGAGAGAAAGAGAGAGAGAGAGAGAGAGAGAGAGAGAGAGAGCGTTAGTCATTGGCTTTGCTCCAGTGGCTTTCTCATCTACAGAATGCCCCAGCACCACAGGGGATGGCGAGAGCGCTGGTCATCTCCACGCAACGGGCCTCTTGCCATTCCACCCTTACCCCACCCACTCCCTCCTTGCTCGGCCCTCTCTCGACCCACTGGAAGAGCCGCCCCACCCTGCAGGGCCGGGCCCCTGCCTCCCATCTGCCGTCTGGGCCAGCCAGGGCCAGCAGCCCTGCGCCTCATTCCCATTTACAATTCAATTAAAACTCGCTGCCCCTTCCAGTGGCGGCTCAGCCGCGCACCGGGCCCTGGCCGTCCGGAGAACGCAACGTCCCTGCTACACACACACACACACACACACACACACACACACACACACACACACACACACATACACACACAGCCAGGCAGCATACACCCTGTTCAAGGTGGGGGAGTTGTGTTCAGAAAAGAAGAGAGAAACGCCCTAGTGTACGCCCATTGCTATAGATATTGTATATTTGCAGAGTCAAATGTTGTTTGATCTCTCGCAGAAAACACTTACACACCCTGAATAGGGGAGCACAAATGCTCCGAGTCTGCATTTAAAAGAGCTTTCTGCACGGCACAAATAAACAGCACACAGCATCATACCATAGGTAAGACAGATTAATGAAAATAATAACACATCAAATAATAACACATACATCTTCAGATTCTTTTTTTGCTGCCAGTTTAAGCTCTCTAAGAGCATTATCCAAAGTTATACAACAAGACAATCACCTCCTCACTCTGAAGAATTTTTTGCATAAATTAACACACTTTCACACACATAATTTGCAGAGGGCACTCTGCATACGATATCATCTACAAATGCAAAAAGAAGATTATGAAAGCTTGGAGTCTGAGTCCTTGTGATTTTTTTCAGTGTAATGCTAGAGCAATATCCACAGGCATCTCTGCCTTGGAAAAGAAGGATGAAAAAATTGAGTATCTTTAATATTTAATTACAGAAGTGCCAATATGCAATTTTTATTACTTTCTTGTGTCATTTGCATTTTGCTTTGGAGACTTTGCAGAGAGGGGGGGGGGTACTTAGGAACATGGGCATACATGTATTGATAGAGCTCCAGTAAAGAAGCCAGACACTTTTTGAGGTGTGGGGAGAACCATACACCAGACTTCTAAAGATACAGAGCATGTCTGTGTGCACAAGGAGAGGCAAAGCCAGTCTGTGAGTCAAAGTCAGTCTATGAGTCAAAGTAAAGTGGAAGAGAGTGAAAGAAAAAGAAAAGTGAGAGACAGACAGGCTGGAGGCAAAAAGACTGAGATAGTGTGTGTGTGTGTGTGTGTGTGTATGATTGTGTGTCAGTGCTAGCCGAACACTGTGCCAGCGTGGGTTAGCTAGGCCCCTGGTGAGTGCTACGGCTCTGCTGGCTGTGTTCTGGGAGCCTCTCGGCCATCCAGCTGGCCCTGGCAGGTCCACAGAGAAGCGGCCTTCTCTGAGCTGTAATTTACCAACGGAGCAGCACCTGGTCACGAGGAGCAGCTCTCACCGAGTTCATTACACACTCTCTGGACTGCCGTCATACCCTCTCAACAGGCTCCAATGTAAAAACCAGCACTCCCAGTACAGAGCCACTTACCATTAAGATGACATTAATAATAACAGAAGACTTTAATTAGCATAATAATAGCTGTCAATGTGGTATTTCACATGTCTTGAAATGGGCAGGGAGGACAGTGGGCTTCTTGAATAAGCTATTCAAGGTTATATGATTGTAATTTTCCTTGTTAGTTATGCAAATTCACCAGCTCATTTAAGTAGGCTATCAATAACATTTACCCACGGAGAAGAAAAAGCCAAACAAACTAACAAAGGTACAAAAGTTTTAGCTTGTTTCCAGTGGATTTGATCTTCTCTCACCACTGCTCCAGGTGAGTGCAGCTGGTTCATCATCAAGAAGCGTGTCTGAAGAAACCCGTGAGGAACGTTCAGGAAGACGGGGGTCATTTCTGATTGGCCGTGGAAGCAGCAGGGCCGTGCGAGGACGTGAGTTGAACCCCGGCGCTGGTGATCACGCAGATGTGAGATTTATGACTTTAAGTACTTCCATGTTTTCCCACCGTCCGTGTCCATGAGCACTTTGGAGTCGAGCCGCATGTGAATTGCACCTCGCGAAAATACTTTAGAAACAAATCATAAAACGCAGTGCTTGGGGATAACATTTTTTTTTCTGAAATCTGTCCCAAGTTCTGTTCCATGTTATAATGTTACTGACCGAAAAATAATGCAGTTCAACCTACCCTGCTTCGGCATGCCAGGGTAGCCTGTATCCCACCATGTGTGATCGGAGAGATTAGAGCTCGTCTTGTCTTACTGCATGATACAATTTCATGAGAACGTACTGGTAATGCAAATATGTGCTGCACAAGGTGGGACTTGTGTGAGGTAAAATGATGTAAATTGGCAGAAAATCTCACCGTTTTAGGGGCTTCTGTTCAAACCTGCTTTTTACTCATTTTCTATTTTTAAATAACTGACTGACATTCATGATTTATTCATGACACTTCTATTAAGAGATCTTCTAGAAGTTCTCCATATTTGTGAACAGGGTGCCAGACTCCATGTGTGAGTGTGTACCCACAAAGTTCCATGACCATCTTCACTGCTTCACTACCCTGAAGAGGTATAGCTGTGCTATTTTAACAGACATTTGATTAAAAACATCTGTTGCAGTCAGTAAATATATATTGCACTTATAATACAGCTTGAATTGAAAACACCTCAGTGGCAGTTAGTGAGATTTTAACATCTTCTCTGAAGGCGTTATTTATGCCATGCAAGTGTCATCATGAAAATCCATACAGTTACACATCTGACTAAAACGCTGTTTTCTTTCCCTCTCACTGCACAAGTGCTTGTTGTGAGAGCTGTAGCAGACGTGGTTGGCAAATCCGTGGCTCCAGACCTTGTCTGAGACCACATCCATGGTTTCTCCAGGCGAAGCTGTTAACGTGTCTGGCGCTCCAGACTGCATGCCACCGCACTTTTTCTCACATAACTACCTAGACGCCTTTGACCTGAGAGCGACTCTGGGGACGTTACGAAGACTTTACGGGCAAGAGAGGGGATTGGTGCTCTCACGCAGACCTTCAGACCAAAGAAATGTTACCTGAGGACTAGCAACCCTAGCGATGTAAGTCTATAACAGTTAAGTTTTACTTTTACTAAAGAGCCACTGCTGTCTGTGTTTGTTTAGTTAGAATGTTTTTATAATTATTTTATATGTTTGAATGGATATAATTCAGTTCCTGGTTTATTGGCTATGAAGCTGGAAGTCAGAGTGAATGTAAGACTGTCCTATTGCAAACCCTACTGGAGATGGCACAGCCGTGCCTGGAGTGGCCTGCCCGTGCTCGGGCCGTGTTCCAGGCCAGCCCAGGTCCTCTAACGACCTGGACACGGCACGCATCTGCTGGAGGCTTTAATGATCATCAGGTTTACATTTTCCACGCTTTGTCAACAAATGTAGCACAGGACTACTCAAAGACAGAGCTTGAGAGTCTAAAAAAAGAATCCGCTCATGGAAACTGTACTTAAATACTCCCAAAGGGCCTGAATCAAAGACTCTGGGGTATTTATATATTCATCCACATACACGTTCTGTCTAGTCAGCAGCGACGATTTGCATCTAACCCTCCCCAAAGTGTGTTCAAATTTGTATTATCAGAAATCAATAAATCAATCCATTGATAGGTAACAAATGATGCTGCGGGTGTTAATGACGTGCAGGGCATCAGGAAGCACAATGCGTCCTAGAAAAAGCCGATCGATCGTTTATCATCGCCTGCGCACAAAAGAAGGAGCAGTGGATGTGAATAAATCAACTTCCAAGACTAACGCACAAAGCTCCTCTCTGTTCAGAGTCCGTCGTTCACTCTCCAGCCCAGTAGATGGATAGGTAGCACAGAGACAGGGGTCAAGATGAGGTCACGCTAGCATAGGAAAGCTGAGGCACCTTAATTAACACATTGGCTGTATCCATGATCAAGGTTTCCTTGATGCAGGAGTAATGCAGGCAGGAGAGGCGGGCAGAACCAGAGAACAGAGCCGACGCCCGGCCTCAGCGCTCGCCGATCGATGCCCATAGATTTTCTGCTTTGGCACACACCTGCACGCTGTCAACAGGACGTAAATTCGGCTTCCTTCCTTCGCGGCTCTGCTGCGCCCCCATGCAGTCCACATTTCTCTGACGTGGGACGTGGGAAGCATAAAAGCCAAGCTACTGCTCTGCTGGATCGGGCCTGTTTTGTCTTGGTGTGAATCTCAGTGGCGGGGGATGGGAGAGAGTGGTGGAAGGTGAGCTTTGTTTTGGCTCTGGCCTGACTGGAGGAACGAAAACATTTTAGACATGAAACCCTAGAATGAAAAGAAACCACACACAAACACACACACACACACACCAACACACAACAACTTTTTATGTATTACTGTATGTAGGGTTATGAGTGGGACAATGAGAAAGCGATTCAGACACTGTTATCATTTAAATCAGCCTTCACTTAATGGCAGAGCTCGCTCATTCCAGAACATTCTCAGCTCAGTGATCCTGAGGGATCCCGAGCGGCTCCCAGAGCTTCAGCTTGGCCTCGTTAGGTGAGGACGGTCTTAGCAGGGCAAGTGTGAAATCTATTCACTTCCTCCGGTGAGTTTTATTTTCTCCCTGGTTCCTGGCTCATCTCATTCAGTCTTGTTTACCTGGCAAGCAGAGTGTAACTAAAGGAAATTCCCACAGCCTGAGGGGGTCTCACAGGGTGAGCAGGAGGAGAGGGGAGGTAGGGGGGGTGGGGCATTACTAAAGGCTGATGTCGCCCACCTGCCCCTGCCCCCACGGTTTAATTAACATGTGCAGCCTAGTGGAGATGAACTAAACAGGACTCACACCCTGACAGCCCTTGCAGGGAAAACACTGTCCCACTCAGACTGTTGGCAGAAGGTCTAGCCTTTGGGTACCATATGCAGGTCGGTTTCTCCGATTCACTGATAAATGCTGAGACTGAGAAGTTGACAAGGGAGAGCCAAACAGTGCAGAAAGGCAGCGTATACTCGAAACTCTCAAATCATGAGGCACCATGAGTGACTTGAACAAGAAATCACACAAAGTCCACTTTCAATCTGGGGATGATTGTATGGAAATTATGCCTGCGTGGCAGAGCTGGGCCTCTGTGACTGCAAGGCAAGAAACTGCCTGTCAGGGCTGATGTGGGGAGGTCAGGATAAGTTACGGGTTTTACTGGGAACCAGCGCTGGGGGAGGGAAGCTTAAGTTACGGTGTGGATTTCTCTGGAGCTCCTCACCTCTTAATCCCATTCACTACTTGGGTCACTCCCTCTCTTAGCCTCAGCAACCCCCCACCCCACCCCCTCAACAAAAAAAGAACTCCTCACAGAGCAAAAAGAGCCTCCATGTGAGTTTCCACAAAGCTGCTCCACTGCTCCACCAAATTAACCCCAAGCAGAGGAGAAACATGAGAAACAAAGTCCCGAGTGCGTAAGCCGAACTCCCGAGCGCTCTCTATCTCCCTCCTCCTCCCGCCGCAGTATGACGGATCGCCACGAGGAAACTCATCTGGCCGCCTCCCCTCATGACGAAGACCGGAGGAGACCCCACCTCAGCAGAGGAGGAATGATTTATGCTTCATGCGAGCTTTAAAAGCTCTGAAACGGTTGCGCTGCTACCTTTGTGCCATGCGGAGGAAATAATAAATCACATTTCAGGAGGTGAAGTCTTCCTGAAGAGAGCATGATAGTTGCATACAGGCCTGTGTAAGTAAATCGCGAGGGTGTTTCGACAAGGAATAATGCCAAGCCCAGAGAAAGAGGAAGCCTCTGAATAAGAATACTATTGGTCACGGGTTAACAAACTCAATTTTGCTAAATGCATATGGAATTTCTGCAGGGATGAGATACACTGCTAAGTTACACACAGGCATAACATCACAAACCAGCACCTGTCCTTCAGACTTTCTGAACCAATACTGGAATCTATGCTTATACATGTTTTCGTTTTTTCTCTCTCAGTAAGCATGTTTAAGACACGCACTGCTCTGTCTTCTCTCCGGCTGCGTACTGGAGCCTGTAGAAGCACAGCATGCGTCCACGTTTAAGCGGCCACGCTTCGTCCTCAGCTGTGGCTGTGAGCTAACGGATCGATCTCGGTACGCTCACCGCGCTCCTCTGCTTGCGATTTGTTTAGTAACTCTACACGGCTTGGTAACTCTGAGTAACCGGCGAGTTAATGAACAGACACGCTAGCGACACGAAGCCTGGCCTCACAAAACCCTCCGTTTTTGTCCAATCGCCGTAGCGTCCAGAGGAGGGCTTCACACAGCATGACAGGGGCCAGCTGGAAGGCAACGCTCCAGTGAACCCTCAGAGCTGATTAAAGCCTGTGACTCCTCAGCTTCTCCACGCAAAGGAGCTTCCTGCCCTCTCAGCTCCAGTGGACAGCATATGGTAGCACAGGGTTAGCACTAGGTAGGCTCTGCTCTAATCCCTGCTCAACTGACTGTCACCAAATACCCCTTTAAGGAGAAACACATCTAATTGCTCCTGTAGCGTCAGCTATTAGTTGTGGCCCCTTCGGAGAAGAAGGACAGAAATACAGTTGATCCAGCCAACGTAGGCTAGGCTAATGCATCATTCATGGTTTTAATTGCTTGTAATTAACTTGGGTCCAATTAGAGGGGGAGTAAAATCAATAGGTGGTGATCAACAGTGAGGCGTGTACAGTATGCATGGATGGAGCAGGGAGAAGACAGGCCTCTGTATTGATGGGTGGCCATGTAGATTCCCTGCTGCTCAACGGCTGCATGTTGAGAAGTTCTCTTCCAGCTGAGAAGGCCGGTCATGGCAGTCATAGCAAGCATTTGGTGGTATACGACGGGCAATACGTCATAGATATACTGGAAAATCAACAAAAAACCAACGGCAACATTCTGTGCAGACATTGTTATCTATGTATATTATGTTGTGTTATGTATTAGCTTTCTCACAATTAAGTGCAAGTCATATAAAATGCGAATGGTTTGCTAATTACTTTTATCAGTTTTCATAACAAATAAAAGAAAACAAACAAAAACATGTCACAAGTAGAAACTTTGAAATTCAAATGAAATATAAATAGTATAATACTCATAACAATATAAAATTATGTTTAATCGTGGCCTCTGTGAACCTGTGGAGGTTTTTTTTTTTATTATTGGACCGTGGAAAGTGAATGCAGAATTAAGGATGTTAGAGGTGCTGTTTTCTACTGGGCTTGTGGTTCCTCACAGGAGAGTAGAGGAGAGTGAGGTGATTCCAGTGCTTAGGGCTGGTGTGGCGGTGCACCAACGGGCTCTGCACCTCCATTTCCCTTCACTGGGATCAATATTGACATGGCCATTAAGCCAATCTCCATAATGAGCGTTAGGACGCTGGTCCTGGGAGGAACATCAGCGTAGAGCCTAAAGTCTCGCCACACATGCATACACACATTCACATAAACATGCAAACTCTCTCTCTTTTTCACTCACATACATATGTACGCACATGCACTCACACAGAAACAGAAACACACACACACAGAAACACACACACACACACACACACACACACACACACACACGCACACCTAAACGCACACATGCACACACAGACATACGACCTTCATACTTTAGTAAATGCTGCTATGTGCAAATCTAACTTATTAACAAAAATACTTTTTACCTGGTGGATGTTTTTCAGAATTTCATATGCACACACACACACACACACACACACACACACACACAACACACACACACACACACACACACACAACACACACACACACACAATACACACAATACACACAACACACACACAAACACACAACGCACTTGGTAAATCACAAAGACTGCAGGGCACTTTGGTATATGGATGTAAAGGTGCTGTGAGACCCCAGTGGCCTGCCTTGCTGGAAAGTGCTTACAGTGTACCGGTGAGCCGCCCCCTCTGCCGCAACTGTGCCAACTAAAAAGTCCCTTCTACAAAAAAACAAACAAAAAAACCCCAACGACCGTATATCCTGTATATGCTGAGAAGGCAAGGATCTGTTCTCACAAAAAAGAAAGTAGACTCGAGACTCAGGAGTCCTTGGTCAAGGGGATGGTCTGTGTACCTCAACACTACCCCTAACCTCCGGGGACTGTTCACCAGTGAGCCAGCCCACACCGTAGGGAGGCAGGACCAAGCACGGCGTGACTGTGTGCAGGAAAGAGGAGCGTTAGCTGTCTTTCACTCTGGGGCTTGATGCCTGTGGACAAAGGCAGTAGAAAAAACCACTAGGCAGCAAAGAGAGCGAGGTGAGGAGGGCCAGCGCACTTCCAGGAGCCCGACCTGGTCACACAGGGAACCGTCCCGGACACACACACACACACACACACGCACACGCACGCACACACACACACACACACACACACACACAAGCACACACACATAAAGGCCTCTCCTGAGCACATGCTACTTCCCACACTCAGATCCAGGGGTCACACCCACAGAGCTTAACAATCATTAATGAAGTGGTGCTATCATACATCCACACGTCTGTTCAGTTAAAACAGGCTACAATGTGAACTGTTCAAATGTTTACAATGATTAAGTACAGAATAATATCTGAAAAGAAAACAGACTAGAATGTCCAGTATAAGCTGGTAGTCAGCTTAATGCTTTCAAGCCACCTACTTATGTATACAGTCTATTTTGTACATGGACAGTCTATTTTTTTCTACTTTTCCACTTAATATATGCAGTTTACTTTTAATAGAATGCTTCATAACTTACTTTTGGACAGCAGCTGAAAAAAAGGGTATTATTATTGTTCGCAATCTTACAGTGATATGAGCGACTTTCAGCGTAATAGGTGTGATTTTCCAGATGACGGCACATGAATTCGGGGGATGGATGTGAGGATGTTTGTTTTATTGCTCTCCGTGCGTCTCCCTGTGCTGCTATGAGCAGAACAGCTTTGTCTCATTAACACGGAGCGGCCCGGTGCTGTAACCCTGGCAGCGGGTGTCAGCTCTGACATCACTGGCACCCTCCCCGCCTCTTTGATGCGGGTTATAACGAGTGCCCAAGCTGCATTCTCCCCTCGTCAACATGTGTCACACGCGCACCATGGTAGGGTGCTACGGAAAGGCCCGGAACGCCGTGGCAGGGATCACAGACTGGCGGGAGTGACAGTGGCTGGATTTCATACAAACTCCCAGAATGCGAAATGTGCGCTGCTGTCTAGGTGAACCCTTTCTCATGCTAATACCTACCCTTCCGTACCTTCTTCTCCGAGGTGTGTGTGTGTGTGTGTGTGTGTGTGTGTGTGAGTGAGTTTGTGTGTAACTGGTATGTCCACAGGCCTGTAGCAGCCTATGTGAAAGAAATATATAGAATAATGTGATTACCACATTAAATCCAACAATACTCTGGCATTAGACCAAACACACATATATTTTCCCAGATACACAACACCTGGGCTGGATAAGGTGGAGAAATATTGGACACAGATGTGGCCTCAGCACCATGGCTCGGGACTTTAACTGGTATTTGGGGTTAAAGCTAAACCCAGGGTAGGCTTGTCCACAAAACTGTATGGTAGAGTCATCAAAAAAGATGATTAAGTTGTCTGAAAACAGAATGGAGAGGGAAAAGAGAAGGGATAAAGCTTTGGCTTCAAAAAAAAAAAAAAAACCACATCCAGCATTAAATAAATAAATAAATAAAACAGTTAATTGCATGCCTGAGGTGGAACCGTGTGAGGCGAGAGAATGAGACGCTCAATTATTTTTTCGCCTTTTACAAGATTTTCCCCTTTCGCTTTTTTCTGCGCAGAAGCCGCGGGAGGCTGGAGGCGTGCTCTTCTGTCGCAGCGCGCCTCTCTGGCTGAGTCCACGAATCAATGACATCACCTGAGAGCGCGGGATCGTTCGCACCAGCGCGGTGACTCCGGAGCAGACGCCATCGTCTGGGTACGAAGGCTCCTCCGGCCACCGCTTTTCTTTTCTGTTTATTTTGCTTGTTTGGGTTTAGACAGAGGGGCAAATGCAGTTGGCCTTCAGAGGGGCATGAGAAGCGGATGTGGCCCTCATCGGGTCAGAGAGACCGTGGGCTGGGGCGCGTGGACTGGGGCGCGTGGGCTGGGGCAGACTCGTCGGTCTTACCCACTCACTGGCCTGTGCTGCTAGAAGCTCGCCAAGAACAAGACTGAGAATAACCTCCATCTACCCTCACCCTGAGACCCCATGTCAGCACAATGAGGGCTTAATCTATATTATTTGTTTGTAATCTCAGGAAAAATGGGTGTGCCCGGGAGGGGTTCGTCGTTGGAAGGTCCTAGTCGATAGTCGATCAGACCAAGCAGTCGCCCAAAGGCCTTAAAGTGTACGTGCAAAAGCCAGTCAATAGAAAGCAGAGAAACGCTAAAGATACACTTACTGCCTGACAACAGACAGCAGTAGCTAGTAGGAACCAAACCTCCAGATCAGAGGCCTACTGGGTCTTGTTCTGACACTCTGTATGGGCGGGGAGGGAGGGGGGGCTGGGAATGGAAGAACTAAGAGTTCATGACTTTTCCATATGGATAATTGCTCCCTCAACATTATGTTTCCTGAATTCGACAATTCAGGACCTGCCATTTGGCCTGGGTCTAAACAGGGAGGGTGTGTGGGATACGGGTTAAATAAATATTGATCCATATTGTGCAACATTGATCGTGTACACATCTGCCAATAATGTCCGTAAATATTGCTTTCCAAAAGCTCCCAACGAGCATAAATTTCATTTATTTAGTGATTTATCGGTTTCTTTCCCATTCATACTGCTGAGGGTAGTTGGTAACCCCAGTGGACATGTAGACTGGACAAGGGAAGAGCCTTTTGCAAGCATTTTAGTGACCTATTAAGAGCCTTACGGCGTCTTGTTCACATGCCCATAATCTCAGCTATCCTTTTAAATGTGGAATTGATTGAAAGAATTGATCTCTTCAGAGGTTGGAAGGCCCAGCCGCATAATTACCCATGGAAATCTCCACAGTCAGGCATGAGACGGGAGGACAAGGAGCTTCAGACTTCCACTGCTGCCGAATAAAACCCAGCTTCTGCCAAGCAAGTAATGACATTTTCAAAATACTCACTTTAGCTCACGCATATTTGAGACCAAAACAAATTGGGGAAATGACATTTTATGCATTTCATGGAGTTCATGAATCGTGGGATTCAAATAAAATGTGAATTTTATTTGAATCCCCCTTCCCTTACGATACCCCCCCCCCCAATACCCCACCGCCACACACACACCGCCCCATTCACACCCACACACCCTCGTGCATGGGGGTGTTCTGTCTAACCTTAATGCAGCTGTATCACTCGGATTAGGAGGTGTGAATTCCACAGCTGTGGTTCTGGATTAGGATTGAGCATTAGTCAGCGCTGGAATTTACGTGACAGAGAGGCACAGTTCTGCTCAAAAGCCGCCACTGTTTACTGGCTTTTGGATGCGCCGCGTTTGACAGATGGCCTCGCGGTCACTGAGTGCAGTGTTTAGACTTTTAGCTCAGGGGCAGAGCAGGCCACGCTGACACAGCAAGCCACAAACGGCTCCCATATGCAGAGATGCGAGCGTTCCCTGTCATGTGCACGAGCGTTGTGAGCGTGTGTGTGTGTGTGTGTGTTTCCATAGCTGCTTGAGGTAAAAAGAGAAAGAGAGAGAAAGAGAGAGAGAGAGAGAGAGAGAAAGATGACCTGAATACATCTGAAGTTGGTGCTCAGGTTTAAAAAGTTGTGTGTGTATGAAAGAAAGAAAAAATCCCAGCACGAGGTTCAGTGGGGTGGACTGAGAGCTGGCCTGGTTCTCATTAAGAGCCTCCTGATTGAGAGATTGGGTGGGTGAAAGTTGCAGCGATGTCTTGACGAGTAAATGGCAGATTTAGCGCTGGAAGGTAAACAAGGAGTGAATAGCGCCAGCTGCTAGCTAGAATTAGCGTCGCTCACTGCAGATTCAACACAAACCTACATGAGCTAGGGTTAGTGGGAAACACACATGCACACGTGTGTGTGTGTGTGCAGACACCCACCTACACACATACACACACACACACACACACACACACACACACTCACTCACACACACACCGTCGGAGGGGAGGGAGAAACAGCTCTGACCCCGCCTGACCTCAGATACAAAGCCTTTTAGGACCTGAAGGCACAGAATTAATTGCAGCCTTCTCAGCCTGCAGCAGCTACATCTCAAGAACAGACCGTTCCCCACAGCGCCAGAGCGCGCAGGCCGGGCCAGAAAACAAAACAAACAAACAAAAACACACAGCAACAGGCGCACACGCACGCGTAACGGAGTAAACGCCGGCCGTGCCTTCCTCCAAACGTACCGTCTCGGCGGAGGCTGCTCTGTGGCCCGGCCGGAGGAACCGCAGCGCACTCGGCCTCCTAATAGCTACAATTTGAGTCGTATAAGGGTGTGATGACGGCGTCCAGCGATAAACACGTCCCTCCGGTCCGCGGCCGCCTCCCCGCCGGCCAGCTCCCCCGCGGGAGCCGCTGCCCGCTCCTCTCCGCGCCCTCGCGCTAACTGAGCAGGAGAAATTGGCTTCTCTCGCCGTATAGATTTCCTATCACAGGCCAGCATCTAAGGGAAAAAGGCAATGTCCGCGACTATTGTTTCTTTCCTGCGAAAAAACATAGTGAGATTAATAGACTAGATAAACACCAGGCAGGAAAAAACACAGAGAGGCGAAGAGAGAAGGAAATAAAGGCAGTTTATCTGTCCAGATCTTTGCCATTGCTTTTGTTCTGGAGAAGCTAAATTGCATTACAGTATGTGTCATTAGACTGGGAGTTACAGGTTTGAATCCATATGGGGGAAACAGATCTGTAGGCCAGATGGGAGTAGTGGGTAGGAATAATGCACATTGTCCAAAAAAAGCTATTGGCTTCAGCGGGAGCCTGTGAATCTTGAGGTGTTTCTCATGAGTGAGGGCTCAGGGTGACATCAATAGCACTCTGATGGTCTCCGTAGTGGGAGATGCACACAAATGTCACATCGCCAGCCAATGGCACAGCGGATCAATAGGGCCCGGCGTGGAATTTTAAAGATACTATCTGTACGCCTCCTCCTGGCAAGAAACACAGGATTAACCTTTCCATCTGTAGAGGCTCCTTCGAAACACCAAAGGGCAATGCTCAGCTGTGGGCTAATTAACAACGACGTTGTCACATTTTCCAATAACCGTCTGGCGGGTTTGGTTCAAAACACGTGACGTCTTGGTTTTTGAGGGTCTGTTCAAAAAAACTAATGACCTTGTTGGGATCTCAGCATAGACGATTGAAATGTTTGCTGTTTCTGTTGTAGTCGTTGTTGTTTGTGTAGACTTTTATTGAGAATGATCATATCGAAGGCATAGTGTTAAAAAAACAAAAAGTTATCATCTAGGCAGCGTGAAGCTAACCAATGGCGGATGAAGTGATCGATTATTGAGGAATGTCCGGCTCTGGCTTTTGTGAGTGGGAGAACAAGGGCTCTTTTCTCTGGTTGTGAGCAGTTCCCTTTGAGCTGGGGGCTCCCTCTAAAAGGCTGTGACCTGGTGACAGTCAGTCCTGGCCTTGCACATTGCTCTCAGCAGACAGAGGCCCCTGAAACTCTCTCTCTCTCTCTCTCTCTCTCTCTCTCTCTCTCTCTCTCTCTCTCTCTCTCTCTTACACACACACATACACACACGTTTTCTCTCTCTGTTTCTTAAACAGCAGGCCAGGACCCAAGCTATCCTCTCCTCTAGAGATTATGAGACAGAGAGGGAGAGGGAGAGTGAGAGTGAGAGAGGACGGGAGAGAGAGAAAGGGAGTGAGAATAAGACTGTGTGTGTGTGTGTGTGTGTGTGTGTGTGTGTGTGTGTGTGTGTGTGTGTGTGTGTTAGAAGAGAAGAGACTGGGAAAAAACAGGGTGTTGAGGAGCAAATTGGATTGTTTCGAATGAAAGAGTGGGAGGTGGATTGAGGTACAGGGACAGAGAAGGAGGGTGATACAGAATGCTAGAGGAAAAGCAGGAAAAAGAGAGAGCTGTACTCTAGAGTAGGAAGAGGAATCCTTCTCCTCTGCTTTACTGCCTCCGTGTGTGTGTGTGTGTGTATGTGTGTGTGTGTTGACAGAGCCCTTACAGTGCAGTACTCCCAGGGCAGCTAACAGGATGATGTCATTCCCAATCGGCATATTCTGCCGTGTCAGTGTAACCCTGCTGAGTTATGTTCCGGAAAGCTCTTCTCATCAGAACCCCCACCCAACCATCTCCGCCTCTGAATCTTTAACTGAATCTATAATTCAGCAGCAAGTGTGAGAATCTAAACACTGTAGGGGGGCTCAAAACCCAAACAGAATGAGACTGCTTCTGTTTTGGGGAGGGGGGAGCAGGTCAGGCGAAACCTGCTCCAGCCCAAGGCTGAGGGAACGTGACCGATGTTGCTGGAGGCAATATTCCACATTCAAAGAGCAAGATCAGCAGGCAGGGCGTTCGAGGGAAGTGTAAGGTTAACGGACAGGCCAAGACTGCCGTGCCATGGCCTGCCCCTGAGCTGACCTTTCACCCAGATGAGGGACAGGCGAAGAGCCCGGTGTCATTAACAGAGTTGTGGAATAGCGAGTTCTGCCCACCTGTAGTTTACGCAGCAACACTCTGGCTCACAAGCGCTTGCGGACTGTACTGGAGAACGCTAGCAGCAGGTTGCCTGGTGACGGGATGGTGATGGTACAGTTTTACGTTACATAAGACAATCCTGTTGTGCATAGACAAGATGGCAGCAAGGTGAGAGGACAGGGAACAGGACAGGGAACAGAGAACAGGACAGTGTGTGAAGAGACTGACGCACAGAACAGGACAGGTGTGAAGAGACTGACGCACAGCAGATATGGGCCAGTAAATGGGGTGGCATGTGTATTTGGAGGCATGTGTGTGTGTGTGTGTGGGGGGGGGGGTTTGAAGGGTGTGTGCAGTGTTGAGATGCTTGAGCTGCTCATTCCAGTCCTGCCTGGGCAGATGGATGAGAGCCCTGGCACCCAATCTCTCACACACGCTCACACACACACACACACACACACACACACACACACACACACACACACACGCTCATACATAGAGCATCTGCTCCACCTCCACAGCCCATAGCAGCTGCTGTTCACTGCTGCCCACAGAGAGAGAAACTGAGAGAGAAAGACAGAAGGAGGGGTGAATTCATAAGGGAAAGATTCAGGAGTTTATCATCTCAAGATGGGATACTCCCAAAACACACACTCACACACACACCACCACACCCAATACGTGTAGCAGACTGAAGTTTGTTTCCCAGTGCAGTGTTTTTAATACACTCTAGCGTGGGAATGAGAACATGAAGTCACCATATGTTATCAGATGGTGAAACCATTAAGGCTGCCCTGATTTGTGTGGGTTACAGGAAAATGATTTTCTTCTCCCCTTCAAAACGAGTTAAAAACCAGAGCTAATGGAAGAGATGTAAAAACTGGAAGCCATTAGTGAGCTACTGCCAAGACAGAGGCAGAGGGAAGGACAGGGAAAAACACACTGAACATGTCCAATTATCAGAATAATTAGTCAATTAGCAAAGGGAAGCCTGTGGGCTTCACTAAGCATCACAGCACACCTGTCCTGTAAGCCCGCCAGCACACACTGTGACAGTCTCGGGCACTACACACACACACACAGCACACACTGTGACAGTCTCGGGCACTACACACACACAGCACACACTGTGACAGTCTCGGGCACTACACACACACAGCACACACTGTCACAGTCTCGGGCACTACACACACACACAGCACACACTGTCACAGTCCCGGGCACTACACACACACAGCACACACCATCGCAGTCTCAGGCACTACACACACACACATAGCACACACTGTCGCATTCTCACAATCATATAGAGGTGTGCACATATGCGATCGCATGCAGACACACACACTTGCATGCTAACACAAGCATTACACTCATGTAAACCATATATATATATGTGCCCCTGTGTGTGTGTGTAGTGTCCGTAAGTGTGAACCTCAGGACTTGATGCTGGTGTTATATTGTGCTTCAGGCCATTAGCGATGGGTGTGAACTAGCTGCTCCCACAGCACCACACACACTCCAGCTTCACTGAGCCCAGTGTCCCTGTGAAGGACACACACACACACACACACACACACACACAGGTACTCATGCAGCCACATGGGTATGACTCAAACTCAGGGGAGACAGGGTTGCAGAACCAGCATGGAGTCACAAACAAGCAGAGTGCTGAAGCATTAGATCATGCTTTTCCTGGAAGTAATGCAGTCACACTCACATACACCTGATGTTTGTTGCGCCCAAGCTGCCCAAAGCTATTGATTTTTAAAAATCTGTGCATTAGCTGTAGTTCGTCATTGTTCTCTCGATTTGTCCTGTCTGTAAGCCAAACAAACATGTGTGCCCCTCGCCCCACATCAGTCTCTAATGGCATTAGTAAATCAGCATATTACACCAGGAACATTTCTACTCCATGGCCTCAGTGATTAAAGAACCCCTGTAAAAAAAAAGAGAAAGAAACAGAGAGAGAGAGAGAAAGAGAGGGGTGTGGGTGAGTGGGTAAGAGAGCTGGGACAACTACCAGTCATAAACAACTCAATCACAAAAATGCATACATCATTAGTTGTTAAGATAGACCCCTCCTGCAGAGGGCACTGCAAATGTCCAAAATATGAGAGAGAGAAGAGAGAGAGAGAAACACACCACTCCCTCCCACACATGCAGGAGCTCTGGCACACTTGGCAGCCTTTCACAGAGGTCACTCCTGAAAAATTTAGGGACTACAAAAAAAATAATTAAAAAATAAAAACCCAATTTTCACCCTCGCTCTGCCCGAAGGGGCACTAATTCATCATTAAGTCATGCCTGCTTATAGGGGCAATGTTTCTATTGCTGCAAATGACTGTATCCTGTTCCCTGGTGGAATAGAGGGGTGGGTCTATCTTCAGATGAGGTGTTTCACTGGGCTTGTAGCACCATGCACTTTATCGTGTAGAAGAGACAGTAGTTTATTCATATACACTGTGTCATGCTTATTAGAGTCATCATTCATTTCAAAGCATTCTGCCCAATGACTTATTTATGCCATGGGACCCCTGAGAATGTTTTTCTTTCTGAATATCCGAAATCAAGTTCTCTGGTAGGGTGATATAGACAAGATCCAGTGAGCTGTTGGATTTGAAATCTCATGTCTGACATTGTTTTTGGTATAGTCTTACAAACACACCCTGTACAAAATTCCTAATCACTCCTCCCTCCTGTCATAACACACTGGAATTGCTGGCATCACAGTCTCTTCTTGTTTTGGTCCCTCTACTATATTTTGTTCTGCTCTGCATGTGTCTGGGAATCGGAGCTGAGGCGGCTCTCCTCCTCCTCCTCCTCCTCCGTGGTGGGACGGCGTCATCGCTGTGGCTACTGCAGGGGTCCAAGCACCGTCACACTGGCCTTCGCTGACCACGTTTGAGTCCCCCTTCCCCACACACGTATGTGTAGTGTTCAAGGAATGTTTGCTGTTTGGAGAGAGCATAACAAACACATACAAACACTCACATACCCACATGCCCACACACACACACACACACACACACACACACACACACACACACACCCCACGACTTTCTTCACAAGACTGTTTGGACACGCTGCTGTCAGCTGTCCCCCAAGCAAGCTGTGGAAGAAGTGCCCTCAGTCACTGTCTCTTTATTTATCTAAACTCCCCACAGCTGAGAACGCGGTGAGGGGAATACCGGCCACCCCTTGTCAGCCCCACCGCGTTTGGGCACAGAAAGGTTCACAGAAATAAAGAAAAAGAAAAAAAAAGGGAAAAAAATCCTGAGTGACTGAGAGAGGTAAAGAAGGAGAGGGCGTGTGAAGGAAGACAGCGCTAAAGCTCTTTAATCAGCCGCTTCCGACCACAGGAAGCACCTGCAATCCATCTCGGTCGGCCCCGGCCAGGGACCGGCTGTGGCGTTACCGGGGATGGTCAGCTTTCGGGGCAGGAAAGGCCTAATGAACTGATCCACTGAGCGATCGAGGCAGGTCATATTCATCCCAGGTGAGTCGGCTTTAGCGCGCCGCTAAATGTTAGTGGTAGAGCTGGAGAAAGAAGAGGCCCCCCCGGCCTGGGGGGACGGGGGAGGGGGTGGTTTGGTCAGGGTGGAACAAGGAAAGATAAGACTGTGCTAAATTCTGTTTTTATTGTCCTCTGAAGGGGACACGTGGAAGATGGTGGTGTCTGTTGACGACTACGCTTCTGAGCGAACGATTCTGGACACCATCAGTCGGGAGGCGTGCTAATGCAGCCTGGCTCAAGTGTCTAAAACAGGAGAAGACAAGGCAGTGTGTCCACAAACAAAGAAAGGCATAAAGTACACAAAGGATTATGGGAACATACCATTCCCAGATAAGACAGGCTGTATTATGCCATCACTGCTCACCCCCCCTTTTCCATACATACTATTTTCAAGAAAGAGGGCAAATGTCTTTCCTGAAATCCTCCTTGACACAGGTGTTTACATATAACCCTCCCCAGACAAAAACACAGGCCTCCTCTTCATCAGGAGATGAAAGGCTCGCTGAACGCAGAACGATCCCTGCCACGGCAACCTCTGACAGCACTTGGTTATCCATAACCTCGCAGGAGAGAAGCAGGTTTCTGATGTAGAGAGGTTACGCTCTGCCTACAGAAGATCACAGAGGGCTACGCGAAGGGGAAGGACCTACGAACCGGGAGCAAATTGAAACTTCCGTCGTCTCGGCCGGCGCTCCCTCACCAGCGGGAGGTCGATGCGAGAAAGGAGATCGACGAGCCGGGAGACCAGCGGCGAGGAGCCGGGCCGAGTCCCACTCCAGCGCAAGAGTTTCGCCATGTGGTTTTGTCATCAGAGCCATTAAAGGCCCATCACCCCCCCCCCTTCCCCCCCTCATAATAACACCTCTGCTCTCGGAGACGCGGGCGGACCATCTGTCTTATAAATTCACCGTGCACACGGCATTGAGAAGGAGCTCAGGCTGAGAGCAAATGACTCGCTCGCGGTTCCGTCCAGGGACGGTACACTGCACAGCTGGACATGAGAACAAAGGTGTGTGATGATTTCCGGAAATTTCAGCGCTAACCGAGGGAAACCTGGGTAGTAGAGCTCGATTAACACCGGTTGGATTAACAGTTACCTGCTTGGCCGCTGTCTCCGTGACGGAGGTTAATGAATTCTTGTCTAGAGGAGGAGGAATGCGAATGTGTCCCCAGCTGCGCACTCAAAAGGTCAAAGTTCCTACAGCGCGTGACTGGATCCTCCCTCTGTACTATGATACACAGAGAGCAGCTGGATGTGTACAAAACGTTTCATATAATTCCTGTTTTAAGATCGGTTGTAAGGTGGTCCTGCAATTTTAACGCAGCTTGTTGACAAATTTATTTAAATTTATTTCAACATATACACAAAAATGAGTCTATTCCTGGTAAATCAGGTTAACATGGTCTGTAGTCAGTAGACAGTAAGCTCACAGTCACTAGCAGAATGGACGGAATGCACAGTGCATTTGCTTTGCAGTCTGAGGAAGGTAGAATTCAAGTCCCACACTTTGTTTTATTACACACCTACGCAGGCCCGAAATGCAGAGTGTCAGCCGGGTCTCACTTGGGTCGAGGAGGGTCTGGTTTAAACTAAAGAGTTTTTCAAACTGGGCCTTCCAAAGGGTCAGTGTCATGGTGGCAAAGATAAGCATATCTGGGGTAAAATGGCTCCATGTCAGTGAATCATCCTGACTAATCACCACCGCCAGCACATGTATCCAACCAGTACTCTTTTATTTAATCAGACAGCATAAACAAGTGAATGATATCACTGTGAATATCTCCACAAAAACGTGTTTGAAGGTTTTTTTGTATACATGAAGTCCAGAACAGATTCTGTGCTCTCTCTTTCTCTTTCTTGTTCTGTCTCTCTCTGTTAAACCCCTCTGTAAACAGAGCAGTCACTCTATGGCTCTAGGATGGTTAATAGGTAATCCTCTTTTAAATGAGCTGTACTGGGCGTTTACTCTCCTGGGTTTTTCTCTCCTTCCTGAGGGCCAAACCACAGGGTCCCATGGAACAGTGACTCTGGGGATGAGGGGGAGGGGAGGGGCATGTATCCAGACCTCATCCCTCATGTCTAAAATAACAATAATAAAAAAAGACCAGGGGGTGAGTAGGAGACTCCAGCCTGGGCTTCCCGGCAGTCCCTCAGGTCTGGGCCGGTGCGGATACCTTGGAGATTCAGTCCAGGCTGATCAAAAGCAACACTCTCCTCTGTCCCTCTCCTCGTCTCTCCCTTTCCCGTTCCCACTTTCACCGTCTCACAGCCCCCACCCACACCTCCACCCACACCCCCACCCCCAACCCTGCTTTTTCAGTTCCAGACTCTTTTCTTCACAGAGAGGTAGCTCTGTTTTAGCCTGTTGTTGAGGGGCCTCGTGCTGTTTTACTGGTGCTATTGTGCTGGTTGGGGGAAGGAGCCCAGTGAAGGTGCTGATGTTATCTTCCTTACGCTGAGATCGCGCTCCTCTCCTCTGCGTGTTTTATCTTCCCTGCCGGCCGCGTCCCGACGGAGTTCAGCAGCTCTTTGCTCCTCTCTTCTTTCTTCTTATTTTTTTTGGAAAGAGACAGAAACCTTGACTGAGGAGATGTTCATTAGAAAGTTTCAAAAAAGAGAAAACGATTCAGACCCACTGAAGTGGGTGTAGTTTAGTGCATCAACCCCGTGCTCTGAACTTCTCCCTCGAATGTTTTCCGAATAAGATCACAAACAAGCCTGGATCAACAACAACAAAACCACCAACAAAAATATTCCTTCTCCCATGTCATGAAAGGATCATGTCCCGTGCAGTGGTGACTGTTTTTACACCCCCCCCCCCCCGCGGATAAGGCCTTAATGCAACAGTTATTGTAACTAGATAGTACGAAATCCCTCTGGCACGCTACACGTTTACCAGTAAACCAGCGCAC
>JAOXYF010000011.1:3740282-3742782 GCA_028565775.1 Sternarchorhynchus goeldii | reverse complement strand
AGCACTTTGACCAAAGAATCAAGCCAAGATCAGTGCTATTGACTAGAGAGTTTATGATCGGCCCGTGATGTATGAGGTTGCATCGCTGGCCGACGTCCGCGAGAATGTGTTACGTTTACTATGTACGTAAACTCAGAATTGGGGGAACCTGTAAACCAGTATGATTTTATTACAGCTATAAATATCAAACAAAAAAGCAAAGAGTGAAGGGTCATAATCAATGCTGTGTGTAAAAGTGAGCATCAATTGATTACCCATACACATTTCACAGACACAATCATCTTTGGGCAAAATATGTTTGCATGATTTGTGTTGTCTTTGTGGACTCTGTCTAATCTCCTTACAGTTACCTTCGTGGATCCAAAGAAAACAAACTGATATCTTGAATGATGGACCGCTGCTGCATTGTTGTTGGGAAAGAACAGATGACTTGAAGCTCAACCTGAAGGTGTGGCTTGTGAAAGCACCATCTGGGTTCATCTGCCGCTTGGAAGCTTTCACTGGGCTGCCCTGATCTGATGCTTAAACACATGCTTGTTTAAGGAGGCACGTTAAACAAGGTGTTTACATTTGATTCAGAATTGCTGTGTGCAGTTAATGAGAAAAGACTGATGCAAAAAAAACAGCAATTATTTTTTCTCTGAAGCAATAACTAGGTTAGAAACATTACGATTTTAACGAAAGAGCATATTTACCATGAAATACATTTCTGGACAGAACAGTTTCTTCAGAAGTAACCAAAGTTTATATGGGAAGTGTTATATAAACCAAAAATAAGGTCTATTCATCCCTTGTTCAGAAGCAATCCAGATGTGAGTTTCCACCATTTAATCCTAATGAGTTTTCAGACTGCGACCACAGCCTGACACAACCTGCCATCGAGTCGTCCTTCTTGAATTACTATTGATGACGACTTGATGGAAAGCAGGGTGGAAGGTATTCTTAGCTCCTCCCACCTAATACAGCGCATTAACACTATTTCGACCACAGGTCTGCATTATGAGAGCGTGACCATGCAGTTGCTCAGCTGACACCTCCTTCCACCACAGCTGTTCTCAGAAAGAACCCAGACATCTTAATGCACTGAATCCATAAGGTTCTGCTGCACGTTTTGCCCACAGGCAAAGGTGTTGTGTGCAGTGCAGGTCATCAAAGTGCTGAGGGGTTGGTGTTGCCTTTCAGTGTCATTAACTCCCCCCGTCGCCACTGACCAGACTGCTTTAAACGCAGGGCAATTACACGCTTGAGACCGACGCTCAGAGGCTGAAGGAAGTATAGTTTCAGTACTAAGAGCCATTGTAATGGGATTATTAGTGCGAGAATCCAAGAGTTGATTCCATTCCCCGCAAAAGAGCCAGTGAACACTAATCGTAATGAAGAGATTAACCTTTTCTAATTAAGAAACGCGGAGGACTGTTTTGTTAATACACTGAACTGTGGTTTTGAGGATCTGCGTAAGAGCTGCTTCTCTTCCCTCTTCTCTGTGTCGATTTGCAACATGTTGCCATTAGGCTCATGCACAGCGTTGCAGGCCTCAGGCCTGGTGCTGCTCTCTCATACAGTGTATAATGCGTCAGCTTGAAAATCAATACATCCCCCCCCCTCAAACTAAACCAATCACAGGCCATCGTCTCGTCACAAACTGTAAATACGCTCCACTAACTGCCTCTGGCTGTTGAGCAGGAGAACCCGAGGACCCACAAATCCCCATGTGTGGAACACAGATACACAGATACACAGATACACACGCTCAGTAAGTCCTGATTCCTTTACCTTGTTGAAATCATGTCTCTCCACACTGACCTTAAAAGCAGTAGATGGCAACATCAACTGGACTGACTGGTGCAGTTCACTTCGTCCCTGGTGCCCTGTTTAGTGGGTCTTCTACATGCACGTCTCTGGACCAGAGCTTTTTGCTTATGTCAGCTGCCCTCACATCACCCCACCCCCACCCCCCGCGTTCTTCTCAGCCTCTCTCAGGTCCTGTGCTGTGTGATGTTTTTCCAGGACCAGATTGGTGTTCCCTTCCCCTGTGGACAGTAGTCCGGGTGTACACTGCGGAGTACAGGATGTAAGGCCTGACCCTTGAGGCCAGGGGCTGCACCTGTGTGTGTGTGTGTGCACAGTCGAACACTTGAACAGGGTATCATGAAAGGTCCAAGACACTCACACAGCCAAACTGGGTTAGGCATGAGTCTTGGAGTGTAAGTCTTAGAACGTTGGGGTTTTGGGGGGAGAAAATGTCCCTTGTTTTGATCTGGGGAATGTTTCCTGGGCTTCTGCTGTTCAACTGCAGTTTAAATGACATCAAAGAATGCCTGGGCTTGAGCACATCGCAGCACCATCGAGATACGCCTGCAGCACCTCTCCAGGCCTGTGCACACAGCCTGCTCTGCTCTTTATTCATTTGGCAGAGTGAAGGACCTGTGTGAGAACAGTTTCGAGCAGCAAGGAGTGTGTGGACCCCATCACACCTTCTACACATCAAGAAACTTCAAGC
>JAOXYF010000011.1:3718217-3729291 GCA_028565775.1 Sternarchorhynchus goeldii | reverse complement strand
GGGTACACAGAACAAATGAATACGTGGGTGTGTATGTGTGTTCAGGGGGGGTTCAGGATTGTGTGTGCGGTCTTGCTGTAGTTTAGTCTGGGTTGCATCATCATGCATGCGCACACGCCAGCCCGCCCGCACACACACACACACACACGCACTCACACACGCACAGACATGCACACACACGGACGCGGGGCTGAATGAGCGCGGCTTAACGATGTGCTGCTCGTTAGCATGGCTCGTTAAGGGCTGTGAATGAGGTGCGAGTGTCAGCTGCAGCAGAGGCAGGAGTCGTACTGAAAAGGGAAGGACCCTCTGAGCAGAGAAATTTGAGAAGCCCTCTCTCCCCGCTGGCACACACGCACACGTACACACACACGCACACACACACACACACACGCAAGGAATGTGTGAGTCAATAGAAAGATAAGCCACGAGAGCTGGTGGTCCTTGTCATGTACCTCAGCATCTTATCATGTGTTCTGTGATTTTTTTTCCTTCCCAGTTCTGCTTCAAGACCCGAATCAGTGGATGGGACTGATGCAACACCATGACAGCCTGTTCTAAAACTAGCACGGTGAGGCCACTTCCAGACCAGTTTAATAATAAATGTGGCTTAAATGTGTAATTACTATTTTCCCTCACCCGCACGGCACATGCTCAGGAGACGGCCGCGTGCTCACCCCTCCGTACCCTTAAGATGTGGTCCTGCATGTGGAAAAATAAATATCTTTGTTTGGTTATCTAAACCTACCTGAAGCAACTTCTGTTCCTACACAGAAGCAGCGATGCATCGGATCAATACACAGAACCGGAGATCTGATGCTTCGAAACATGATTCATCTCCCCTGCATAGCTTTCAGACAGGTGGTTCTACTCTGCATGCTATCTGATGGTTCAACAATGGCAGAAGAAAAGGGAGATGTTGTGGAGGCACATAGAGACGTAAATGAAGTTCTCACTTACACGCCACACTCCTCAGTATTCTTGTCCTCGCAGGGCAATGCCTGTTGCAATGAAAGGATTTTTTTTTAATTTTTTTATGCTAATGGAGTAAGTCAAATATTATTATTCAAAGCTTGCGTGTTTATGTTATAGGTAAAATGTTCAACAAGACCAGAGTTATTATGATGTACACTGTATATCTGAACAGTGTGTTCATATTCTCTGAGGAGTCTTGGAGGTGCGTATGAAGATAAGGTACAATCAGTGTGGAATGAATAATCCAAGTTTTTAATATGGGCAAATTTCATGCCGAACCTGTAATCTCACTCCCAAACACCATCTGTCAGGCGAAAAATAAAGCTCTTAGTGAAACAAAGGATTCTTACAAGACAAGACACTATGAGATAGTAATGAGTTTTACAGATGGCATTTCATTCTGAGTAGCGTCGCACATGCCTTGCAATTAAAGTAGGAAAAATTCACTTGAATAATGGTGAAAGAAATCCTTAGAGGTACACCGTACTAAAAGTAACATGCATTAATTAACTACACCCGCTGAAATACTTTGGTGGTAAGTTTTGCTCAGTTGACAATGGTGAGGTAACACAAACAGTCGACTTTCAGGTCAGCCCTTAATCCCAGCATGTTACACCTGGATAGAAAGACAGAGAGTAAATGATGGTGAGTGTGAAGGATGAGAGCATAGTCACTTCCCAGTCTCGAGCCTATGCAAATGTAGCTCCAGGGTGTCAAATCCTTTGTTGGCTTCAGTGATGTATCTACACCCTCAAGGTCCACTGCTTATCAGATACCTGATACTCGAGGGTCTCGCCACGAATGCGGTCACCCAACAGCCCGTACTTCTCCTGAAACGCCTCTCAAACTGGACGACGAGCCATGTAGAGTCTGTGTACCCAAACCCCTGGACACAGCCCTGCTTCTAGTCCACTTTAGTGGCTAGAGACCTGGGCAGGGACCCTAAATAACCATCATAGTGAGAAAGGCACAGCAAGATATATGGGTGAGGTGGAGTGAGAGATGGAGAAGTAAAGACGTGTGAAACGCTGGAGAAGCAGTAGCCGTGAAACTGCCTTGCTCCCAGGATCCACTGCAGAAACACATCTGGGCTTCTGTTCAGGCTTCCGGACACTTTTTCCACCCGTGCAGGAGAAATGTGGAAAACACAGCTCCACGCGTCTGTCACTGCCGCCCTGCTCCTCCGAGCTTAAACACTGACGGCTCCTCGTCACCCTGACATTTTCACCTGTTGTCATTTTCTACAGCCCTGTGGTGTTCATGGAGGCATTTGTATCGCACGACTCCCTCCTGAGTGTTTGTGTGCACTCTGTCTTGGGCTAATAAACATGCGTTGCGCTCGCTCTGCGGGCCTAGGGGCCGCGGTAATGAGAGTGTGTTTAGTCTGGAGAGACTGGGACAAATGTTGATGGATTGCACTGCTATGGGTTAACTTCCCCTAACACACACTAAAGCACTGAGACTGAGCATGGGTTCTGCTGACGTTCACATGTCCAAAATGTATGTGTTAAGTTAAAGTTAGGCTACAACATAAATAAATACAGGAGGAAAAGCTCTGAGTTACTTTCACATTTACTTTGGCCAGCTCTGCACTAGAGCGTAGTTACTGTAGATACATACCGCACCATAAGATTACACAAATTTCTTAATGGACGGAGACTGAGTCAGTTAAAAATGTGTCAAGCTTAGTGTCAACAGATTTCTACAGGTGTACACGTTCTCAGCTGTTCTGGGCTGGAAAGAACAATAAGCCTAGACCTCCCGTTTCAAGGCAAATCCTGAGAAATGATGCAGCCAGTGTGTAGAAAGGCCTTGCATGTGGTTAGTCACACTCCATCATGCCCTGTGCTCTGAAGTTCTTCTAGTTTATTATCTTTGCTCTACAAGCCCAGTTGTGACGGGTTCAAAGCCTTATAGAATATGTTTCTCTCACGTCCACTTCAGGCAACGCTACAGACAGTAGGACTCAACCTCTGCAATTAAGAACTCAAAACAGCCACAAATTGAAGGTTAGATTTCCACATGATACAGAAGTTTTATTTTTGGTTTTCTCAAGATATGAATATCAAATTTTCATTTCCACTGCTATGAATGATTGCTTTGTCTTAGAATATTCTGATTTTGTTTCATTTAAAGAACAGACAAATCAGGCAAATCTTGCAAAAATGAATGCGGTTTTAATGACAAACACAATTGATTACAGTTTTTATATTGCTACATATGTAATTTACTTATTTTCCACACACACGGAGTTGTCCAGCGCAGATTTATTTATAATATATTAAATAACATTCATTAATAATATATTTCTCACCAATTTGCTGAACTTCTGCCAGCTGCAAAGCTACTGGATGTGTATGCAGAAAATGCTGCAATGAAACAGGTTTCATCATGGTGATGTTACCGAGTGCTATACTATCATGAATTTGAATGGAAAACCTCATGAAGTGGGATAATAAGTGGCCCTGGATGAGAGCTGTCAATGCCGAAGGGAAGGAGGGCATATTCTCAGTTACTCTTAATTTTGGAAAGTGTAGACATACTGTAGTGGATATAATTTGTGAATGGAGTTGTTCTAGGTGTCTGGAACATTTTTTTGTCCCCTTATACTGATAAAATTCACTACCAAACACACACACACTTGAAAAACCTATTACAATTATGTACACAACTTTCATATATGTAGTAGCAGTAGTAGTAGTTGAAAAAGCTATTTCCCATTCATAAGAACAAGCTTTTCTGTAACAGTAATAAAGGAACAAGTAATCAAAACTTGCCACAGGCAAGCAGAATTAGTCCTTATACTCTTACTTCTTGATACTCCAGCTATAATCTCATTATAAATGTCTGTCATCCAGATAAGACAATTCATTTTAACAAGACACAGCTTTCCACCATAGCTTCTCCCTCCACAAATGGAAACACATGAGGCTTTTTGTAGAACAGCCGCCTTTTAACGAGGGAAAAAAGAGATCAGCTTCAGCACGTTTGATCATTTCAAGTCTGGACGGCGGAAATTGTTTAAAAGTGAGCGTGTTTTCACAGTAAATCTGTTCAATGTGGCCACAGCTCTGCCTAATAGAGTAATGACCCACGAGGCCTTTCAGCAGAGCTGGGCAGAGGGGAGTCTGTAGGGGGAGGGAAGACCAATAAACATCTGCGCCAAATAAATATTCACATTTTCATTTGCTTATTAACCAGAGTTCACTTCTGGACTTCCTTTCACATACTGGAAGTTGAATCACTTTTAGAACCAAGCCCCTGGGCTATAACCTGTGTATTTTTTTTTTTTTATGAAGATTCATAGCTCAAGGTTCTGAAAATCATCATTGTGGCCTGTGGTAATATCAATGCCTGTCAGGCATTTTTCAATAACTTTTAATAATTAGTTTGTGCACCTCACAATTTGTGGCTCGTCAATTTGGGAAATTTGATCCAAGGTGAAGCTTTTAATGTGTTGAGTTGTTAACCACCAGAACACAATTTCCAGTTCAATTATGCTGCGTGTAATTACACCACCCCTCTAAGGTATGTGGAAAACAAGTTTATGTAATGAAGCGAGAAGCACAGTATGCTTTTATGAGGACATCTGAGGGAAAAAACGCTCTAAATATAAAAGCAACACAATCCTAGCTAGGTTTACAACCACTATGATTACTTAAAAGATAAATACTTAAAACATAAATACTACTAACAGATACTACAAATATGACAAACAAAAAAAAACAATTTAATACTGGCTATGAAGCAAACTGATAGAGATTCATGATAGGGTTATAGCCACAATAGAAGGTCTATGTACTTCAATGGAAAGTCTATGTACTGCAAAAAAGCTCCTTATATGCCCTGGTCACTCCATGTTTGAACTCCAACCAGCTAAGCACTAGAAAAGACAGACCACTGGCCCATACCAGCCAGTAAGTGACTGTGGAACCAAACACTAATATAATCATAAAACTTTATCAAAGATCCCCTAGCACTATCATATATAAAACAGTAATCAAATACTCATTTCTATTCTCACCCTATCTAGAAAAAAACAAAAACCAAAATTGCCTTTACAGGTGGAGCATTAAGTGATCAATGGCTACCTTCCTGATCAAGAAAGAGTGTTTTCTAAGCTGAAGGCTGCTATAGAGACGTCCATAAGAACACGCTGGGTCAAGGTTAACAGTGACAGACAGCACACCTCGCCGTTCCTCTATGAGAGCAGATGAATGGATTCATGTGCTGAAAAACAAGGTGATCGTTCAGCTCGTCTGCCAGGTCATCAGACTCTGGCCATATTCCTCCCTCAGCTGAGTAATAACGTGGAGAGGGACAATGACCATCGCGGCCGAGATTAACGCTCCAGAAAGGCCAAAGAGAAAAGAAAAATCTGTGTTAAATCAAAGACATTTAGCGCTAATGAAAACCCCCCACTGTAAATCATCTTATGAACTAATCTATTAGCAATAATGAATTCACATTGGCAGTTTAACCTTAGTTTTGCGATTCATTATATCTGAGATTAACAAGGGATGGAACTTAAGCAGTGGGTCTGTGGGGAATTACGGGTGGGGGGAGGGTGCGTTGTCAATCACGGCCTGTGCGCCGTTGTCTTGCATTAGACCCGAGGAATTAAATAAGACGCTCTTCAACGCGGTGTGCTCTCCCCATTTAACACTGCCACTGCTTTCCCCAAGATAGTTAACTCTTCATTAGCCAAATGCAAGACATCCATCCTCTTCTCTCTCACTACCTTTGCTCGACCTCTGGCTGTCAGAACTTCCGCGCGGGACGCTGAGTGATGGACGAGGTCCCGTCGGCCAAAAAATCCACCGACTGTCTGTCTCTCTCCACCCATCCATCTCCCGAGGCCATGCCACCAGGCCACAACATAACAAAGAGCAGTCAAAGCATTAATCCACTTAAATGGGAATCCAGGGCCGTGTTTTAATTCTCTCCATCCTGCAGCTGCATGCCTCAAAGCTTTCCCGCTCAGGCTAAGCGGGAAGATTGTCCTTTTCAAAGCCGTGGTGGGGTATTCCAGGTCCCTTCAACATATGCTGGAGGACACTTCCTGCTTGCGGACGCCTCACAGCAGGCAGCTCTGGTCATAGCCAGGTAACAACAGGCCTACAAGGCTCGCTGAAACAGAATATATACAGACAGGATGCAGATGTCTCCTCAAATTTTCGTCTCTGCTCGGAAAAATAAAAGCTTGTATGTGTTAGTTGCGAGTGGAATTCCCAACAGTCTAAATTCTCAAGTACAGGTGTCTGATACAGAGATCTGACTGTCCCGTGTTTGGTTAGACAGCAGTGTATGTTTGGCATTGCTGTAAATGTGTAGTGATGCTGTGGTGTACATAATTCACAGTACAGCCTGACCCCTTGACACAGTTCCTTCCTGAACAGAGACAGGGAGCAGGCTGGCCTGCACCTCACTTCCTGAAAAGAAATGTACTCCTTTCTGGGAGAGATTTATTCTCCACCCTGGAGTGTGTGTGTGTGTGAGAGAGAGAGAGAGAGATGGTGAGGGCACATCAATGAGATGTAGTGTGGCTCCGGAGGCTTCCGTCTTCCCCCTGCCGAACTCCCGCTTGTACCTGTCACAGGGTCAGGGGACGTGCGCCCAGCTCACAGGACGAGCGCAAGGGTGACCTCAGTGACAGGGAGAGAGAAGAGGAGAGAAAGGGTTCATACCACCACTGCAGCTGAAAGAAAAGAGTCCAGAGCACCTGTCCGAGGGGTTGAGTCTGAAGCGTGTGAGCTCAGGAAGGCTGGAGCTGACCACGTCTTGAGCTGACGCTGGATTACGACTCAATCAGGGGGGCTTACGGTGCTTAGGTAATTATTTAGTCAAATATCCGATGTGTCAATAGACTATGACTGAAGATTAATTAGAAGCGGAGGTGACTCGCTGCCTCCCCGTCACCCCCACCCTCCTCCTCCCCCCCTCTCCCACCTGACAGAGTGCGATTGCTCGGGACGAGTGCAATAGCTGTGCGCGAGCAGGATGATGAAAATCAAAGGCATATTGCCCCTCCGTGGCCCGAAAGCGCCCTTTTAATCCGATTCTCAATTATGAGTTTTGCCGCCGTCCGAGCGCGAAGCGCCGGCAGAGGTGAGCTGAGGCGGGCAGGCGCCGCTGGCGGGATGAACGTCCTCGGTCGTGATCGATGGCGCCCGTGCGCGCGGCGGAGTTGGCGCCGGGCAACCGAGGCCAGGCCAGCCCGAGCTTGGCGAGCGCCAAGGACTCAGACGGCTCAT
Source organism: Sternarchorhynchus goeldii (assembly GCA_028565775.1). Lineage (NCBI taxonomy): Eukaryota > Metazoa > Chordata > Actinopteri > Gymnotiformes > Apteronotidae > Sternarchorhynchus > Sternarchorhynchus goeldii. The sequence continues at coordinate 3,722,062 of JAOXYF010000011.1, read as the reverse complement.
CCCGACTAACCTGCCATTACTCAGCCTCTGCCTGCTTGGATGAAAGCGGGGGAAGAGTGTCGGAGTAGCACTGATTCTTATCACATAATAACACATTAGGAGCTCCTGACAGCCCCGACACCGCGGCTGACACGGACGCTCGTTCAAAACACGAGCGTGACGACCACTGTCTGGGGGTATCTCAGTTCGGGCTTGGCACACCTCACTGCAGCAGTGAAACTATTTCCTGTGCTTTTAAGATGTCCTTTGTTATTGAAATATTCCTAAGATAGTGTAGTGTCGGAGCTGTGTAGTGTCAGGTAGTGTCAGAGACAGGTAGTGTCAGAGTTGACACCACTGATTGATGATACTGGACGTACTTATTTCTCTCCATAGGGGCACTTCCATGGTACTTCATATGGTGTTTCATTTTGTGAATGAACAAAACATGAGTAACTGTGAGATCTGGATTTATGTGGTTGACGTAGTTCATTACAGAACCATTCTGAATATCTGAATGGTTGACCCACCCCTCACACTGGGTAAAAAGGTGCTAGTCTAGCCGGGTTCAGTGTGAGTGTAAAGAGTGAGATTAAAGTGAACCCTAAAATGAAGCATCTTAGGAGACAAGCGGAAGGGAGGAAGTTGGATAAGGGGGCAAGGTGTTTACATCTAGAGGAAGTCTCCAATTAGGCCTGTTCCGCACCTGCCCAGAAGTCTGCTCCAAGCAGGAAATGACCTCGACACCAAGAGAAACATATGTCTTCCGCCACTGCTGTGGAAGCCAGAAATCTCTCATTATGGTGTGGCGAAGTGAACTGGAGTGCGGCAGCGTGGCCAGGTGTAATTAGGCCGGACGGTGATCAGGCCCGGTGGAAAGTCTGCGGATCAGGGGTGGTGGAGGGGTCTGCATGCAGCACTCTGGAGGCTTTCTGGAAGGTTCCGAAAGCTGCCGGCAGATGGGGGAGGCAGCGGGGCCACGCCTTCTCGCCTCTTGGGCTGGCTCAGGACGATGTGGGGCATGTACGAAACGTGCTGGCACAGATCCATGTCCTTCAGCACCCTGCCTCTCTTTTTCTCCACCGCGAACACATTCACACACACATACATTCACACACACACACACACACACACACACACACATATCCACAGCAGGGCGATCTCACAGAGGGAGGTCTGCTGGGGACAGATCAAAACAACATGTGAACATCAAAACAACGTGTGAGTGATTGTGACATGAACATGGAACATCTCAAATAGGGACGTGTTCACTGAAGCTCTATGACAACTACTGATCCATGATACATGAATGCACAGACTATACTCACATCAGACTATAATTATACCCTTCTGCAGTTTTTTAGACACAGATCAACAAAGTTTCCCAGGCAAGACTTTGTGTTTTCATTTTTTAGAATTACTATTTATTTCATTATAACCTGAACTGGTATAAAGTCATTAAACAATAACAGTGGACTCATTTACTAAATCATTAAACAACATACATATGTGATGAACATACAACATGTGCTGTAGACTTTTATGAATTAGTTCCTCTCGCTCTCTAAGTACCAGTGAGAACAATGGAAATAAAACTGGCCTCCACCATTCTTCTCACACAGGTGTTTCCTAGGAAACTGCTCCCTCAAGAGAGGAGTCTGACGGATGACGACGTATAGAGATGATAGCGATGGGGAGGATGAGGGGAACATCAAGAGATATGACATGCCTGGCTGGAATTCACGGCGAAGCGCTTTGGAGTTGGACACTGTTCAGGTTTGGAAAGATCAACACCGTGGAATCGTGGGATACTGCTGCTCCACATTCTGATGCAAGAGGTTTGCACATGCTGCTGTTTGTTCCAGGCAAACATGCCGACAAGCTGGCTGAATGAAAACAGCATCCACCAAAATAAGTTCTTGTCATGTATTTTTCCTGAACATTTCATGGACAGAGAACAACATTTCACTTTCTCGTGAGGGTTCTCTGACGGACAATGAACTGTATGCTGGTGAGGATGTATGGCAGATGGAGCTATAAGTATTTTATAATAGGGGAGTGAATCCAAGACTTCTTCAAAAAAAAACAAAAAAAAACCAAGCAGATTTTCAGGGTGGAAAAAGATCTGTTGGACTCTAGCTGGCACACTGCTTACAGTATATCAAAAGAGAGAAAGAGTTTCCTGCCATCTTTCTCAGCCAAACAGAACCACTAAAAACCAGGATAGAGTGCCTGGCACAGCTGGGACTTGAACCCCACTCCTCACGGGGTTTATTTTACAAGTCAGAGATGGTGGCATCTTGTCACAGTCCTGCTCAGAGCAGACTTCTCATCTGCTACTTACAATCCCTCAGTATTGAATCAACATCAAAGACTGTCCAACCTCCTTCATGTAATATATAAATGAATATCTGCCTGACATATGTGTTGTGTGTTTATGTGTGTTTATGTGTGTGTTTTAATGCTCTTAATGGAGCAACTAGCCTGGTTGTATTATTTGTAATCACTGGTACATAAACATGCGTCCAACCCTGCTAGCTTGTTTACCACGTGCTACAGACCAACCGAACACCTAAGGGCATTACAGTAGTTTGCCTCAAGTGTGAACTTGTTCAACCATGATATGTGTAAATATAGCTGGCACTGGGGTGAGGAGATGTCTGGTCGTTGTCCTATGAAAAGTAGCACTGAAAAGGCTTGGAGTGTAGGAATGTCTGTTACACAACACACGCCCAATTATAGGATTGTGACTGGATCCCCACCTTGCTCTCTGGGTGAACTTTCAGGGTTTAAAAGCCATTAGCTCTACATAACATCAAGTGAGGAGAAAAAAAAAATTTATCTGGTTAAAGCGGAGCATAAAGAGAGCTGTGCTGTTTCTAGCTGTTAGCTATTATCCCTTAACACTTCTCTCTCTTCCTCTCTTTCTCTCTCTCTCTCTCTCTCTCTCTCTCTCTCTTCCTCTCTCACTTTCTTGTTTAATGAATGGCATATTCCAGAATCCCTGGAATAACTCTATACGTGGGAAGTTGAGGGGCCTTTCTGTGGTATGGTGACAACTACTGATGTATGAGGCACATGCAGGGTGAATTTAATGCGCCGCTTCATTTCACACGGTCCGATGTGTTCGAGCCAGCCAACATAAAATAGAGCAGGGGTCCATTTGTCTATTCCACATGGCCACGGTGTGAGTTAAGAAACTGCCTTTCAACCACACTAGGTCTGGCTCTCGGATACGGCCTTCAGAGGACATGTGTGGGACTCACCTGTGCCCCAACACCATCACTCTGTCCCTTTGATTAGCGCTGGCCACAGAAGTGGACATATAATGAGGACATCCCCTCGGAACATGTTCTTCTAGGATGTGTTTCCCTAACTATCCCCATCTCCTTTCAAACTCTGTGAAGCGCGATCTCCTTTGGAGACCGACAGGGTCTGTTTCAGTCCTAGTGGAGCATGTTAGAACCTCAGTCCTGACTTCCACCAGTCTCTCTGCCAGTTCAGCTAGCATCCAAAATCAAGGACAGCTTTGTGTAGGGTGGGAGATAGTACATATAATGACTGAGAGAGAGAGAGAGGGGGGGGGGGCAAAGATTCACTTAATAAAGTACAAAAATCATCTGGAAAAACTTACTCTACTATCCCTTATTGCTCCTCAGAATTGTACAATAAATGAATGGTGACCTAATGGAGTCCACCTTCTGCTTACATCACCCATAATTACTACTACTGTAATCAATCAGCTTCAAACACTGGTTAAAACAAACTGAATTCAAATGAAAACTATCTTGTATCCCATGGATTAAAGTCACATGTACTTTGTGATTCTTTAGAAAATACAGTCCTGTGCAAAAGTCTTTAGCAAT
>JAOXYF010000011.1:3695130-3713955 GCA_028565775.1 Sternarchorhynchus goeldii | reverse complement strand
TGGATTTCCAGGCGTTACTGTTTTTGTTTGTTTTTTTGTTTTTGTTTGTTTGTTATTGGCGCCCCCCCCCCCCCCCCCTCCTGATACTCGAGTCCTGGCTGTCACTGTAAGTGCCGTGTGTATTTCTGAAGCTGCTGTTTATGAGAAACACACATGGTAACAGAGCATCACAAGTGAGTGATTTGGCTGTATATATGTATGTGTATTCTGTACATGTACACAGCATGTGTCCCTGTCTGTGTATATATGGGAAGGATTTCCTCCAGGCGATGGTAATGGGTAATGTGCTTTTGGACAGGATGTGTGTGGAGCACAGGGGAGGTCAGAGACTGGCACAGCGAGAGAGGGCTTCATGCGCTCGCCTTACAGCAGATAAGGGGAAAACAAAAGCAGGAATTCCCCCAGTTGGAGTCTGGAGTGGAGACTTCATCCACCATCTGTTCTGCCTGTCAATCACACGTGACCTCCAACATACAGGCACGCACGAACGTGGATGCGCACGCAAATAAACACTCTCTCTCTCTCACACACTTACACACGCTCGTACTCACATACTCACACACACTCACGCACAGTCCCACACAGATGCTCGGTACACAAAAATAAGCATGCAGTATAAGTCATTCTAGTGCCTTAAACAAACGTCTCCTTTTGAAAACTAGTTTAGGTAATTTATTCTCACACGTTTACATCATTGTCCACTCATTACATGCTGATCTTTTTACAGGCCTATCAATTTGTTACATGTTGATGCCACTGCAGGCTTATATTCTCGTTACAAGTTGATCTCTTTACAGATACATGTTCTTGTTACATGCTGATCTGATTACAGGCTTATCATTTCGTTACATGTTGATCTCTTTATAGGCCTATATTCTTGTTACATGTCAATCTTGTTAACAGTCTGTCATCTCGTTCATGTTGATGTCTTTACAGGACTATCATTTTGTTATGCGTCGATTTCTTTGCAAGTTTATCATCTTGTTACATGATCTTCTTGTTACATGTTGATTTCGTTACAGGCTTATCATCTTGCTTCATGCTAATCTCTTTGTGCTTCTCAAACCCATTGCCAAAAGAGCCTACCTGCCAAATGAGACAAACCTCCCTAAAGGAAGGAGGCCTCCTCTTCTGCAATGTCCAAATAATACCAGGCTGAAGTCAGAATAAGGTCAGGTGATTCTCCAGTCCAGCTTGGTGACAGAGCGCACTGGACGTTGCTGGGAAAGGTCCAGCCTGTTTGGGGTTGAGATAGCAGAACCCAGCGGTGGAACAAGCTCCAGATAAAGAACACAGATGCTTTTGTTTAATAAATTTCCCCACTGTACATGCAGGTACTCAGTGTTTTAAAGGGTACCTCTGGCAGGGTCTGAAACTTCCTCTATACAGATATTTGCGGCTGGGGGGGGGGCAACATCTGATCTTGAGCCTACAGGTGGTTATGATATGAGGCCAGTTTTCAGCTGGATATGTCTCTGTAAGTCAATTGGCTTACAGTAAACATTACTATGTTTATAAATTATGAATCCTGATATATAATTGTATATTCATGAACTTGGGCACATGTTAAATCACAAGCAAAAGGTTCTGCGAGTTAATGACTCTGTTTATAGTGCTAAGTATCGAGGTCACACTCAGAGACGGCAAGCTCTCGCGTGCACTCACACACAAACCCACGCACGGCACAGCATTAGCAGGCTATTAAACTTCACCTTGAAATTCCCCTGATACTCTGCACTATAATGTTAGACAAATATAATCGTCGTTCGGGGCTGCCCAAAGTAATCCAAAGAGGTCATTTGTGAAAAATACAGACAGGATTCCACCCCCAGATGCTGCAGATGATGGCCGCCCAAGCGTCTTTAGGCACTACACATAAAGCCCATATGTACCAGGTGCAGTGTGTCGTCAGATCTGGTTACCCTCCGGAACATGGGACACACATGCAATTTCCTAAGCAAGAAGCCCCGAGAATAATTGCTGCATCGATCCCCAGCGTCCCCGGTGCTGGCATTGATTTCCCATATGAACAGTTAACTAGGAATTAACGCAGTGTCAGTTGCAAAGCAGCTCAACCCGTGAGCATAAGCTTAACTCTGAACTTTTGGTGCCCGTCTCAGCAAAGCACGCGTGTGAAACCCGACACGGACCCGCGCGGAGCGTCTGGAACCCAAACAAAACCAGTCGCATCCATTTCCCGCAGAAACGCAAGGAGCCCGGTGATTTTGTTTGGAGAAGCATCATGAGGCTGAGCCCGAGTCTGGCCTGAGTAGCCTGATATGCTAATAGGATGTTCCTATGGACTTGAGATCACTTTAGTGGTTTCTTCCATTAAGGCTGAGGTTTGGGAAAATTGGGCTGGGGTCAGCAGGACATGCGAGGAGCAGATCCACAGTAGCTGCTGGCAGCATACGACAGCTTGCCCCCAGTCGCTGGTTTCAGAGGGCCAAATGTTGTACAGAATCAGAGGAATAATGAAATTTGACTTCCACGTGGGTAACATGACAAGCAAAGGTGTCTGCTAACAGTTAAAATCACATTACATATTTCTAAAAGAACCGACTAACAGATGAATGGAGACTATTCACTCCTCTCCTAAACATCTAGTTTCATATAACCGTAGTATGTGCGGCACTAAATTAAAACCTTTCAAAACAAACTGCTACCTTGCAGAACATGACTTTTTGAACCCATAATCCAGTTCGTCTCGACATCTTAAATTCAGAACCCAGCTCACTTTGTGTGCTTAATTCACATCCTTAGCAGCGCTAATCTTATCCAGAAGCCTTGACGCACAACAATAAAACACTACAAACATTTTTGTACGTCTGCCTTTGTGTTTTATATGAGCTGTATGAAAGAGCGCATGGCCTTCTCCGGCCTGCTGTAACCCTCTCACCCTTAGGGTACGCTCCTTTTTTCGACTGTTGAATTCTCTTATCCTTCTCTCTGCTCAGAAAGAAACATCTTCTCTCTCTTTGAAAAACTACGTGCTTGAACTCTAAATGTCATTGGCAGTTCCAGCACTGACAACCTAATAACCAGTCAACTGCCAGCTCTAAGCAAAGGAGGACCTTTTGTGGTCATTCACAGTGAGGGCCAATGTAACCGCAGGGTCCCTCCCTAAACGTAAACCTTAAAGCTGCACCAAGAGGTTTCATTATTATTCCGCACCTTATTCTGAAGTAGATGTGTTGTTTTCTTCTGGTCCTGGAGGAGCATCTGACCCCTGCTCACTTCATGTCTAAGGAAGGTCAGTTCTGGAGTTCTAGGCGATTTGCATCACCTGGGCAGACTGAGCATCATATCTGGAGGTGGTTAGGAGATATTTCCTAAGCCTTTGACTTTAAAGTAACTCACCACTCTACAGGCATCAGCTGGTCACGGGAATGATGTCCCTCAGATGCTTCCTTAATGCATCCAACTGTGTAGAGTATATTAGTGAAAACAGAAAGTAAAGACCTTTAGTCTTATAATGTTGGTCTGAGGAACTATATATCTGGGCTCTTGAAACACATATTCGACATTATACAGGTTTGATTTTGAAATGATTAAATGTAAAACAAAATGTATCAAATCTATCTTTTCACTGTTCAGTAAACACCATGCTACTTCAAAAGGAATTCGTAAATACTTGTAAATACAGAATGAACTGTAAACATTCATAAATTGTGTATTCACAGATTTGCTCATTAGGTATGCTTAATACAGACTATTTGTCAGATCCACAGGCCATGTGCATGCAGATGAGAAATCCCTGCAGTTACTGTTGAAGTGGTGCTAGATGCAAGATACCCTTCTATACATGTCAAGGACTAGTTCTCACTTCAAAAACCCTAACTATATCTATTACTATTCATTAACCACCAACAGCGGTTTTCGACCGATCCACTTGGAATCAAATGATATTCATTATCCATTGCATGAATATCAACAGCCAACCAACCAACCAAAACATCATTCATTTTTCAAACAGTGGTTTGCAGGATTCTAAAAGAACGAGCTAGTTTGGTTCTGCGAATAAGATTCATTGTTTATGCATGGCAGTGTGTCCTTAACATTAAATGGCAAATGAAAACATTCCGTATAGTACATTTGGCTGAAAAATGATGTCATCAATGGCCATCTGGCACTATGTGTATCAATCCGAAACTTGGCTTTGAAACTCGCCAATAATTGCTAAATATGTGCCACCAAATGGTTATTTGTTCCACTGATATGTGATTCCGCTCTCTTGAAATGGAGACATAGGTTGTGACATAAACGTGCCACTTTATGAATGAATGAAGACCAAATGAACACGTTTTTTCAAATGGCACGGAGGGTGATTGTAAAAATAAATGACCTTGCTTTCTCCTTTAAATATGCAGCTGGATGGGACAGGAATTTAAAGTGCTGGAACCCCACCATCAAATGTTCTTTTGGATGCAGCGGGGGTACATAGAGGCGCCTGTGTATTACCCACCAATCCCTGCATGACACGGGCCTATACATAAACAATAATATGCCATCTGATTCTCTCGCTTCCCTTCGGCAGACGCGGCCAAACAGAGTCATAAAGTACACTCTGGCCATAAACGACAGCGCCGAATGACGGCGCGACCCCTTCAGGACCTTTCAAACAGTCTTCTTCACATCGCCTCAGATCACTTAATCAGCCCTCGATTCCAGGCGGCAGATCGGGGCTGAGGTGTGATGAGACCCCTACCCCTTACACCCACCCCCCCAACCAACCCCACCCTCACTCTCCCTCATTTCTTCTCTCGCCCTTGGCACCGGACCAGATTGCCTTTGACGTCCCGATGGCCTGACAGTCTGGAGGTGAGTCTCGTCGATGACTGACAAGAGGGTTTATCAGCAGCCAGCAGCAGCGGCGGGCTGGAGATTAAGCTCCTATACCACACGCTGCCCCAAACCTGCTGCTCCACTCCTGCTTCTCACATTTTTATTTCTAAGAAAACGTCTCATTCTGTGGCTGCTTTTTTAATTGGTCCATTTCCTGACTATGAAGTGCTTGGGCTGTTTTAATTGACTAGTACTTTTATTGGCCTGGAGACGGGGTAAATAAGAACCAAATGGGCGTAAAGCGGGAAGGGGGGGGGGGCGGTGAGAGAGAGAAAGAGAGAGGTTGATTCATGCTGACATCACACAGTAATTCACTGGGTGACTTTTAGCTGATGTGGCTCATCAGTCTGTAGTGTAGCATATGAAACATGGTCTCTGTTTCATACTGCCGATTATACATCCCCCCCCCCTCAGAAAGCAAATGAAACAAACTCACGTTTCAGAATTGTAATGCTCTTGGACATGCGCACAGTTTGTCAAGGCATCAGCATATTTTAAAAAGAAATGTTGTTTCAAAGTTCCATCATGTCAGACACGCCTTTTCTCCAATAGAACAGTAATAAGATTACATCCTACAAAACTGCTTGGCAGACAAACATGTCAGCATGTACAGACGCCCGGCACAACCAGTGCTGATGACTGGAACGTTCTGAATGCGATTAATGCGGTCGAGGTCCGCGATTCCAAACCCAAGTCCAGACTTAGCGTCAGCTCCAATAAGCGTATTACAGGGAGCCCAGTGCATTGCTCTGCTGAGAGCTGATCTGTGGAAACGTGGCCTGCATCCTTGTAAGGTCACAGCTGTGCACTGACAGCTTCGCCGACACATTTACACCACTGTCCCACAAGTCCCCCTTGAGGGGAAAAATGTCGTGGAGCTTCGCTGGGGATTGAGTTTATCATACCCTGCCATCAGCCAAGTTTCTGATTTCTGTTATCCACACGCACACACATAGAGAGAGAGAGAGAGAGAGAGAGACAGACAGACGAGACTCTCACACAGGGTTTCTCCTTAGTTGCTTCTCCAGAGATGATACCCTGTAGAGTTCTGCTCACATATGCCTCCAGCCTGCACCGGAGTTTTAGCGAGTGGGCAATGGTGTCACTCATGGCTCTCTCGCTTTGAGCCAGGCAGCGGGAGCTCTGTGGGAGTTGGGCGCTAACGAGCTCAAACACTCCTTCCACAGCTCCTCTGGGCCAGATGGCTGAGGGACAGCACGCTCTGGCCGCCATCTTTCCGTAACACCCTCCGTGTTCTCGAACGGACCTCCAGAAGCTGGCCTGCTTGCGTTTCTTCACCCAATAAATGGACGTGCAAATAAGTCATAAAAAGGTTGTTTGCAATCTTCGGCAGTCATGTCTGATCACAGTGCGAAAGGTCTATCTGAGATCAGAGCTAAAACTTCTACTTGTTCAGAATACACACAAGTCAGTCAGAAGTTTCCCAAAGCACTTTGACACAGCGGCTGAGAACAAAGAACATCATGCACAAGATGCTATTTACCAGTATGATGCTAACATTTCTTTTTGGAAATGGTCACAGGAGAGTTTGCACAAAGCACTGAGGCTACAGCTCACTTCCTCCAGCACCCTGCTTCCTTTGCCTTGCTTATCAAGCAGTCCGCTGCCTCTGCCTCTGTCTTCTGCTGCCACACTGCCTTCTAATTGAGCTGCTTCCAGCCTGGATGCTCCTGACTCTCCTGGACCTGTTGCCTGGAAGATGCCATCTATTCAGACATTCCCATAGACTCCGCTCACGATTATCAACATACAGGTGGCACACCTCTATGTTTAACCTGGCACAGCATTCTGGGTAATCTCCAGGCCCAATCAACACTTCTGGCATGTTCTTCTTGTGTCAAAATGAGCTCTGTGGTAATGATTTGAAGCACCTGCTCTACAATTTTCTTATGGCTACATAGCACTTTGCTGAGGGGGTTACATGCAATTGTGTTAATATTTTCCTACTAATGTGTCAAACTCTAACAATGTTTTGCCCAAAATCACCAGCGGAGAACCATAAGCCAAAGAGACTGTCACTCAAAAACTGAACACAAGTGCTCAAAAAAATTTTTTTAATTAAAAACAAAAACCTGTTTGGCGAAGGCTCCTGTCAATCACATTTGAAGCAGCAGGAGAGCAGCTGGCCTAGCCAATCAGGAGAGGTCCCAGCACAGCAGGTCCGGGACCAGGAAGTGAGGAGCCATCTGGAAGAAGGCTGGTCTCTGAAAGGGTCGAGCGACGTAGCAGTGACACGCGACAGGTACTTGCTGCGATCCCACCAGTCTGTTCGGAGTAAAGCCTGTCACTCAAACAAAAGCTGCAGTGAATTTCACCATGTCAGGTGCTTTTCTAATGATGTTAAATCCCTCGGTGCTAATCCTCGGTCAGCACGTTGTCATATTCACCATTAGGACAGTACACTGTGCCCTGCAGGCTGCTTGCAATCAGCTTATTAGCAACACCAACAATCTCATAAAAAGTGTTGATTGAAATTAGACAAGAGCCTTCGAACAACATTTGACTCTAAGATAAAGTGGAGCAAGTACAAGTTCAGAGCTTATGTCTGGTTGCTAAAGGGTAGCCAAAGATTTATTCATGAAAGTAAAGATAAAAGACTAGAAATATCTAATTAACGGTGGCAACAAAGTCATTAGGGTGCAGTGTTGTGATCTCTCATTAGTGCTTATCAGGGAATATGGGTGTCTGTGGAGTCAAATCTTTGTAAATTAGTGCTGAAATTGTTAATTGATGTGCAACATGGCAAACAGTAGGATCAGGGATTTGTCACAGGAAATAGAAGAGAATGCAAATTTTTTGTGCTACATTTACTTAACCATCAATATGATTAATAGAGGATTACACATCATAAAAATAGAGACCCAATTACTGGTTGTAAATTACAACTCTGCAATGCCACCATGCTAATAAGCACAGGATATAATTACATTTATTGTGTTGCCAGCAAGATTGATAAAGTTCCCCTCTATCTCGTTAATCTCTCAATAATGTCCAGCACACATTTGTGCCATTATCTCTCTGATTATATGCTGTGTGTGGGATGAAATACATGGGCTGTGGCTCTCTGAGCAGTCACTATCTCCAGTAGACGAAGGGCGTTATTTTACTGCCTGCTCCCAGTGGAGAGGATATAGCAGATAATTACCAACTCAAAAAAAAAAAATGTCTCTTTTGTACGGCAGGCTGAAAGGAGAAACTCTCCAAGCATTGAGGAGCTAAATCCCAAAACAAAAGCAGGCCTGAATGGTGGCAGGATTAGCTTTAATAGCAGTAATTACCAGCAGCGAGAAGCAGTCAGGACTCTCGCTTTCTGCCCACCATGGGCTGGAGGTGGGTGATGTTGAGCAGAGGAGGTGAGGTGGTGATGGTGTGTGTGTGGGGAGGGGGGGGGGGTTCAGGGGGCCCAGGGGCCCCACCATCCTGGTGCGTGAATCGCAGTCTCTTCTGGCCTGTCGTGCACTCCCTCCTCTCACTCTGCATTCATCTGTAAAGCGCTTGGATGAGCCCCATCCAGCCAGGGCCTATTTGCCACTAAAAGCTACCATCAGCCCCCCAATAATGGGGACAGTCTTCCAACACTGTTGCTCCTTGAATTTACAATCCCGGGTGATGGTGCAGATAAGAGGGCCTTAAATTACCAACGGCACAGGAAGGGCCGCACTCCCAGCCAGCCCCTGCCGCGCCAGGCCACATTCAAGCCCCCGATGAAATGCAATTATCTCTCTTTAGAAGGGGCAGAGGGGGGGATGGGGGGTGGGGTGTCACTTAAAAACAAGAGTGATTGGACAGCAACACTCGCCGCCTTGCCCTGCGGTACAATGCAGCCAAGCTGCTACTGTCTGTGCTGTGGGGAGCGAGAGAGAGAGAGAGAGAGAGATGCTATTCTAATAGGCCACAGGGCACGTTTCGAAGCTCCCAGCGTGGATCGTCATTATTTTGGCTTCCCCCAATTAGAATATCAATCCTTCTGGCAGAGTGGGACCCAGTTCAGGGATCAGTTCAGGGTCTTTACCCTGTCCACGCTTGTCTAAGGCACTTTAGACCCACGTTTCAAACTGAGCCTGAAAAGGTGCCATTAGTCTGAAATGTACAAACTAGTCCTTTTAGCTTCAGTGTAATGAGCCTCGTAAAAAGGCGTCTTTACGAGCTGGACGCTGTAGAAGAGCGAGACTGGGTTTCTGACTGGAATATCAGCACATCACCTCTGGACGAGCTGCATCCCGACTGACTACAGGATCGGAGACTGACCAGACGCAGCAGCGCAGGCCATGTACACAGAGCTAGGGCTAGGGTTAGGGTTAGGGTTAGGGTTAGGGCTAGGGTTAGGGTTAGGGTTAGGGCTAGGGTTAGGGTTAGGGTTAGGGCTAGGGTTAGGGTTAGGGTTAGGGTTAGGGTTAGGGTCAGTGATATGTGGGCATTGCTTGCAGTTATATCACAGAGTGTGCGTCGTGCGAGACTGAAACTGTTATGCTAGAGCGTAAGAGTGTAACAGGAGTGTAACAGGAGTGCAACTCTCGGCTGAGCGGCCCGAGAAAACCTCAAGTGTGAGGAATGGCAGATGAAAGCTGGCCAAGGTCAGGTGACCCACCTGAATGGCACACTGGATTGCTTAGGGCCTGAGCTGACCTCTTTAAGTTATTGAAAGGACTCATTTAAAGCTACAATGGCAGCAGGAAGCCCATCGCCAGGGCGGCACATAGCTTTTAGCGCCTATCTGGCAGAGTGATCTGATGGTATCGGCGTGTTGGGGGTCTTTCTAAGGATAGGACGCCGTCCTCATCTGAGGTGCCGAGTGCACGGGTGGCGTTAGCAGTTCCCTCACGTCCACCTCGCACGTTCGGAAGGCCGTAAAATCCGCGATGCCTCACAGGACTACAGGCCCAGGGCCTTCCGTCACAGCCGCAGTCCGAGAGTCGGAAATCAAAGAGCGGGCATATGGCTCACAGTGCAGGGAAACGTCAGATCAACCGGAGCCGTTTCCGCCGCTCTGGTGGACGCGGCCGGGGTTGTGATGCGCGGTTGTGTTTTGTTTCAAGCGCTCTTCAGGAGATGAAAGACGAACTTCGTCACTTGTATGCACAGGCTGAACACATATGAGCCACTACAGTAAATGTGACTACAAGCATTTGTCTCTGCTATGCACGCACACACACACACACACACACACACACACACACACACACACGAATACTGATGACAGCTATATTCAACCCCCACTCCTTGTGCCCCATCCAGCTTTGATTTGCAACAATGAAACGCACATGCACAACCCCCACCACCACATCCAACACCACCCCACACACACACACACACACACCCATCCTCTTGGCTCTCCATCTAAAACTATCACACATGGCAGTTATTACTTCTTAATACTCCAGCGTGGCTCTCAGAGTCATGGCAGTGCACGTGTGCCTCTGTGCTACCGTCCGCAGCTTTCATGTGTGAACACGTCCCACACACGAACACACACTGCGTTCACTCCACTTCTGCACAGACACACGTGCGACACACATTCATCTCCCAGGCTGCCGTCATCACCCGCAAGGGAGGACGTCAGCCAGACCCAAACGGATGCCCTCAGCGCACGCTAAACCAACGGCCCGGGGTGCCAGGAGAGTGGCACGAGCTCTCTAATGCCACCAAATTATTTATTACAGCAAAGTTGCATTTACAGAATATATGACTTTTACCTGTGAAATGAATGGGCTTATAATTACATCTATATATTTAACAAGCAAGTTTACACAGATACATAGTGGTGGTGTAAGATATTTTTTTTTAATGCCATCTGAGTGTCATTCTCAGCCATAAATCAGAGCTAACTGTGGTATAATTCTTACTGAGCCAATCAGATGAATTACCTGTAATCCAATCTGAATACACAGTTGTTTAAAACACACATGCATTTTTTGTCAATTCTAAATTATTACTTCAAAATGACGACAAAGGTAATTGTTTAATTTATCTATATTATTTCATTTTATGGGGTGGAAAGGCTTTTTTCCAGAGTGGCAGCTGCCACCCTGTGCCACCCTTTGCTCTGCAGCTGCCACCCCATGCCCTGCATGAACCTGGCCTGCCTCTAGCAGGCTTGTGGTGAGCCGTGTGGAGCTTCTAAGCAAGATCTCCTGTCTGAAGCTTTTGTGGATCCTGGAACTCAGGATCCTTTTATATTTATCAGTCTGTCCTCACCTAGACTGATACCCCGGGCTCAGATGGAACAGCGTCTTCTCTGCTAGCCACAGCTCCAACAGCGGATTCCCAACGAACCCCCCCTCCAGCCAGCCACAGCTGAGACGCCTGGAATGCTTTGCATTTGTTTGCTCGCTGGGGTGTCTCTCCATGAGGTCATTCTGCCTGTCATAAATCAGTTCTCTCTCACTTTACGGCCCCTCTATGAAGCACACACACAGGCCTCTCTGTCTCTCCAGCAGCAATTAAGACCTGACTGTGAGCTATCATACTCACTGACCTGCTATAACTCCCTCAGTCACCTTTTGAAATGATTGTCTCGCTGAGCCTGTTTTTCCCCATTGAGGTGCTTTTTGGTATTCAGGGCAGTGATCACCAGTTTAGACAGGATTAAGCCTAGATCAAAAGGTACATTTTCCAAAACCCACCTCTTTAATTGTGTCTTGGTGGAAAACCGAACCAGCACAGATGTGTGCAAGAAAACTGATTTCTTTGGCTCATTAAAGTTAGACAAACTTAATTTAAGAATGTTACACCGACTACAGTTTACGCGACTGTGACAGACTAAGGCAACTGGTATTCATATATTATTTCAGTAAGGCCGTCACCAATTGGGTGTTTTACAGTGTACTGAAGTCCTGTGGCTCCTCGCTCACTTGGAATGCAGCGAGTCTATATGTTTCAAATCGAATATAGAAAGTCCATATGCAGTGAGTGACCTTGGGACTAATTTGGCCAGTCAGAGCATGAGCTTGGCACTGACATGCACAGACACTATCGAGCCAGGAGCTCCGCAGACGGCAGCGAGGCCCTGTGCTGTACGCTGCTAATGATTTCTACAGTATCCCTCCCAGCTCTCAGACTCATTAGAAGTGAATATCTTTAATCACTGTTTACGCAGTCGATGGCGGAAGCTGATCTCCCTGGTCCAGACTAGCTCTTCAGGGGCAGAAGACCAAGTTGTACGCCTGGCTGCTCTTTTAGGGGCAGGGGTCGTACGTCCCTAAACATACCCACTCACCTTCTTACGCCCTGTGCATCTGTCTGAATCAGTGCCGGAGCAAGAAGGTACTCGCTGGGCGTGGGCAACAAGAGCGAACGGTCCCTGTCACCCCCACCTGCAGTGTCCTGCACCCTCCTGCACTTACTGTCTTACACAATCCTGCTCTGTCCTGCATTGTCCTGCAATGTCCCGCATCCCCAGCACTGTTCTTTACGCCTTCTGAATTGTCCTGCACCCTCATGTAATGTCCCACATCCTCTTGCACTTGTCTCCCAACTGATGCAGTCCTGCACTCTCTTGTACTGGGGTTTTATCTGGAAATGAGGTGTTATCTTTTACTGGGAGACTAGATCCAAAATGCGTTGAAAAAACAACAAAAAAAATTCCAAACTGTTAAATAATTATTACAAACACTCTGCGACTGCGACTCTTTATTTATATATTTCATACATACATTATTGCCGAGACATTAATTTCACGATTCAGCCATTACGTTGAGGCACAGCGCTGCGCCTTCCTAGGGTCCATTCACACTCCGTTTTCATCTTTGTGGCCCGGCAGTGGAGGGCAGAGTGGCAGAGCCTGTAATGGTGCCCAGTGTCATGCTCTGTCATAGCACAAGAGGCACGGCCAGGGGGCAGAGGCCCATCTTAGAGTGGCGCAGGGTGAGCGAGAGAGGGAGAGAGAGAGAGTGGGAGCGAGAGTGAGAGAGGGAGGGACAGAGAGAGAGAGAGAGAGAGAAAGAAGGGCAGATGTGACCTCCTCAACACACATAGAGGCCCTTTTGTGTCTTGGTCATTCAGAGCCCAGCCCCCACCCCCCAACCCCTCCCACCTGAAGGCCCCTCCTCTCCCCTCCTCTCGCCACCTTAAACATTTACAGCCCATAATGGCCAAAGAGAGAGAAAGTGAGAGAGTGAGAAAGCCTAAAATACTATGTGATAGGATGGGTACTTTCAACATGTAGATGTTGGTACTGGGATGTAGAAACCTCTAAAAAAGCTGCGAGTATTTACTTGGGCTTTACCTGACTGTTTGTAATATGGTTTTGAATCAAAAATCCAAACTGCTTATAATGCAAGACATTATTACTGTGAATCACCAGAAGTGTAAAGCATTAGAAGTTTACTAAATACTGCATTACCTTCAGTGCTAGGATAGGAGAGTATTACATAAACATAGAATGTCCTTATCTCTCCTATTTAAAGTAAGATAGAGTAAATATTCACCCCAAAAGACCCCGTGTCTCCAGCATTAGGCCAAAAGCTGCTTTATTCAATTATCTCCCCTACTTAGCAAATACAATTCCCCTGCATAAATCACACAAAACATCCTTCAGTTTGTCAGGGCCCCTACAATGCAGTATTACGTTCTATCAGTGTAGGTCCAGGTTAGGCTTTTATCCGTACTCTGAGTCTAATATCTATTGAGGTTCTCCAACTGCCTGTTTAGGAGCTCAAATCCACGCCCGCTCAGCCCTGATATCATTCCCTGTCCTTGATAAAAGTGTCAGTATGCACCCAGCCGTCGCCAAGTGTGTAATCCATTATGAAGAAAAAGCGTGCCCATTGACTACACCACTGAGCACTGACCCACTAGCCTTGACCTTGTGAACAGCAGGGGGGGAAGGCCACATTACACATGCAATATCTGGACCAGACCCCTGGAACTGGGTGTTTGTCCCAGGCCTGAAGCCTATGCTGAACTCAACACAGGTTCAGGCAAATATTTGTGGTTAAAAAGTCAGTGGCCTCTTAAAACCAGGAAACACTTTTGCTTAGATGCCTCTGATTGTGCTTGGTTTGTGAAAAATCACACCTGAAAGCCACAAAGAGCGACTGAGCCACAGGCCGTAGGAAAGTCTACAGTCTGTACTTAATAAGACAGAGAAAATGGTTTTCAGCCTGCGCCTCAATCAGAAACATGCGAGTGTCTGCTGAGACAATAAACAAAAAGTAGCAAAATTCAGCTTTTCTCACTGAACTGCTCACTTTTGCTTGTGCGTTTTTTTAATTTGTCACATGACTTGCTTCCAGTTTGTTCTTTATTCTGGTAGCTAAAACACCAGTGACTTCAATCTTGCTGCCCCCTCATCATTAATTCTACAGGACAAAAAAAAACAACAAAAAAAACAACAATAACAGAAAAACATCTGTAATGGATTGACGCAAATGGAGCTTGGCTCAGACCAAATTTAGCTTGATCCTAAACAGCTGTTCCCCGAGCAGCCAGCCAGGCTGGGTTCGGCGGGGCGCCTCTCAGTGGCCGGCCCCCGAGCGCTGAGACGTGGCCCAAATGCCAAGGCGACAGAAACGAGTCCTGCACCCTTTTGACAATGCTCTGGTGACCCGATGGAGAGCGGGATGGAGGAGGAGCCCACTACCCCGTCCGGAGTCGGGGAGGGAATGAGTAACACGTCCCCCTGCTGCCAGACGGGCCCCAACAATCTCCCTCACACCAGCGTGTCTCCGGCCGGCTACCCATATGACCCTTTTAAAGCTGTTTGGTTCTGGTTGTGTTTGTAGGACATGCACACCAGTTCTTGGAGATTAAGGTTTATTCAATACACTCAACTATAAGCCACGGTAAGAAATGGTTTACAAATAAGGAAAACATGACAAATTATTTAAAGCAAAACATTTCTTCTCTTTGCATTTCCACAACTGTGGTTCTGCTAATGATTTTTTGAACAAGTCATTAAATGTTTGGTCCAATTTGAAGAAAAACAAATTCATCCAGCTCAAAATTTGGTGTTCATTTCCAGACATTAGTATTATAGTATGCACAAACTTACTGGTACAGATGTTGTTGTTGTTGAATGTGCATTCATGTTCTGTGCATCCATCACATCCTAAACCACGTTTTGTAATAATGTTAAAAAAAATAATAATTAGTAATGGTATTGAATATTGAGTATGGCATTGTTTAAGGTAACTAATATTTACCCTAGATGCAGTCTAAATAGAAAATAATACAATCCTCTTCAACATGACAAGAATCAATATAGATTCCATATAGGTAGACCTTCTAGGTAAACATCATTTAAAATGGCTGCCATGTATTTCCACACCTGCCACTGGCACATTAAAGCACCTCACATCTTGCTATAGGGCAAACTCACATCTTCCATCTTGCTATAGGGCAGACCCACATCTTCCAAGCCAGCTTATCTGATTTTGCACATTGCATTATCAAGTCACACAAATATCTACAGACAAAATTAAACTTTAGAGCTTAGTGTGCTATCTGAGCGAATTTGTATTCTACAAAATGTTTTTTCATTTTGACCAAATGCCCATGGGGAAAAGAATGTGGCAGGCGGGTGCAGCATCACGATGCTCCGCGAATCTTCTAGTAAACGCAGCTTTGACCAAAGAGGCCCGGTGGTGCCGTCATCAGTCAGGCACAGATCAGAATGCTCTCCGCACACAGTGCCTATCAGCGCCCGAACACTGTCAGCCTTACAGTCAATTGACGGGCTCGGACTGGTATACATTTTGAAATGAGGCACTCTGTGGCAGATCTGCACCTGTGCTGCCGAGCGCGCGCCTGAGTGCAGGATCACAAGCTCATTAAAAGCTGATTGCGATCTCCCCCTCTCTCTCTCCCCGGATCCCTGCGGAGAAGGCTCAGACATAACCATCACGCTGCTCCCTGATAAACACAGCAGCAGCGAAAGAAATTGGACTTGAAAATAATGTCTGCCTCTCTTCCTTTAAAAAGACAGAAAGTCGCGATAATAACCCGCTTTCCCTTTCAAATGAAATAACGTCTCGCTTTTGCCTAGAGCTTTAACAGAGCTGTTTTTTTCTGCACGTTCTGGATCTGACGACGGAAGACGCACAGGCCGTTTGTAGCTTGTTTCGCGTCACGTGTAGCAGTAGTGCGGATGTAGTCGCAGTCGTTCGTGGTACTCCAGTATTTTTTTCCTTTCTAATAAGCGGTTCAAATGGACGACACCGTCTAAAAGAATGAAGCAGTGTGCTTGGTGTGTTTCTCTGAACGCCACTGGCGGTGACGCGCACGTAGTCCAATCACCCGTGCTGAGCGTTCGGACTCCTTGATGACATGCACAAGTGACACTTGTTCAGGAAGAGGTTCTGGTTCGGATCGCTGCATAGTAAGAGCAGCGGAACCTGATAATATCGTATTTTCGTCAAGATCAGCGTAATTAGAACGCAAAGTAACATGGTTTTATGTACCGCAGAAAAACTTGTAAGTTGATTTCTGAAATCAAAGATGTCAAAACGGTAACTTGGATTTATTTAAAAAATTACGGTTAATGATCACTACGTTTTTGATTACCGAATATGCACTGCCTGAAGTTAGGAATACCGGCCACATAAAACGAGCTACTAGGATTATAATAAAATTATCTTTACACACGTTGAAAAGAGTTCATAAAATGTAACTAAGTATAAGATAATGCAAAATGTAAAAGATTGACGGGGGAGGGGGCTACAACAACAATCTTGGTAACTCAAGAAAGAGAAAAATAGGGTCAAATAACAGACATATTGTACACAGGGAACATGGTGTGATTTTCAATAGGGCTTTAGAGGAAGACACAGGTGCAGAAATCTCTCCTCTTGTCGGGTGTTAAAGTGGGTCTGATGAGCTGGGGCCTGCAGGCTGTAGTCGTTCCAGGGCCACCACTCTGGTGAGAATTGATTCCCTATCATTCCTGGGCCTGTACTGCTGCCTGCCAGGGCCCGATAGCAGCTAAATGAAGTGAGACCAAGTTACAAGAAAGTGCATTAAAAAGCCTGCAAGGCTGACTGAGACAGTCTGGTTTTACTACACCAGAAAAGAGAGAACTAGCGGATGAGAGCGTGTGGAGGGAGGGAGGAACAGAGCAAGACAGGGAGGGAGAGAGGAGGGAGAGAAAGAAAGAGAATGTTAAGACATACAAGAACTTCTTTTCACTGAAGCTTGCCAGTGCACACAAGTGTCCTCTCTCTCTCTCTCTCTTACTGTCTCTCGCTCTCTCTGATTCACTCTCTCTCTCCCTCTCACTCACACTCTCTCTCTCTCTCTCACTCTCTGAGGCATTTCATCTGATTATGAGTACTTTGCAATCTGCGACAGCATGATTGATGCTCCACTTTCATGAGGGGAATTTTAACAGCACCTCTTCAGCACTCAATGCGCATCCAATTATGCGTCTGAGCCAGTAACCTTGAATTTATGTCACCATGGCAACAAAAAAGAAAAAAAGAAAAAGGAAAAAAAGAAAAGAAAAAAAAAAAAAACCCTGGTCATGCATTATGGATTATCATTGAAATTCTACACCCCTACCTAACATAATGAGAGCTCGAAACTTAATCAAATCAACCATTCTGTGTGACACAAAGTGAAGAACTGGCTCCCATTGTTGGATTGTTTGGGGGTGAAGGCGGGGGAGGGAGGGCAGTGTGGAGAGAGGCAGCGGACCTGACGAACCAGCAGCTGGGGGACTGTAGCCTGATAGATGGCTCCCTTGTAGCTCAGTGAACATGCAGACAGATGGTCCTCAATGGCGGCAATGTGCAGGCCCAGAAAGCAGCTGCTCGGGCTAACCTCTGCCGTCCGCCTCACCTTGTCGTCATGGACCGCTGAGCAGGGAAGGAGAATGTGGACACCCCTGTCCCTGAGCCCTGCCTGGGCTCTGGCGTGGCTGCTGCACTCCCCTCCAGGACCTTTGCTCCTTCCTGCTCTCCCTTTCCCTCCCTCCCTCTCTCTCTCTCTCTCTCTCTCTGTCTCTCTCTCTCTCCCTCTCTCTCCCTTCTCATTCTCTCTACCTGGCTTGCAGCTTGTTGCCTGAAGGGCAGGGTGGTGGAGTTTCTCTCTTGCCCGTGACCTAATAGGAGAGGATAAGAGGGCCAGGATAAATCTACTTTTCTTCCATGGACAGTCTCTCTCTCTCTCTCTCTCTCTCTCTCTCTCTGTCTCTCTCTCTCTGAGCCCAAACACCAGCCTCAGATAGATGACATAATTGTGGTAGATCACAGTTCTGGATTAATGCAATCTATTTTTCATCTCGTCTTGATTCCTCTTCCCCACATGGCTATGGGACCGGGCCTGTTACATAAAATATTGATTGCTTTCATGTATTTCTCTCATTTTATGCAAGCACTTTTATTAGCCACCAGACAAGTGGGTGAAAAAAGTCTCACCCCAAGCGCTTTTTAAGATCTTCAACACCCACCCACACATACACACACACACACACACACACACACACACACACAGTCTCTCTATCTCAGTCTCTCTTTTTTTGTCTCTGTCTATCTCTCATCATTCTGAACGACCTCCTCACCTGGATATCAGAGAGCATCAGCTGTTAGCTGTTAGTCATGGGCTTGCAGCCTGCAAAATCAGGACCAGCAAACAGAGACAGACCTGTGAGTCACACCTATACACGTGTCCACACCCACCCACTGACACACACACACACACACACACACACACACCGATTGTTCTACAGATCCTAATCTGAGCAAATGACAGATAGCGAGACCAGATATGTGAGAAAAGTAAACCAACCAAAACAGGCCGTCAGGTAAAGCAAACAAGGCAGATTTTAAGAAAATTCAAAGCAGCACAAACTGTTCTGAAAATCCCATAAGAGACATGAGAGAAGCTCTTGGGAACAATACCATTTTTAATGGGTCTAGGTGTGTTTGAGGACATGCTGCCTTCCTAAGTGTTTATGCCCATATGCATGTATTATCTCTCTCATTTGGCTTGGGGGCAAAGGAGACCCCCCCCCCCCCATAATGC
>JAOXYF010000011.1:3675118-3686136 GCA_028565775.1 Sternarchorhynchus goeldii | reverse complement strand
ATCAGTATGTGACCTCACAAATGCGCTTCTGGAAGAATGGTCAAAAATCCCCATAAACACACTCCTAAACCTTGTGGGCAGCCTGCCCAGAAGAGCTGAAGCTGTTCTAGCTGCAAAGGGTGGACCAATGTCATATTGAACCCTGTGGATTAGGAATTAGGATGTCACTTAAACTCATATGTGAGTCAAGGAAGGTGAATAAATACTTTTGGCAATATAGTGTATATAGTATCTTGCATGTGAAATCCAGCATATATGTTTTAGGGGCTGTCTTTTATCAGAAATATCTTTAAAGATAGAAACTCATAGTGTTTCTTTTTCTGCCTGAAGCTCAGCTCATCTGAAAATTGTCACTCTATCCAACAGCTGTAGTTTTTAGCTCTAGCAGTGGTGTTGATATTTTTAGCACTAGCAGTGGTTGCTAAATTTTACAACTAACTCTATGATGCAAGATGCACAGTCAAAACCAGTAGATTAACAGTAGACTAACATTCTGACAACAGCATAATGTCACCGGTCAATACTGACTTGCAGCCCTCTCTAAGTATGTTTTTCACAACCAGTACAAACCAGGAAGACATAACATTAATGCCAAATTGTTATCTATTAAACCACTTCCAGACACAAAGAAATCAGAAAAATGGATAAGCATACCAAAATCAGCAATCAATGCCATCTGCAAATTCACTGACATCTGTGAGTCACTGGAAGTTCACAGCAGGGGAGTTCCCTGAGGATTCGATGGCTGTGTTTTTCCAACATCAATTGACATTAGTCCTTTGGAACAGTTGCTTTTAGTAGATACTATAAAGGTTCGGGACAGCAAAAGTTCAAGACCACTGGGAGAGGGTGATCAACTAGGAGAGGATGACCTAACTGGTAAATAAAAACTTTGTTTAACTTGGTAGAGACTACTGTTCAGTGGAGTTGAAAAACTGTGTGACATTTTTGTTTACAGTGAGGCCCAACAGAGGGAATAATAGTGAAAACCCTTCAGTTTGATCATTTGCCAGTCAGATGTTTGGTAAGGATACCTAACACAACAGAGCTATAGCATACTATATGAAAACCTACAACAAGGGTAGAAGCGATTCTAGATTCAAGAAATCAGAACAGCACAGAACTCTACGTGATGACTGTGATTCAGACAGACTATGTTCACATAACCAACCTGAAGCATCTCGAATACAATATTTTGTTTTAATATGACTCAAAAGCAGATTTTTTAGGGCTGTGTAGACTAACATTTCTGACCTTTTCTAATCAGATTTGAGTCACTTTCATATGTGGTTCCAGATTGGATTCATATCCAATTTGGGTCAATGTGAATTTGCCACTTGAATAAAAACAGTCAGATCAGAATTTATGTGACTTTTTGCCTATACACATGTGCTTAGCACCGTTGTCATCAAAACAAAATGATGAGAAAAACATCAGTTGCCATAGTAGCTGTGAAAACTATAAAAGCTAAACATCTAACAAATATGACATTTTTTTGTTGGTGATGACACAGGTGACTTGTGCAAACATGTGCCATCTTGGAGGACAGATCACTTGCAATTATGAATGTGAACCATCAAGTCTGGCAAATCTAATTTAAACAAAAAATCTAAAATGGCTTGTAATGTGAACATAGCCATAGTGCTTAAACCAACACAGACATGTAGAGTATAATAAAAGTACCTATTCATGCCCTCAGAACAGAACATCATTAGTGAGGTTTATATTCAGGCTCTCTTCAAACATCCAGGCCAAACAGTCTCTGGTAGATGAGGAAGAGTTGGTGTGGGATTAATGCTGGTAGAGTTTCCTCGATGTTGTGCTGGACACACGTATAGATGGGGGAGATATCAACACATTACAACATTACTGGAGAGAGTGCGGAAACTAATCCAGCCTGTGCTCCACTAAAAGAAGCTAAACTGGTTATTCACCTAACATATAATAAAACCTACAGCACATATGTGAACTCAAATAGGATTTTTTTGAATTGCAAAATATAATTTGCTGTCATGCTATATTATACATATATATATTTTTAATAAATTATGCACTGACAGGACAAATAGCAAAATGTAATTGAAAATTGCAATGCGTTTTCTACTCCCTGTATTTTATGTAAATTGTGCAATATAAACTATTCTAAATTATGTCATATTTAAGTTACATTATTGCTGTCACTGGAAAAAAAAATATTAGTGTCAAACTGTTGAACTGAACTACTAGAAAATGCCCAATAATAAAACCTTAAAACATAAATTTTGCTCAAAGGAGTATTTTTTATTCCTGGCACACTTTTGCAGAGTGTGTTGGTGCTTTCTCTTAGACATGAAAGTGGACTGACAAACAAATATAGGAAGCTGTCAACTTTTTCCTTCATCAGGCCTGTTGAACATCTAAGATCAGACATCTGATCTCACCACAGCCAATTACAGTGAAGCAGATATTGTTCATCCCAGAAAATCATCTTCCCTTGCCAAGATAGGCAGCAGATGTCAGGGGGAGAGGCATACATGAACTCTGAGATCCAATCCAACAATGGAGCTTAGGTGGATCACAGAAGCTCTAACAGTTGTGTCCAGCTAACTGAAGTAGAGGAGAGATAAAGAAATGTCTAAGAAGTAATCCAATAATCACTTTCAAAAAGGTTGGAATGGGATGAAGTCAGATATCAGGGAAATGGCTTCTGAATGATATAGTTGTTTTTTGCAGGATTTGGTCATCGCTTTTTATCCTGAGGTTCAGTTCAGAGGCATATCAGGACTGAAAGTAAGTAACTGAGGCGTGATTGTGCTTTTTGGCTAAAGGACTGGCACTGTTCCCGCTCCTCTGTCAACTTTAACAATTTAGGGGTGTTATAGTTAGAAGAGAAAGCACTTAACTCAAACTGGGTTTCAGGCACTCCTCTAGAAAATCTTAGTTTAGATTTAAAATTACAATATAAATGTATGTATTTTGAAACCAAATAACCCTGTGACTGTAGAAATTCCCACATTTGTTGTTAAAAATGATGCTTAATCTCTCCACCTTCTTCCTCCATGTTATCCAACAGATATTTCTGTCTGGACATGTTCCTAAAGGCCCCTCACCCTCCTTCAGTCCAAATCAACTCCAAACATTCCCTCCAGCACTCAGAGTGTAGCACCCAGGTCACCATTAGCCTGCTGCAAATGTGAACTATATTTGCTTGTAACTTGGTTAATCCTGTCCCATGCCTCCCTGGTGTTGGGGACTGCTGACAGATACAAACGATGTCTGCTGTGGTAATCTCACCCGCCTGTAGCCCCAGGGCCGCGGGGCAGCTTCTGGAGACGAAGCAGTGCCATCCTGGGGGGCCATATTGGGGTTAGGCCTTCGACAGGCTGACTGATTAATACAATGATCGACTGTCCTGCAGGCCTGCTCGGAGACCGCTCTTCCTGCCAGCTTCCTGGTCGTACACACTCCACACTGCCACAGTACTGATGAGGGCAGCTTGAGGGCTGAAGAATATTTTTGAATACTTACAATAGGAATAGTGTATAGATTTTTTTTGTATGTATTCTTAACTCTCTTCTGTAAACATAATGGGATTACATTATGGAATTATAACATTCCACTTTTACAGAATGAAAGAATCTGTAAAATTAATATCTAGTCAAAACCTGGAAAAACTTTTTAATTAAGCCCATTTCTGAGCTTACATCAGTTTGCTCATGTTTATCATGTGGCTACAAACGCTCCAGTATGTACCTTGTCAAACAAACACAAAAACATAAACTAAGTCTGAACCAAAACTCTGGTCTTTGAACAAAATGGCTTTTTTTGAACAAAAAGTTTACTGAGTTGACAGCAGCGCAGGGAACAATTTCCATTAGCGAACAAGTAGAGTGTATGCAGTAATAAAAGTTCTACTTCACATAATCTAAGATGTGCTGCAAACTGTATTGTATAAACACGCACATCTCTGAACAATCTGTTTTCAAGGAAAGAAAGAAAATCTATAAAATGTACACATAGGCTTTGTGGTATGCGCATTCATGTGTACTAATAAAAGTAAGCACACACCCCATCTGACCATTTTGATGGGAAATGATATCTGTTCTGAACAGATGGTGATATGCTGCCTACAATTAGCAAGCGCATGGCTAAGATCGGCCCATTTCTGCAAAGTAAAACTGACATATTTTGTGGTTATCTGCCAAAATCTGACATGAATCTGGCAATGGAGGAACACACTTGGCAGAGACAACCATGGCAGTAGCTCTGTTCAGTCTCTGACTTCTCCTGCCTATGTATTAGTTTGTAAGATTTCTGTTTTCTTTTTTCCGTTGGGAAACTTTGTTACACAAAAAAGCCGAAACCCAGAAAATGCCCAGAGCACCAGTCGTGTCTGTTAGCCTGTGCTTGGACTGGTAGAGAAAAAAAAAACCCCATCAGTTCTTAAGTTTCTCTTAAGTTTAGTGTATGATATTCATTATCTGTTTTGCTGCACCATGAACTGACACATTTATGGATCCCCAACTCCATTTAAAAATATTATTAGTAATTCACGCCCCCATATCCTGCTCAAGATGAACATATGATATTATTCATCTCTGACACAAGCAAAACAGACTTTGCCACAGCAAAGAAGGGGCTGTCAAAATGAAACAAGACGTATGTGATCTTTAAAGAGTTCGATCCATGCAAGTGATAAAAACAAAACCAACAGAAGACATGCAGCTGTCCGAATAAGCCGTGCTCTGCGGAGGTGGCTCGGTTTTCTATTTTGTAGTTGATCTGAGGACAGTTTTCTCCTGCCAAATCCTAACCCTAATCATTGCAAATCGAACCCCTCAACTGGTCCCAGATAGGTGTCAAACTGACCATGCACCTGCTCCAGGTGACTGGCCAGCTGCCGACACCCCACCTCTCAGAGTGGGGCCCCGTGCAGGATAGGTGCCATGTAATAGAGAAAGAGAGAGGAGGGAAGAGGAAGCAGAGGGAAACTCCCCCTCCGATTGTTCTTGACACACGACACACACGACAAGACTTTCTATAGGCCTGAGCCTAAATCCAGGCTGGGAAAGGGGGGTGGGGGTGGCACCACAAGGAGTCTTTTATCTCTAGTTAATGATTGGACAAACATGCCTCGCATTCGAAAGTCCCCCTTTTCTGTGGGTGCGGTTGTCCCTGGAGGTCGGCGTGCAGCTTTCTAATAAGCGTCCCCTCACAAAAGCCCAATATTTGCTTGACTAGCAGGGGCCCACCGCGTCCCCGAGAAAAGGGGCACATGGGGCACGAAGGGGGAGGAGGGACTGAGGGATTTAACTCTGTCAGATACCAGGAGGAACAGATGGAGCTTGATAAATCCTGAAAGGGAGGCATTACCTGCCTGAGTCACCAAGCAGCCACAATTATCACAGGGCTTTGGGTTCATTGTCAATCAGAGTGGCACTTAAAGGGCAGTAGCAGCTGGGGCAGATGGTGGGGATCCAGCAGGGCTGGGCAGCCAGGACAGGGGCCAATGCTCTGGTAGAACTCGCTCTCCATCGCTCTCCATCGTTCTCCATCGCCCTCCATCGCTCTCCATCGCTCTCCATCGCTCTCCATCGCCCTCCATCGCTCTCCATCGCTCTCCATGCTTGTGAAAGCCATGCAACGAGTTGCTTTCGCAAGCTTCACTCAAATGCGTTCATGGGCATGGAACTCTGGATTCTCATTGAGAGAGAGGGAGAGATAGAGAGAGAGACAAAGAGAGACAGGAGGCCAAAAATGGAGAGAGAAAGGAAAAGGGAGAGAGAGAGCGAGAGAGTATAACTGACTCAGTGATTAGATTTTGCTGTGTCATTTGCCACATTCAAATGAGAGTAGTCAATGGCACTTGACATATTCTCAAGTACCATTTACAAGTCATGAGTTTTTGCATATTTTAGTACATTTGAGTACACTCATTTGATTAAAAAATTATAAAAAAGTTATTTTCCATGGATTGTTTTGCAAATTCATAGATTGAAAAAAGTTGTATGCGATTTTATGATCATATTTCATTTCTAACCATTTTATGATCATTGTTACTGATATATTTATTGTAATACATTAGTCAAGCACACTTGTTTCTTAACTGCTTTGATTCTGAGAAATAAGAAATGTTGTCCCACACATGCAGGCGAATATCTCAGCCGAAATCGTTGCTGTTTGCCTGTGAGTCACGTGGTTACTGTTGCTCTTATTCGCTTCTGTTGTGTTTGTCTGCTACGACATCCTACCTCACACAGCATTAAATCAGCCCTGCTCATACTTAGTACTCAAGCACTGAAACTCACGCAGCCAATACCTCGGCGCGACCGAGGCCGCCCTCCCCTTTGGACGGCGGCACGGCCGAGGAGGCCGGCACTGGCCAGCTCAAGGACGTCCCCTGGCTGGGTTTGGCTCCCGGTTTCCAGGCAGACTCCCTCTCCTCCGCCCCTCTGCCAAGGCACCACCAGCAGGTTTCACTTCCAGCCACGGCTGCCATTCATCACGGGGTGGGGGGTGTTGAGGCGTGCCCCCCCCCCCAAACACTCCTCCCCCCCTCCCCCTCCTCCTCTCCGCTCCTCACATGGCTGGGACAGCAGCGGTGGCCCAGGCCCCTCGTCTCCCCGCCCCGCTTCTCCTGCGACGCGCTTCAAAGACCCCCAGCCTGCGTCTGGCCGCTGCTCTTCCCCGTCGAGGGGGCCATTCCTCCTACTTTGTTCCGCCACTCGCGGACGTAGCGCCCACGGCCCAACCGCCAGCGAGGTCAGACCCATCCATCTGCCCGGACGCGCGGGTGGGGGTGGAGGGGCCACCGCCGGCACGGCCGAGCCGAGGTCCTCACACCGCAACAATGGCCATTAACAATGCAAACAGAGCTCGGGTAAGGCTGTGGGCTGGGAGGCGGGAGAAAAGGAGGGCTGTCGCCGGGCAGACTCAAAGAACGCAGCGACCCGATAGGTTTTCAGGGGGACGGGCGGCAGTCTCCAGCCCTGTTGCTGGGTGTTAGGCAAGACTCCAGAGACTCCTGCAGTTATTGATTTTCTTGCTTGCGTTTGCTAAAGTTATGCATCTGCTCCGAGCGAAAGAGAAGTCTGTCTATGAAGTCACAGTCTTGCAGGTAGACAGCAAGTGTTGCTCGACTGCAGTGTAAGTGCTGTGCTTTTGTTTGCCTAAGAAGACAAATTAAGTGCTTAAATGGTTCAATCAAAGCTAAAATCACTGATAGCAAGTCCTTCTCACCTGATGTAAGCTGTTTGCTCCAAGAACACATTTGGCAGGAGTTACTATATCCACAAGCACTGTGTCAGACATGACATCTGGACTGGCACATCCTGGCTAACAATGTTTACCAAATGCCAAGAGCCCTTTGATTCTGCAGTACTGGTGTGCGCACGCATATAAAGGTTTACTTTTAAAAAACTTTCATCTAGTGTTTTCTGGTAGAAGCTGAGTTTCGAATCTGGTCCAGAGTAAACAGGTTTCACGCTGCCCAGGAATCTTAAGGCCAGCGGTCGAGTCGTTGTCACACGTCAGGGGTGGAAAACTTGTCCTTTAGTGGGATTATCATCCAGCAACCCACTGCAGGTCACACACAAGAGTACCCATGAACACACCCAATTTAATTGCCAGGCGCACAGGCAGGACACACTTGCTTATGTGTTTTTTCTGCCTTTCTCCCACACATGTACATGTGCACACACACTCGCACGCGCACACACGCGCACACGCACATCCACAGATTAGAATTAGCCACTGCTAGGGCTGATAATGTAGCAGACAGTTGAATAGAGGAGTCTGTTCTCCATTATGCGCCCAGCACTCCGGTTATTTGCATGTGAAAGCGACGGTGGCTGGGGTGTTTAATGCGTCATTTCGAAGGGATGGAGGTTGACTTCTCCCTCATATAGTGCCCTTTTTTTCTTGCTGATCTGCTGTGAGTTCAGCTGTGAGTTCAGCTAAGACTGAAGGCTTGTATGTATAAGATGTAAGCCATAGCTTTCTGGGGGGTGGAGATGGGAAATTTTTGAGGGCACTTGTGGTCTAAAGCTAAATAAATAGAAAGAATGAAATATGGAAGGAAAGAAACAAGAAAGAGAATGGAGAAAATGCAACTCATTCTTGAGTACTATAATAAAAAATTAAACATGAACTGCATTTGTATTTTCATAGCAATACCGTGAGTTCCCACTATTTCATTACAGTAACAGTTTTTATACAAATTGTAAAACACACAGTATTATTACACCATTAGTACATTCTAGTACACAGGGGTAATTTCCCTTGTGTGTTATTATTCCACTACTAGTACTGCTTCACACTCACGCAATTGGCATTTGGGTATAAATAAAGAAAATAACACTTTGAACTGCATTCCTCATAAAATTCACTCTCTTCACAAGTAAGGTGCTACTCTTAGGAAAATAATACAAATCAGCATTTTTAAATGATGTGTTGCACCAAAGTGTTTGTATAGTTACAGACAGAAGCAGCTAGAGAAGCAGAAAGCGATGGTAAAGTCCTATTGGAGGAATCCTGTCAGAATGGTAATTGACAGCCTAAGTGGGTCAGCAGTGAGGCGAGCCCCTGTTAATTTATACTCGGAGACACCCCATGCATATTCATGAGCTCCTGCTGTTTTGTCTATCACCAAGTATCACACTTACCAGTGTAATTGTACTTGGAAACCAGCGCTGTCTGAGTGGTCACACCAATTCAATTGGCATTTTGTTATTTCATTAATTCCAATATGAAAGGAGAAAGACGGCACTTTTGGCAAATGGGAACAATAATAGTGAGGCTGGGCATTAGGGAGCAGTGCTCTGAGCGCACAATGGATGACCACAGCTGTGTGGTCAAACCGTCTCACACAGCAACTCTTTATGGGGACTGGTGAGGATCAGGCTCCAGTAACTCTCTACATGGAGGCTCGCTCCAGAACAGGGTCAATTTCTGCCTCAGTCTAATGGCAGACTAGTATTCGAGTTAGGGAAAGGAAAAAGCTTGCTTCTTTCTAAGCGCACGAAGCGTGGCCCAAACCTGGTGGCCGAGCGCTGGGCTCGGTTGCTCGGTGGGTTTGCGGTGAATCACACGCCATTACAACCTTTTCCAAAGACAACTCCAGTACACTCAGTTAACGGTAAGAGCTCGAACTAGAATTCAGGAAAAATCAATTGAAAAACAAACCAGTAGGTAACCATTTTATGACCTGCTTGATCACTATGGCACAGGTGGATTTCATAGGTCTTGCAAGACTTTTTTTTTAGATATTTAAAGCTAAAGAAAGCGCAGACTTCCTTTACTACTGGTTTAAAAGACATTGCATGCAGTGATCCCCCTCGTGCAACACTGTCACAGTCGTTTCTATGGAGTTGCATGCACATTGCACAGTACCATGCTCTACACGTCAAAGAACAATGCTAATATTTTCATACCAGTAATTCGTTTGCAAAGAAATTTCAAAGGCTTATTTTCGCAGGAAACCTTAGTGTTTCTAGGTGTTTCATACCTTTGCCATTAGAGGGTAATTGTGTAATTATGTGCTATTTTGGTTCCACAAAGATACATTCATTTCCATTCATTAGGCCTCGTGGTTCCACAAAACAAACCACGCAGACTGATGTAAGCTTGCATAATGCCAACTCTGAGTCCCAGACTGGAGATGTTTCAGGGTGCGTCCCATTTACCATGCATTCTTCTTTTGATGGTTCCCAATGTAAAACAACAGACTGTAATTATGCTCAAAGAGGCCCGGTGGTAGTCACCGTAACAAATTCTTACGTTCCGGGGAATTTCCAGTCATTTCTGAAATTGCTGTAGACACACGCATGGGTGACGATGTGCATCTCAGAGAGCTGGGCAAGAATGTGCTGATGATTCGTCTGCTACTGTCAGGCCAAAGAAACCCTCGAGTCGTTCATAAACGAGCGCTTTCTGCATGCGTTCCTCCGTAATGGATCTCTCCTAACGGCCCGGCCCAGCATAGCAGTGGATATTATTCATCATAATGATGTCCAGGTGAATCTTGTCATCAAATTAACTCAGTGGAGACAGGAGGTGAGGATGTGTTTGTTGATTAATTAATTAACTGGTGTTTTCTCTATGCTTCAGCTCAAGGCTACGGAAATATTTCACAGTAGCTAATCGACACAGGAACGGATAGAGTTTCAGGGCTAAACCCTGAGCTAATTAGAAATGTTCTCCAGAATCATTTTATATTTTCAGAGATAGAAGCAGATGTACAGATGAGCTTTATACAGACATACATGGACATAAAACAAAATGTTTTCTAAGTAATTTTCATGGCTGTACACCTGAAGCTGCAGTTGTGAATCTGTTCATGTCCTAGGAGGAATGACAGAGTATTCACTAAGCACACTGAACAATTACTGCTCTAGTGGATGGGATCAAATTTGAACTAAAACATTGGTCACATAACACTCGGAATAACAGACAATACAGTCCACAGTCCTAAAATCAGTAGTGGGTTAACAAATGAACTCATCTGTTATGTTACATCTGATGCTCTTCCCACACCCAGGTGTTCTAATATCTAGTAGGCATCAGTGATTAATCTCTGATTGCTGATCAGTTTGAATGATGCTACAGCCATTGACAATCCAATCTCAGTTTTAATCAGATAGCCAGGCAAGGTTCTGTTTCTGAGACATCTACATAGAGATCACTGCATGACAACATCTCACACTCCCTGGCCAAAATGACCAACACAGCATAAGTGTCTGGTCTGTTTAGGGTCCCCATCAGGCCAAGCATAATGTCATTTGCATGGTGGATTTCTGAGCTCTGCCTCCCCTTAATGCACCAGGGAGGAGGGAGGATTTCTGTGGCTGGTTTGAACTTCTCATTAAAGACACACAATCCATCCCTCTTCCCCCACCCCTTACCCAGAAATGTGTTTTTGATGTGGCCATGAACAACTTCCTTGGAATGTTCACTAAACACTTCAGACCTCTCTCTCTCTCTCTCTCTCTCTCTCTCTCTCTCTCTCTCTCTCTCTCTCTCTCTCTCTCTCTCTCTCTCTC
>JAOXYF010000011.1:3651591-3675018 GCA_028565775.1 Sternarchorhynchus goeldii | reverse complement strand
TCTCTCTATCTCTATCTCTCTATCTCTCTCTCTCTCTCTCTCTCTCTCTCTCTCTCTCTCTCTCTCTCTCTCCCACATCCCATGTTATTAAATCTATATTTAGCTACATACTGTGGGTGCTCAGGATTTCTGGTGAGGGGGATCCACTCTCCATATTAATGTCCTTAATTTAATCATCCCCATGATCTTAGACATCAGAGACTGTCAACACAAAAGAATAAATAATGGAGTGAAAACTATGGCAACTAATTTAAGCAATCTTTTTGGGTGCATTAACTATTATAATTAGATTTGCCTAGGGTACTGGTGTCTTAACTTCATCAAATACCCCAAAAAGTGTCACATACTCCCCCTGTCCCATAGATCTGCTGATGTTAATTTAACCTGGAGTTAATTGAAATACTGCAATTTCCGTACGAGGAGAGAGGAGCCAGCGGAGAGAGCTATGGGTAGTCATGGATGGAGTGCAAGGATTCAGCTATTTCTGTTCTGGCATTGCTTGGCAGGGATTGCCAGTGAAATGTTAAAGGAAATCTTATGTTTAAACGCAAGATGTAAACAAGTCAGAAGTAGTTTCTATCATAGTGCAACTGGCTTCCTTGAAACTCCTGTTACACATATATATGCTTCCGCTATGCTTTCCATGTTCCTGTGTCTCGTTCTCTTCCTTTCTCTCTCTGTTATCCTCCATCCCTCTCCCTCCCTGCTTTCTGTCTTTCTCTCCAGTGTTTTCTGTCTTGCCCTCTCCCTCTCACACTCCTCTTTCTCTGTTTCTCTCCCCTCTCTCCCACTTTCTTGTTCTCCTTTTCTCCTTCCCACTCTCTCTCTCTCTCTCTCTCTCTCTCTCTCTCTCTCTCTCTCGCTCTCTCTCTCTCTCTCCTTTGTTATCGCTCACTTGGTGGCCCAGCCAGGCGGCCTGGCTGCCTCTTTTGGCACATGTGTCCTGAAGCCGACCGAGAGGCAACCAGGCGCGGCTGGTGGCTGGGATGAATGCAGGGTGGGCAGGTCCTCAGATGTGCGTGTGAGCCCCCAGGGGATGCTGGGAAATGAGATCCCTATCAGCTCATGACTCTGCAGATGCTCCTCACCAGCACCAGGCTGTGTGGTGTGTTACGTGCCAGCACCATACATAATCAGTGCTTTTTCTCTGAACAACTTTGCTTTTGGGTAGATGACAGAATTATTCATATAATTTAGCTTGTCGATTTATTACAATTATGATTATTTTTTTGACAGATGCTTGAGTGTGCTTAAGAGTGGTGTTGAATTTTACAATAACCTTGAATCAAAATTCAGGTGATACTGAGGTTTTCTGTGGCACTTACATAAATCATACTGCAGCATATTTATTTGCTTTTTTTAAAACAATTGGTTTTAAGACAATATAATTTGCTTTAAAATAAGCATTTATTATGCTATTTTCCTCTCAGTGTGACTACTGCTTCTGACTGGGAAGTAGTGATCAAGCTCAGTGAAATCTCTGGACCCAAACTCAGTTTGACTCCATAAAACTACATCGCAGAGACCGTAAAGTATGTTTGATGTTCTGTGTGAGGTCACCCTCAAACTCTCTCTTTCTCTCTCTCTCACACACACACACACACTTTATACCCAACGATTGATGGCTGGTATCTACTCACTGCAACATCACTGCACTTCCTGTGGAGACGAGATGCAATTTTACCCCATCGCCCGAGGCCGTTCTTCCCCCTCGAAATATCTAATTACTGTGTAATTTGCCACCATTTCGATATGAAAGCCAAAAATGATGATGCTTAAGAGTAATGGGACATTAATTCCGCATCACTCTGGTTAGACGTTTCTGGTGCGTCTCTCCGTGATAAGCCATGCAGTAGAGGATATTATGCGGTCTTAACGCAGAGCTGCTTATTACTGTCATTTGTATGGGCAGCCTGTGTTTCGTCTTTTGTGTCTGGTCCTCTCATTAACATTTCCGTGATGATCTGTCAGTTGTCTAGATCAAGACGTTTTTTTTTCTCTTCTTCTTCTTTTCGGAACAGCTTAGAAAAGTCATTTATTAGTACCGGAAGGGTTATATGTGTAAACACATAGTTTCTTGCATGCACGCATGCTCAGAGAAGTTGTAAAAAGTTCCGTTGTTTGGATAAGCAAGGACTCTCTAGTCTATGTGTATATAGATTGCTTTCCTGGAAAACTAGCTTCAAGAATTTTTGAACTGAAAACACTATGTTAGAAATGCCTGTATGGTATGAGGAAGTCTGTGCTTGAGAAACTGTTTCACCTTCCATGTTTTTCCTAAGATCAATAATCAGCAAAATGACCCAAAGGAGGCAGACTTGCACTAACCAGCTGTCTAGTTGCCTAACACAGTCGTCAGGATGCAGCTGGCAACAGTGACGAGAATACTGGAATGGAATCTTTCATCAGATCTTAGGGTAAAGAAAGGGCAAATTTTGCCCGAAACTAATTTATTCGGAAGCCCAGAGTCCAAAATATGCTTTTGAATGCTATCATGTGTGTCCAATTTAAAACATTTGGCTCAATTATGGTAAATAGCTCCCAAGTGGAGCAAGCAGGTGGCCTCCAATTGAATCGTGGCCATTCGCAGTCCAAAACTATTCAGTCTGGTTTATTTAGACCTGAACTCGTTACACGTTAGATGGATCCCCATTAGAAAGGAAGAAGTAAGGGAGGACATAATTATCAATAAAATACTGAATCTGAGAATATAAGTATAACCTGTCTGGCTGTGATTAGAATAAAGTCAGATCGATGAATTATTCATCAAAATAGGATTATGACGGCATGGTTTGGCCAGAGTTCAACTTGTACATCTTCCTTGACATTTTAATTGAAATCATACAATTAAATGTAGGACTAATTCCCTTGAGCTACTGTAGGTTAAAATGGTTACATATCATGACATATTAGGCTGCTAATTGGACATTTAATTAAAATACCTTAAGCTTGCTGTTTTTTTAATAGGCAAGAAACAACACATAAACATACACTAGTTCTGTGTGATAGAAATCATTCTGTTTATCATTTGCTGTCATCCAGCCAATGGGTTTTTAATGCCAAAAATAAACCTATCACTAATTTGAATAAATGATAGAATTATTCCAACTGTCATTTCTGGCACACCTCAACAGGGTTAGTGGAGGATCTTCCCATAGCCTGCTTCTCTTGTTGCCTAGTAACAAGATCCCAGATTGACAAAGAAATCCTAAGAAATCTTGGGACTTTTCAGAGAAATCGATATGACGGAGGTGACTTGATGATTGGAGATTAGCGGCCGAGTCGTGACGCTACCTGGCAGGCGCCAGGCGAGAGCCTCTGGTGGAGGGGCAAGGGCCTGAGTCATCACCCCTCCCCCCGCCTTCTCCAGGACATGGTATGCCCCTGTGTCTCTCAGCACTTACTCATTCGCTTATCGCTCACACTCAGCCCCCTGTTCTGCTCACGAGACCACACTGGCTCATGAACGGTAAGACACACCCACTGTCTAATGTAAAAAACCTTTCCATTTCCATGTTTAAACCCTTTTAAACATGGAAAACACATTTACAGTCATCTCTATCAGGTGTGTAGCTGATATAACTCCATAACCTTTACTTTCCTTCAAGTATAAATAACAGAGAAGATGTTATTTCATTACCTTTAGATCATCTATAAACTAATTTTAAGCAAGATCAACTTTAATGTTGTGCAAATACACACTCTGATGAATTGTGTACTGAACATACTGTAATGAGGTCTGGGATATGTAAATAAGATAAAGTTAAGATCAACTCAAAGAGGGGCGTCTTCCTGTCTCTGCTCACCAGGGTATGACAGGGGCAGGAAGAGACCTGTAACCCCACACCACTGTGGACAGGTCCACTGATGGCCTGGAATCTGCTCCCACACGAACCCGTGGAGGAAAGGGCGGGGCCAGAGACGCTCATAACCACACCCCCCACACCCCCACCCCCTGTCACAACACCTCCTCTCTGACAGCACAGAAGAGGGGAGCAGAAGGAGTTGGGGAGTGAGGGAGGAAAAGGGGGAGGGGCATGTCTTTTGTGACAATGTGGAGAGGAGGGGCTTCTCAGCAGGAGGTGGAGGAAAGCAAGACCACTGAGGAATAGCAGCAGCGGCGGGGGTGATTGTGAGGCATCTGAGCACACATGTCTGCTTCAACGCTCGTCAGCGATGCTGGCCACGCAACCTTCTTACTGGCCTGACGGCCACAGACCAGCTGTGGAGGATTGTGGAGGTTCAACATGGAATGACACACAAACACACACACACACACACAACCACTTCTGCTGGTATCAGTCAGAAAATGAGTAAGATAACTAAAAAAAAGGGTTAGCTTTAGCCATGTGAGTAATACTGCACACTCTTACAGCCTCTGCTACATTTTCATTGATATATAGATATCAATGGTGAAGTGTTCAGTATGCATCCTTTGTGGGGAGAGAGGGCTCTGTAATCCCAATCGGTGTTGTCCAAGCCTCCTGTAGTGCTCATATCAGTTCCCTAATCTATTAATTGATTAGCCTATTAATTGATTAGCCTTCCAGCAGAAAGCCTGCAGTCACCAAGTGAAATGAACTCCACTGTCTGCCTGTCGCTCTACATAATGATGAGGTAATCGGCCTAATCGGATCCCTCGCCTGCTTCGTTCCAGGGCTCAGCCGATCGCTGCTGAAAGGTAATATCGCCTGTCATTTCCAAATGTCTGCTCCATTAGTCCCCCCTGTGCCCTCCCCCTCCGTCTGCCTGGCATAACAAGCTGCCTGTGGCTGGAGTCATGTACAGTATTTCAGTCGTTGCCTAGGTGCTGTAATTCACCAGGCACTATGGAAGTGCAGGCCGAGTGATCTTTCGAGGATGAAAGGACATATACGGCGAGTGGGCGGGGCTTGCTGAGGCGTAGCGCTGAGTCACCCGCACCTCTGATTAAAACGCATGGCTCTGCGCACACATGGGGTCTTCGCAGGGACCACGGGAGGGTTTCCAATGAGACGACTATGAGAAGAACTTAATGGGATTGGGTGGCTGTGGGTAACTGGAGCCAGTGGGATGGGAGGCAGGGTTGGTGGGAGGGAGGTTCTGACGTATCTCTACACCAAGTGAGGGTTTGAATCTGACTGGGGCATATAATGGATGAGGGAAAGGCGGGGTCTCAGCTGCCTCACTGGGTGTCCCAGTTGGCGAGGGGGGGCGGGCAGGGGTGTCCGGAGGGAACGCCACTCGGAAAGACTCACCCACGGTCCAGGATCGGAGGCGGAGGATGAACACTTCCTGGCACGGCTGCCGCTGACAGAGAGGAGACGTTAGTCAGCACTCTCCTTCTCCCAGAGCACAGCTCACATAACCTCACACCATCCGACCATTATGCTCTCACAGATACATGGCCTCATCTTAAACACTGCCCATGTGAAGACTAGCCATTCTGAAAAGCAATAAAAATAAAATTTAAAAGCACGCCATTCATTTTATTGCCTTCATTACAGTATGGGTTGTTTTTTATCTTGTTACTATGATTTCACAATGAGTCAGATCTAATGTGCAGTGGAATGATCTTCGGGAATAAAACAAGTGCGTTCAAAGTGAATCATTATTTAAAGGAACCATCGCTAGAGCGTCTTCTGATAAACTATCCAATCAACCTTTTTTTTTAAGTTTGCAGGTTAAATAGGTTTATAGAAAGAGAATGCAGTGAATTCTATTAAAGCTCCATCTCTGTCTCTTATCTATTGAGGGAAACAGACAACGGTACCTTAACAGTAATTTACAATGAATGAAATGTGTAGATTCAGACGTAACGTTATATTAACGTCCCCAGCAGAGACACACTAGTCTGCTGCAGTCATCTTCTTCCTGATAGGGCCTGATTCATCCTGCAGTGTCCCGCATAATGCTTCCATTGACGCAGAGGTCACAGGCCGCATGCAAGGAATGAATCCTGTGCTTGTGGTGGGAACCGAGCCGTGTCCCGCATGCTCGGGCTATAGCCGGCACATCGCCGGCGTGAATCCGGTCATTTTAGCTGGAGCCTGCCAACAGAGGCCACTTGTCTGGCCAGAACTTGCTAAGAGGAGGAACAAGTGGTGGGGGGGGAGTCTCTGACTACATACTGTTGATAAACATTTCAGAATAGGCCTCTGTCAGAAGGCCATGCCGACCGGCTGTGGAAAAGAAAACGTGAAGAACGAAGGGTTTACTTTGCTTCATCAGAACCAACTGAGAGAGTGTGAAGGAGAGAGAGAGAGCTAAGAACAAGTGCTTCCTTACTGAGGCCTCAGAACTAAGACGGAACTTTACATTCAGCTGGGAGCCTTGCAGAGAAATGGTGTAATTTCCATGAGGAGCACAGACATTTCTTTCTTCTAGGCCGTTTTGAAGCTGATTTAGATGTTGCAAAGGATGAGAGATGAATGGAGATTGTGTTTCTCTTTCATGGACTAATGCTGCAGGAAACACCCAAAACAATCTCAGTAAATGTGTGGTAATGCTTTAATGCATACAATATATATCACTAATATTTCTGCTACAGAAAACAATATTTAAATAATTACTTCTCATTATAATGTGGAGACGAGAAAGTGTTACAGATTCTTTCTTTAATAGCAATCCTCTAATTAACATATTTTCATTACCTCGGCAAATGAATAATTTAGGGCTTGCGATAGCCATGAATTATTGGTTTTTTTGTACAGTGATAAATTTAAGAGGACAAAGAGTTCAATTTGGGCTTCAATCTGCGAGATGACATGAGTAATTAGAGGCCTTCCTTTTAGCGTCGTCCTGTTAGTTCGCTCACATATTCATTCCACTATTCTCCTCTCAGTAAGATCCTATTTTGTAATGTTTCGATTGTTTTGTAATTATATGAGGTCTACGGTTAGAATTCATTCGTAAATATGTGAATTTACACACTCACTGGCCACTTTATTAGGTACACCTTGCTAGTACTGCGTTACTTTCTCATGCCTTAATTCTTCATTGCATAGACTCAAAAAGGACCTGGAAATATTCCTAAGAGATTTTGATCCATCTGATAGCATCGCACAGTTGCTGCAGATTTGTCGGTTGCACTTCCATGATACTAATCTACTGTTCCACCACATCCCAAAGGTGCTCTGCTGGATTGGGATCTGGTGAGAGTTTCTTGAGATTATTTGAGCTGTGACATAATGCTTTATCCTGCTGGAAGTATGAGGATTAGCACTGTAGTCATAAAGGGATGGAAACAGTCAGCAGCAATGCAACAATACTGAGGTTCTTGTGTTTAAATGCTGGCATTAAGGGGCAAAAAGTGTGACAAGAAAATGACCACCACACCATTATACCAACAACACCTGGACCATTTATACAAGGCCGAGTGGATCCATGGTTTCACATTGTTTATGCCAAATTCTGACATTTCTCCAATCGTCTATTGTGCAATTTTGGTGATCTTGTGCAAATTGAAGCCTCAGTTGCCTGTTCTTAGCTGACAGACGTGGTACCCATGTGGTCTTCTGCTGTGAGCTTGAACACGGCATTTTCAACCAAAGAACTGCCGCTCACTGGATATTTTCCGTATCGTTCTCTGCTTAAAATCCCCAGTAGATCAGCAGTTTATGAACCAGCCTGCCTAGACCAGCCCTTGTCTAGCACCAACAACCATGCCACGTTCAAAGTCACTTAAATCACCTTTCTTCCCGATTCTCATGCTCAGTCTGATCTTCCGCAGGTTGTCTTGAGGATACCTACGTGCTAAAATGCACTGATTTGCTGCCCTGTCATTGGCGTTTAATGAGCAGTTGAACAGGTGGACCTAAGAACGTGGCTAGAGAGTGTGGCTTCCTCTGCTTCTTCTTGTTTTAATTAAACCAGCACAGCTGATAAAGGCCCCGACAGAAAAGCCCTAGGATGAAACGCTAAAAGACGGAGGAGATGCAATTTTCTTTTGAAGGGTGGAGAAACTCCCATTGACTGACAGATTGTACATCATCTCTTTTGATTTGAGCACTTTTTAAGCACAAGAAAAGCAAATGGCCTAATCTTTGCAATGGGCCAGTGAGAGCCATCCATCAGAAGCAGACAATTCACTACAGCATAACAGGAATTATAAAAGTGGTTTTCACTCGGCTCAATGACGGAGCACAGCTCCTTGGCCTGGGACCATATTTCCTTATTGCTATGAAATAAATATTTGCCAAATATCTCAATTATGTCAAAGTCCCACAGCAGACAGAATGACACAAGCAGTGACGGCATGACAAACGGACTTGACCCACGGCGGGGTACACACTCAAACATAAACACACACACAACGCACACAAAAACACACATACGGCAGGAGACCCTTTCCACACCAGCCCTCTCTCATTCACTTGCTGTCTTCACATGCAGTCAGGCCTGCCCCTCCACTGTAGAGCGGCTAACACCGCTAACATGATTTATGCTTTCTGTCTCCCACCTCCCGGCCCCTCCCCCCACACTTGTTCAAAGTAATGAAATTCCTCATTTGAGGCAGCCTGACAGATAGATTGGAAATCAAGAACACCAGATAAGTAATGCCGTTTTGATGCCCACCCGAGCCTGATTGATTTGAAAACTCCGCTAAACCATAGGAGGTATGACAGACCTGAATGAGGAACACCTCCTATAATTCAGAACAGACTATTCCACCATTTCATGATGCTTAGGTTGCTGTTGGACATTATAATGTGAAAGTGAAGTTTTGGATGGTCATATCTGCTCATAAAGGCAAATGGAAAGAGAAGCGTGAGAAAGAACTACAGTAGATAGTAAAGTACATTGAGAGGTTTTGTTTTAGCCAATGGACCCAGTTCTCAGCTTGAAAGCAGTTCTTGTCATCTACAGTGTTGGTAGTGGGCTTACATCATGTAGCCCTTTCCCATTTCGGACACGAAGCTCTAGTGATAGGGCCTCATTAATCTAGCTCTCATAACAATTCTGCTTGCCCACTGTCTCAGATCTGTGGGCACATACTGGAACCCTACACATACCGGAACCCTACA
This sequence comes from Sternarchorhynchus goeldii, assembly GCA_028565775.1. NCBI lineage: Eukaryota > Metazoa > Chordata > Actinopteri > Gymnotiformes > Apteronotidae > Sternarchorhynchus > Sternarchorhynchus goeldii. The sequence continues at coordinate 3,666,013 of JAOXYF010000011.1, read as the reverse complement.
CATACCGGAACCCTACACATACCGGAACCCTACTTTGCTTCCTGTTCCATAACTACATGCGCGATCCGCAAAGCCTTTTATATCAACTTGTAGTCGACCTTTAACTCAGAAGGGGTGGGTACTGTTTTAGTGAGTACATTTAATTAGTGTTGGAGAGCTTAAGGCCAAGAAACAACACGGTTCCGTGCAGATGAGCTGCAATGGAAGGTAATACAATCTGTCCACTGCTGCTGACAGGAGACAGAATTTTAAAACAGCCTGAACTCCTGAATGATTGATTATGCCAATACATTTTGTGGAGGTCATATCGATTGGTTTTGGAAAGTAAAACTCTGTTGCCTTTGGTCAGTTCACACATTTCCCCAGAGCGAGAGGTATGCAGTACTTACATGCACCAGCTCAGCCATTGAGCAAAGAAAAAAACCCTCACCCAGAATGAACCAGATCTGGTCAGAGAACAGAGGTTTTGTCTGATCTAGAAACATAATATATGGATGTTATTGCAACTTCATCAGAACTATTTCATATAATGGTAACCTGCATTACGAAATGACAAGCTTATGAAAGCACCTTGTCAATTCTTTCAGCTCAGTTTTTAATTAAAAAAAGGGAAAAATCATCATGTTCCAATGGAACTTTGTAGTAAAGTTAAGGATTTCTATGTATGGCTGAAACTAACACAAGTTTATGGATATGGTTTAAACTTTTAATCAGCAAAACACATCAACAAGCACTTGCGGCAACTCTCATCAACTAAAAAGGCCAAACCAAAAACAACCAAGTAAATGCACTGAAAACAGCTTTGCCATATACAGCCTGTTATTCACATGATACAAATGAGCAGATCTGCCCAGTAAACAATTCTTAAGTTCTTACTGTATCACAGTATCAGAACTCAGCTCCATAATAAAGCATCACCAAGCTGAAGAAAGAGGGTGGTGTTAAGGAGGGTGGGTGGGGGTGGGGGGTTATGTCACTGCTCTCTATCAGCATGTTTGCTCTCATGGAGGTCTGTACTCAGAGCATAGATCTCTCATACAGGGGTCAGGACCGCCAGCGTCAATCAAAGCTTGGAGGTCCCCATCGACCAAGCCTGGCTGCTTAAAAGCTGAGCTGTTGGTGGAGAGGTGAGCACGGGTGCTGGGGGGTCAGCTAAACACGTATCATAGCTGATCGATATCGGCCAAGGAGCACGGCGATGGAGCAAACATGCTGCTCATCCCGTAGTCCATGCCGAGCTCCCAACACCCCTCCCCCTCTCCCCTAACAGAAGGATGGCAGTTACCTTCTCCTTCACAGCAGGGCGGCGCTCTTCACATCTGGACATGAGTGGAGTGAAGTGAGAGGGGGACCCACAGGAACGAATGAATGAAGGGATGTGGGATTTAGAGCCCGGTTGGCTAGCTCTAAACCTGTTGCACCGTTGTTTTTGTTTGGACTAAGGAATAAAATCGTGCACCCCAGATGAATTCAAATAAACACATGCTGACCATTTAGCATATCTTTGGACCGCAGGGTGATTTTGACATATTACGTCAGTATATCACACGTTTAGGGATATTCCTGGGAGACATCACACATATCAACCTGATCCCTAGACCAGATGAGGTAATAGCATATTTCAAAGAACAAAATCTTTACCAGGTGTAAAATGGAGACGTTAGAAGAACAGGACATGAGGAAAACAGTTGATACGATCAAAAGATTACCACATTAGCAATACATTTTGACAGAATTTTTTTATTATTGCTTTTGTTGTGTTCTCTAATTTATTCTGAAAAAATATCTTTATAAATATATACTTATGTTTATATAAAGGAACTCTTGTGCTGCCTGATTTTGGCTCACGATAAACCACTAGGTCTGACATTATTATAAATCAAGACAGCATGAGTGCTGCAGTCACTGACACATGAATATAATCACAAATATGGCTAAGGATCTCTGTAGAGAGTTTAAATCTGGTTCTGCTCTCCGTGGCAAAGAGTCCCCATTAGTTACTTCATCCTGATGTCCTCCTCCGAGCCCAGAGCTTTGGCAGCCTTGATCATTCCAGCGATCTCTAACAGCTGCCTAAGTCAGAGTAGCTTTGGTTTCCCAACACCCCAACCAAGCCTGTTCGTACCTACAGCCCTCCTAATGGAGGCGTTAGGGGGCCGTGTCGAGGAGCAGGGAGGTGGAGAGACTGGAGGAGGGGGGGGTGCTACCGATCGACTCTCCTCCTGCGACCCTCTCCGCTCCCACCTCAAAGTGTTCCATCTGCTGGAGACGGACGCACTCATCACGGTTGCGTGGCCCTGGTCTCCTCATTGCATGTCAGCAGACAGCAGTGGGGCATCCGGCTCCCGGCTGCAGCTCCATTAGCACTGGCCCCCGCTCCCTCCAGGGGCCTCCACGCCCATGGAAATGACATTCGGAGCATTAAGAGTATGTAAAACCAGCTGCCTGTAATTCGCCTCTTACAAAAACACCTGCAAAATCATTTGGTGAGGATTTCTTTAATTGATATAATCACTCTTGCATTTGAAATGTCAGTATTGCATGATGAAAACCAAACAGCTTCCTCTCTTATAACATAAATCAGAAATGTCTTCTTAAAGCTTTTATTAAAATGTTCTTTCTAAAGTATCAACTGCAATTTTTAATTAAAAACAAAACATATTTTGGGGTATAAGGTTTGGGGAAAAAGATTACTCACAAACAAAGTATGTACATGCAAGGTGATGCTATATTTGCTGTTTTTCAAGCTGTGCATTCCCCTTTAATAAAAATATTGTTTAAAAAAAATATATATATTTACATGGATAAACTTCCACACTGATATGAAAACCACTGTGATCTATACCTCAGTATATTTCAGTATATCTCATTAAACTCCATGTACTTCCTCAGGTCCCACTCTTGCGAGCCTGAGCTCTGGCTGGACCCTCACTGTGAGTAACGATCTGCATTGACATTTACGCTATTAAGCGTCACAAGCAGCACTAAAGCGCCCGTGCTTTGCCTGCTTGTTTGACAGTGAAATGTGAGTAAGGTCCCAGATCATCTAGCATCCATCCTGCCACCCGGCCTCCGAGTCTTCATGCCATGGAGGAGAGGTAATGGTGACTTCAGACCATGTCTTCAGTGCATATGCTACACTGAGCAAAGCTTTTCAATTACCAGCGGCGTCTGCAGCCAAGCCCAGATGAAAAACATATACCTCCTATTTCTGAGGTAAATTGCTTAGGTTAGACAGACAGAGAAATAAAATATACGTCGTGTCATTTCGTCTGACGGCCGCGCTCTCGAGCCATCACGCGGGGGTTTTCGCGTGAGAGCGCTTGACAGACTCACGCTCTGTACGATGAGAGGTGCTCGAAGGTGTCGCCGTTTCTCAGTACAGACTAACATGCGCATTTGCCTTGCACTCGTACTGCCAGTCCCATGTTTCTAAGGTGGAGTTACACTTGAAGATCAAAAAGCAGAAAGCAACAAGGCTGAGCCTCTTCCTGACATGGGAGCTGCCTCACCTCCCGGAGGAGGTCGACGGAAGCCTTGTCCATCTCCCCTCTGATCCGGGCACTCATGCCCACTCTGGTCCTCTGGAAGGCAGGCGAATCGGGTGTTCTTTTGGTGGGTGGGTGGGGGAGTGTCTCACCCTGTCACCAGCCCCATGTGCATCCTCTTCTAACAGGGGAAACAGGGAAGACCTGCTTCTTCCTCCTACAGAACACCTCTGGGCAGACCCTGACACATACAACTCTAATCGCCTCCCCGAGGGCTTAGTCTGCAATTAGGTATTGGTGCTGGAGCAGGTGTGAACCAGAGTCTAAGTGTGGCTCGATTTGGCTTTGTTTAACACAAACGTAGCTTGTAGTGCCGCCGTACATAACAAACTATAAGAGCCACAGTCTGGAGTATAACCTTCCCCCATTAGGCAAGAGTTTTTTTTAATACATTATCGTTTATGTGCTTCTAGGGAATACCTGGTTAAAGCTATTTATGGTACGATATCAAGCAGAAGGGTGTCAGGCCTTCTGGCCAGGCTGTACCCACTGCACAGGCCCTTAAATCAAAGTCGTTTATCATGTTTTTGGGGGGAAGAGTTGCTGGGGGAATATGGGAGGGGGGGTAGGTGGAGCCTAGGCTTCCTGAGCAGCGAGATGCATTAATTGGGTGCATGTAGGAAAGGGAGTCTACAGGCAGGGTCTGTAATAGATTCCTCCTGGAATTGATGAGCTTGTTTGTGTTTGAGTGTGTGTGTATGTGTTTGTGTGTGTTTGTGTGTGTGTGTGTGTGTGTGTGTGTGTGTGTGTGTGTGTGTGCATGTGTGTGCATGTGGTGGGGGAGAACAATTCGCACCTCCCCAGAACAACCCAGCTGGCCCTGGGGAATGGGCCCTGTTTAAATGGCGCATCCTTCCTTCCCCAGTGCCACACTCACCCCACACACGCCTCTCGCTTCCTGCCTTCGCGTCTGCAGCTGTTGCCTGAGACGCGAAAGCACCCGCTCGCGTGCCTAAGTGTAAACATTTACTCTGACACATTGTGTACATTAGTCCAGTAATGCACATCGTCCGTATTTATGCCATTCAGCAATTAGCAGGCCAGTTCTGACAGAATACAGGGCACAAATACTAGCAGTTATCTTTTTCATTATCTCATGTATGCAAATTGGTGTTTGATTTTATTCATGCAAATGTGAATTTCAATTAACTGAAAATTTTAACTGGGACTTGGCAGCTTGCTGTAGCCTGGTCGTGTTTTCCTTGCCGGAAATAAATTGTGGATAAACAAATACCATTGCACATTGAAGATAATTACAGCTCACCATAAGTGTCCTTTAACATGCAAATACATCACTTTGTTTTCTTTCACAAAGATCAATCACAGATGAGCAGGTAAACACAACCACTGGGGTTAATTTGTGACCTGTTCCACATTTGCATCGTGTGTGTACTGGTCAAAAATACACGCGGTCCACTCTCTGGTTCCGCCTAATATATTCGTTCGTTCGGACGCTGCCTCTGGACCAAAATCAAAGCCTCTGGAAATCGAAGCCTCTTATACGCCGAGCATCTCGGCCAGAGCTTTGGCCGCACCGCTGGCTAGAGTGTCTCAGTAACGCAGCCCCACTTGCAGACCTCACTGTCTCTGTTTATTATGAGAGATGTCTTTAAGAAAGAAAAAAACACTCAGACCAATAAAGAAAGATGGAATAGGAGCTGTGTTCGTGGATTAAGGCCTCTCTTCACCTCAGTTTGGACATCATCGCCCTGCCCAGTCAGGACAACATGACAAAACAACTGGAAGTGGGGACAAAAAGTCAGACGCACAACCTCCATACAGCATATAGAAAAAACTACGTAAAACAGGGACAGTAGTGATGGTGGTGGTGGTGGGGGGTTATGGGACAAAGTTCAAAGATCATGTGTCTAAAACTTATGGAAGAGGACAACCATTGTCACGAACAGGACAGAGGACTCAAATAACACCATGGAGCTCATATATTGTAGTGGGCCTTGGTTAATTATTTGAATTATTAGTTGTAATGATAGTAATACATTCAAGGTGAGGCATATTATGACTAAAGCAAATGTATGGGTTTTCAAAGAAGAGTAGAGCAGTGAGCAGTTGGATTACAGCCAGTGTAAAACTAGGGTATCTAGGCTATCCTGAGGGTTAGACAAGGAGGGGACACCTGCGGTCTATCCATAGAACAGGTCACAGCCACTACAAGTGCCCTTGCATGGACAGAAGCACCTTGGAGAATATTGAGATGTGTTTACCTCTGCATCTCCAATGTAACAAAGGCTAATTCTCCTGCCCAATAAACACTCTGTGGATATCAATCTTCCGCTGGCAATTTCCCTGAAGAATTACAGCTTCCTCACTGTTTCTCTCCCTCTCTCTGATCTCATCCCTGTGGTAAATCTCTGTCCTGTCAAACAGAGCAACAAGAATGCGGAAGTTGTGAACTTGTGAGAAGTGTGGATCAATACAGCAAGGACAGGCTGAACGATCCAGCCAGGGAGAATGTATTTGGTGCCCGGGTCCACACAGCCAGCCATTAATCCACACAGCGCCCAGGAGAGACATGCCGGCCAGTAGCAGGCAGAGTGGAGAACGCCCTTACGTCAGCCTGAGACATTACTGCACATCAGCCAGATAAATCCATATTAACAGGGCCAGGTGAAATACTGACGCCTGCATACGCACACAGGCACAACGCACACACTCGGAATAACGCAAGCAGGTTTTACCTTCAGTGTTATGACCGTACATTCCAGATGGACTGGAATGAATCTCTCTGCTGCAGCAAGATACTGGTGAGATGTCAGCACCATTTGGGACGTGAGCATTACTGAGTGAGAGAGTGTATAATGTTAGTGTTAAGACTGCACCAGAAAGGTCTAAAGACACAGGCGAGCAAAGCCGCTTCAGTAACGGCAGGTTTTCTAATCGTTCAGTTTGAAAGAAAGGACCTGTAATAGATATAATAATATTCCACACTGAAGGGAAACGCAAGTCACACACAACTGCCCCACATACACAGGCAAACGCATACCTACACCTACCAAAATAAGCTACAAGGAAGTTTTGTTAGCACATTACTTTGAAAAGTCCAACTTTTCTGGTAGAGAGAACACAAAATATTTTATTTATATTCCATACATAAATAGCAGGCTGTTTGGTGCCATCCCAGTGCTCTTCCCATGTGCCTCTGACACTATCAGTGCCCGCCATCATGTGCAGGGCTGGAAATAAATTGCATTTTTTTTGCTGGCGGTTCTCCTGCAGAGGACCTCAGGAAGAGCATTAGAATATAGAACATGAATAAACAAAATCACTCATGAGCAAACGTGCAGAAGCAGAGGGAAATAATCTCCTTTAGGCATGGCCCTTGAAATTAACTCAAAGAATCTGCACACGCACACACACATGTGCCTTCACACACTCACACATACACACCTGCGTGCACATACACACAAATGCTAAGAAGATTAATCAAATATTTTCCTTAACCCTCCTATTCAAATGTTCCAAATTCAAAACATTATGGTAATTCTTTTTTATTATGTTTACTAACCAGAGATTGGACGGTCACAGGTGAGTCGAGCTGAAGGCAAAACGCTAAAGCACCAAAGAGTTACATCACCGCTTCAGCCCCGACGGTCCCTGGAGCTAAATAAACCAAGCTTAGATGGTGTAAGTGCTGACATGGACCTGAATTAGCGAGGATGGGTAAAGTGTTCCAGAGAGGTGCAGGTCCATAACTTGGAGATCCAAAAATCAGTAAGACTGGCATTGGAGAGAACATGGTGGGTTTGCGTAGAAATAGCTGAACAACTTAGCAACAAATGTTTATGCCTCTTAACGAAAGGGCTAAAAAGACTGAAAATACACAATATTCTCTTCGTTTTTGTGTCAATGTTATTTCTTATTATTTGTCTGGAACCCTCTAGTCTCTTTGGCTTAATTTACAACAGTCAAACATCAACCAGGTGCTTGTAAAGTCATTGTCTTACACAATACATGTCAGTTTGCACTGGTAACTTTTTTTTTTAAACTTTTTTTTTTTTAAATCAAGAGATTAAGCACAGGTGACTTCTATTTAATGTCTTTTAAACATTACATTCATGTAGAACGGCTGTCACAAACAGCTACACACAAATCGCTCAAATTTGCATGCAATCATGCAAATTTGCCTTTCACTCATTCTCCAAACATCTTTCTATTTATTCGTGTTTTCTCTTCTAGCTGGGCTTATCCATTACAGAGGAGTATGGAAGGTTTTGAATAAGGGAACATTAAAGGTTGTAGGTGAGAATATTTTTTGTATTTAAAAAAAAAATGGTGTAGATACAGAAACGCAAACACAAACACTGTGGCTGAAGTGCTATAACCTTCAGAGAACTGGTCCAATTCTCGAGTCTACAGCATTTAGAACAATTTTATCCCCGTGTGAGCCTGCTTGAGTGAGCTAATATTTGAAAGCCCAAGCAGGGTGATGAAAGTGTGCAATAATGTGTTCCAGTGCCCTGGTGAAACCTCGCAAAGCAGTGCAGCTGTTGTGGAAATGCCGAACGAGGGCGCGCCACTGATTTGCATGATTTCAGGTGCTGTGCTTTCAAAAAGCGATCAACCAGCTCCAATTCCATTTCCAAAGAGGTGAGCGAGGCTCAGAGATGGATGTCTCCTTGGTTACAGGGTGAGTGGCCCGTTAGGCCCAAGTTCCAAGGCTCCCATTGGCCCTGGTGCAGTGTGCATGGCTGATCACTGCCTGGGCAGCTCTTAGATGAGGAATAGGGTGCTCTGAGCCTTGAGGGCTTCGAGTCTTTTTGCCAGTGATTCACTGGGAACAGGCTGCAGTTTGACACACCGTGGCTATGATTGAGCTTGCAATTCCACCGAACGCTCACCAATATTTTGAGAGAGTCACATGAGAGAGGCATTAGAAACAATGAATGCAATGGACACAGAACATTCGGTGGACATAAACTCAGCGTATCAGTTCTTACAATAAAACAATAAAGCACTCGATTTGAACAAAAACTAAAAATGATATAGTCAGGAGGGCAGCTGTTTTAGAGGCTGACCTGAAATGACACTTGCTGTGTGCTCGTGATAACTCACCCACTACAATTTTTGCAGTAAATTTTTATGTCAGTGCTCTTTATACGTTCGCTACAGCCATTGACCCTTTGAGTGGAAAGCTTCAGAGAAGAGATGTCGAGAGAAGGTATGTCCAAGCACGCTGATGTCAGCAGCTGCCCTGTCCTGTCTCTCTTTTCTTATTTTTGGCTCCTCCTACCTCTGTCACGGCTTCGTGGACATGACGGCTGACCAGGAGCTTCCTCTGCTGATCAAGAACGGAAGAAAATCTCCATTCTTCATGGTGACAGAAAACGCTGGGAGACAGTTGAGGTGATCTGTGGATGAGCAGGCTCTGGCAAGACAGCATGATTGTGAGTAAGGAACACTATAGACGTGCACTGCATGTTTCAAGCCGACACATCACGGTCAGGTTCAGACCTGTGCTCCACCGTGTTGTGAAGAGACACACCAGGACTTCGTTTTACCCAGCTACATCCTTTGATTACTTTCTTGTTTATTTTGGAATCTTGTTCAAAAAGGTTTCACATTTAAAATCATCAGTGTATCTTACTTTGCATGGAAAAGTCCCAGGCTATCAACTTTGGCTAGTCATTTTAGAGCACCACACAGCAAGGTGGCCTGTGATGATTCCATAATCGTCATTTTTTTCAATAGGCAGTTAAGAAAAGGACCATGTGGTTTGGTTGTACTTTTTAAACTCTATAAAACAAAAAAGTAAAATGGGCAAATAAATAAATAAAGCATGGAAATTGTTACATTTTGGAACAGGCTTATTGCTTTCTTGGAAAACAAATTCACCTAGGATTGTTATTCGCGGGTTCTTGTTCTCGGAGGATCGCTGATGACATGCTTTCAAAAGTAATTTCATTATCATGCACCCAGCATGAACAGAGTAATGAGAATTCCACCGAGTCTCCATGACTGTCGTCGAGATGTTCAGATCTTAATGGGGTTGAATGCAGTTTCGCTTTACTGTCGTATCAAAGCACTGATGTCATCACACATTCAAACAATCCCATTAGAATTCTGGCTTTCGTCCGCTTTGCCGTAATCACGGTTAAATTAGTTGCGTTTGAAGCTACGGCAGTGCCGTGGAGTGCCGAGGAGCACAGCATGGATGATGAAGATAGGGATCAATGGCTTGGCCATCACTCGCTCCGGCCCTCAGAAGATAATTGTTCGAAGTTCACGCCATATCTGCACGCCGTTGCTGGCCCATAATTGAGCACATGTTGATATGATGCGCGGATTGCGTATGTCGAAATTGTCAGTAATTGCTTTTGCAGGCATGGAAATGCTAATTCCCTCAATAATGAGTATCAGGGAAAACATGCACGCCTCTTCAGTGGCCTGGCCACGCGTGCCTAAGCCGACAATAAACACATCTCCGAAAAACGGCAGAAGAGAAATGTAAATTTCCCTCCGCAAACTGAGGCTCCAGAAGGATCCCGACATGCGTCCCCATGCCGCGTCTATACCTGGCTGACATGCCGTTGACATGAAGAGGCGTCATCACGGGCTCGGAGAGACCAGGCGTGCTCTCAAGATTCAGCCTGTTTAGGATGATATCTCCTGGGTTCCACATCCCTTGGCGGGAGCCTTTCCGATAATCCGTTTGCCATACAGATTTTGCCAGCTGAATTCGCTTTATCCTATTATCACAGAAATTATACAAATGTAGGTGGTTTTAATTTATGAGTTGGTCCTCTCAAAATGACGTTCTTCAGGGAGCCGAACCGCATGCCTGTATATGCTGGCTACAGGGTTCATGAATCTTGAGAGTTTTCCCTGTCCAGCACAGACAGGTCTCGTATATCCCTGCATGTTAAGAATGTTCACATGATGTTCATTTTAAACACCTTTATTTCTCTGTTTTAACTAACATTGGTTTTTAAATACACACAAGCTGTTCATGAAGTGCTGATCCAGTGAGTAAAAGCATATCTGTCGTTATCTGAATGCAGGACTCGTCAAGAGCCTGCAAGACATCTCTGCTATAATTTCCTCTCCTGTGCATGGCAGAATGTGGAAAGCAAAGAAAACAAATTAAATTTTAAAAATAAGCGTACTCAGCTGTGTAAAACACTATCGTCAGGGAAGGAATGTTTTATGGATCCTTGGAGGACCTGATTCAAAAATAATGAAACCCAAATTGCACTTCTCTAATAAAATAGGTCTGATTTTGCATTAGCTCCCTTTGATGCCTCATTTGGCATTGGTCGGCATTTTATTTATTTATTTATTTTCAGGAATAAAAATGGAGCTCAATCGGCATCCTGTCGTAAATAACCACATTTCTTCCAGACATCTACAGGAATGCGTGTGGCGCATCTTATGGTTTCCATCGTGGCTGTGGCATGAATATTCATGAGCCCTCTATCCACATCCGAGGATTCCAGCAGTGATAGGTTTTGGTGGTGGTGGTGGGGGCGGGCAGTACAGGGTTTGCTCCCTGAACTCAGCAGGTGGCCAAGTGGGAGATGTGATAACTAGACGGACCTGGCAAGGCCGTTCCAGCAGCCCGATGCATGGCGTTGGCCTAATGACACAGCATGCTGTGGATCTCAGGATGAGACTCCTTGCCTCTTCAGGGGGCGGGGGCCTCTCGCATAGCCCCTGTTCCTCCACACAATGGGGACCTTCATTGTATGACCTTCCAAGGACAAAGACAGCCACTGAGATTAATAGAGTTCTTACATTACTTATTTACCCATTTATACGTGCGAGTAAGAGCCAAACAGGTCTTAAACCGAGCTCGGGTGAGAGTGTACTCAGCTGTCATTACCCATATGTCTCTGTGTACAGCCAACCTGAAGAACTTCACATTACCATAGTAATTACAGGATTACTACGGACACCTGTAAGGTTGTAATATAGTATTTTATTACAGTGGGTACAGAGGACACAGACTAGTCTCACTTTATCCACACAGAGTTCCCTCAAAACGGACCAAACGTACTGGTTTATCAGTCATTATCATTTGGTGAGGCTGCTTTGGAAAACGGAGATGTAGTGTTACTTCAAAAAAACTCTGCGACCAGTGCTTAACAGTGCCAGAGCCCAAGAGCCGCAGATTACTCCCCTTAATAGAATTCATTTACACCAGCTGTTCGTCCAGTTTCACTTAGGCAGAGAGAAATAAGCTGCCACTGCTGCATAAAGTGATCTGTAAACGATGGGGTGGCCTTGAATATGCAGCAGATTTGTCTGAACTATATTCGCCACTTGCATTTCCTCTCTTATGAATACAAACACAATCTCTCAAAATGACATATCACTCTCTGTCTTGGCCAAAACCAGCCTTTTTTGTCTATGAACTACTAAATGAGGTAAAACTGTACACAGAACTAAATCTGAAGGCAGAGTAAAACACATGCAGCTAAAAGATTAGCAGTAATCACAGGACGTACAACAATGCTTCTCACAGCCGAGGTCAATAATGCAGTACTGACCCTTCAGCACCTGGGAGTCAGCCCTGCGTTTATTTAATGGCTGTTCACAATAAGGCAAATGATATTCTAATATTCCTTTGTGACTGCAAGAGTTTATTTTTGGGGACTGCAACAGGAAAATGAAAATATTGATTTTTGTCTGCTCAGATGATAGGTTTATTCCTATCCAAGATCAAATGGCCTCCGTCATTCTACACACGAGACCCTCCTGTCTCACAAAACACATTCTGAAATATTTACAGATCCTTTTGGCTTACAGATAATAAAATAAATGGCCTAAGTTAAAACAAAGATGTGGCTTTTTCTTCAAAATCCAGGACACCTCAGCTTTGAGAGGATTCTGAAAACGTGAACTACTCTCAAGAAGTAAACATTTACTTATATCTAATTGTGGGAATTGCAGCAAATGGCTGAACAAATATGACAGGTGATACATGTGACATTTCAACCATGAAGTGGTGACCACACTGAACGTTCCTGCTTTCAACACCTTCAGTCAGATGAACCTAATCTCTCTGATGCATTGCAATCCCCTCCCCCCTCGAGGTGGACGGTGAGAGCTGTAGTAGCACCTTCAGAAGGACCTACAAATCTAGAGCTGCTGTCAGAAATTACACCCAGGAAGAGCTGCACCGTGGTCTTATCTGGCACAGCATGTCCGCATGGTAATATAGCTGGACCTGCCGTCTGGGCAGAACAGTAAGTCCTTAGGTTTCGTCAGAGGAATCATTGGAGCCAATTCGTTTCCTGATGAGGCATGAATCCATATGGCAAATTCTGCTCAGGAGTGATTCATTGTAATTGTCACACTGGGACCCCCTATTACACCACAGCGGAACGGGTCACTGCATCGGAAAATTAAAGCCGGGGCATCCATTTTAATTCTATTTGTAAATTTTTGCCCATGGGATGAAGATGTGGTGAGCCCGCGCAAATACCCGGCCACAGCCTCTGAGTGGGGCTGGTCGGGCCTCTCCTCTACACGCCCTGCCTTGTTCAATGCAGCGTGGAAGCCTGTTTTTTTTGTGTGTGTGTGTGTGTGTGTGTGTGTGTGTGTGTGTATGTGTGTATGTATATGTATGCATGTGTATGGGGCATATACGTGTGTGGGCACTCAACCTCCAAGTTACTCATGCAGAGTGTACTCATGCCCCAGGACTACATTTCCTTTGTTCCATCCATTGCTTTTGTTCTGTATGTGGACTTGTTCATTTCCACAACCACAATAGCAAACCTTTACATTGTGAGCAGGTATTGTCCCACAGAACATTCATTCTATGGACAGATTCAGTCCAGGCTCTTTCCACTGCAGAGGTATAAAACGATTCAATTATTCTTTTTGAATTTAATGAAACATCAGGGAATCAGGCTGAAATTGATATTGGGCACAAACTATTACTGAGTTAATTATTGCTGCAGGTATTTGCCCATCTTCAGCATATATGTGCTTTCTCTACCAGAGTATGGAATATTCAGTAGCATTATATGTGATTAATTGATATGGTGAGTTGATGGAGACAGCGTGAAGCAAATTATATTAAAAGGGCTGGAAACTAGAACATCCCTTATCAGCTATATAATGACACACTTTGATGGTTACCTCTTGAATATTATTGCCCAAAGCCTTAAGCAGCACCCACCAGAAACACGACACAACCAGATTGAACCTCGTGTTTCTGAGGGTTCTACGTCTTTGTGTACATTTACACCAGAACAGGCTTTGTTTTCTTGCCCCCAGCAAGCACAATATTCTACCTTGTACATCTTGCACATGCCTCACCCAGGCACCAACACACCGACCTTCATACCTTGGTTTCAGTAAAAGCTAAACACTGTGCTTTGTTATAAAAAAAAACACTCTTTTTTAAGCTTAGTTCTGCTTTCATTAATTCTACATGGCATGCATTTGGAAACTAACACATTTATGAAATTTTCAATGAATGAAGTCGATGTCTTGAACGTCTGTGAACCAAGCTTGTCAGAACAACCTACAAAAGATTTTATCCTCATTACTTTTTCTTGGATTCTGGATGGCTGAACAGGATGTTCCACACAGACTGAACTGTCTGGGTTCTCACACTGGTCATTAGTTATTAACAGTAAACACTGAATATGAAGGTCCAAACAAACATGCTTTATCCCAAATTTGGGAAGTAGGCTGGAAGAAGAAGAGTTTATGTGTGGGAGTCTGTTTACTCTCTATTCCTCTATAAGTGACATGTTCCAGTATTTCCTGGTTGCTGAAACATATACTCCACCCTTAATAGTCACATACTACACACAATACATAACGTACTCCACCCTTAATAGTCACATACTACACACAATACATAACGTACTCCACCCTTAATAGTCACATACTACACACAA
>JAOXYF010000011.1:3630013-3651491 GCA_028565775.1 Sternarchorhynchus goeldii | reverse complement strand
TACATAACGTACTCCACCCATAATAGTCACATACTACACACAATACATAATGTACTCCACCCATAATAGTCTTGTACTAGACATTATTCATAACATGTACTCCACCCATACGTACTACACATAATACATAAAATATACTCCACCCGTAATAGTCACATACTACACATAATACATAACATGTACTCCACCCTTAATAGTCACATCCTACACACTGAGCCCTGAAGTATTACACAAGTAGTCACACTGTTTCTAAACTGAGTCTAACTTATGAATTCAGGCGTACATGTCTCAGTCATCAAGAATACATTTAGTAATCAAGATCAATGTAACAAGAAAAAAAGGACCAACAAAGACAAATACTGAGGGTAAAAACTCATGTATCTTATAGATTAAAGTCTTCCAGAACACCCCCACACAAAGCCATGTCTTTATAAAAGAACTGTTACAAGTATATCAATGTCCCTGTAAGTTATTCCACTCCACCAGAAAAATATGAGCTGTCCTTCACTAGCTGAGAAATCTGACAGTTTTGTTGATTAGTTATTCTTGTCCATTTTTTTTACTTGGACCATTCTTTAACTCTATTTAATTGACACTATATATTAGAAAAAATGGGTTGCAGGCTTTGCCCAAGATATTAAACATGAAAAAATATGTACAAATTATATTATGGTCTAAATCACCTTTTTAAAAAAATAAAAAAAAACACAGCAAGATTTTGAAAGGAACAGATGGTTCAGAAAACAGGGCTCAATCCTGAGTGAAAAACATCGCTGTAGAACTTTTATTTGAGCTCTTTTGAAAGACTTTTCCTTTTGCCTCTCTTCCCTGAGTGCAGTCGGTCTCTTCCAAACGGCCCCCTTTTAGATAACGATCAGTCACAGGTGAAGCTGGAGAGAGTGTCCACGGTAACGAGACGCCCCCAACACACGGGCGCTCTCAGGTGCAGCAGTGGGAGTTGCTGGAGTGATGATGGCTACTGAAAGCAGTTTGGAGGCAAGGGACGGGTACAGCTGCGGTCTGTCTCACACACACACACACACACACACACACACACACACGAAAAGACATCTGGGCTAAAAGTGCTGTGTAATGTGTCCTGTCCTCCACTCACCCCTAACCAGCCTACCCTCACTCCGTCATCTTCAAATGCTGCTCTGACATTTCTGCAGTTGACTGTGAGTGGAGAACAAAAATGAGTTCATGACTATTGGGCCAATTTCCAAGAATGTCATTCATGTCTAAAAATAAGAGGACAAGTCCATTATCGAGTCTGTGTAGCAAAAACCAGGGAAGCAAGCAGATGTTATGTGAAGTTGACAATCATGTCTTATGTGAATTAAGAGGATGTCTGTGGAATTATTCCAGTGACACATGATTAGATTATTAATTAATCTAATCATTGCTAGATCCTCACCTGCATCTTCTCCAGATGCACTGCAAACAATGTGACACATTCTGAATTTAGGCAACTTTAGGAAGTCCTCCATTTAAATATACACACAGGGGACATGCAAGTTCACACAAGCAGAGTAGAAAACCAAATTCTAAGTTGAGGCAGCAATGAAAGGTAGCTTCGAAAGTACTCTCAAGCAATATTCATTGGTTGGCACTGTGTACCATCACTGTAAGCATGGCTTAACTCAGACATGTCAGCTATACAGACAGCTGCCATCGTTCTTGGTCTCTATCCTCCAGTGGGTCTAACTCATCCAGCCAGAGGCCTTCAAGCTCTCCTCTCCCCCAGGGCCAACCTATCATGTTAGAGGGTAAAAACACCCAGAACACTCAAAAGCCAATACAGTCAACTATAAATAAGCTCTTGCTGCAAGACATATAGCCTTCTAGATGACACAGCTTTGCTAGGTAATGAAAGCTAGTTTAGTTTTATAGCACAGAACCAACAAGCTTGAAAAAAATAAATAACACGTCAGATCTATCACCAGTCAAAGAAAAGGTATACAAACCCCAGACTAGACGGTAGGCAATACCTGGAATAAAAATGGACTCATTAAGCTGTTTATTGCCCACACATGCTACTACTGGTCACATTTCCAGGCCCCTCTGAGAAATAAGGACTGCGATAGAAGGCCAGTAAGTGGGTTGATGATAGGCTGTGGTGGTACTCCTGGCTGTCATGTGTGCTGTATGATAATTATTAATTCACTCGCCACTCTGCCCGACCAGCCCGTGACCCTGAATGACCCAGGTGAAATTGATTTTGTCTCTGGACCTGAAGCGAGCCCACACATAGCTAAGATCAGCACTAGTTTCAAAAGTGAGAAAGAGCAAAGGGGGGGGGGGTGAGAGAGAGAGAGAGAGAGAGAGAGAGAGAGAGAGAGAGAGAGAAAGAAAGAAGAGAGAGAAGTTCTTGAGAAGTTAAAGAAGGGAATAGGGTCTGCTGTCTTCACAGCACACAGTGTGGTGGAGAAGGTGTTTGAGTTGGGGGGAGATAAATGGTTTCGATGAGTCACTTTGCTGGAGCAGCTGGGGCTGAGCTGAGAGAATGACATAGGGCCTGGTAGAAGCTGTAATTTAATAGCCTAATTTCCTGCCAGACCCAGCAGAAATATCTGTCTGACGATGACAGTTGATGAAAATGCAGCAGGATTTGATTTGCTCCCTGGTGCAGGACAAGTTCAGACACATCTCTCCCCCAAGGTCCTGCAAGCAAGCGTGTAGGTGAATGAGTGTGTGTGTGTGTGTGTGTGTGTGTGTGTGTGTGTGTGTGTGTGTGTGTGTGTGTGTGTGTGTGTGTGTGTGTGCACGTGTCTGTGTGTGTGTGTCTGTGTGTGTGTGTGTGTAGTTGTTGCAACCCCAGATCATATGCGCATTGCTCATCCTCATATTCTAGCCCCATTCATTCTCAAAATGTCACTGAAAGGAATCTGAAGTACCATAACAGGCAAGATATCACAATATTTCAGTAGTAGTTTTGGTATGATAACAGTATGGGCAAAATCATTCAGAATCTCATTAGAACATGTTCTTTCTCTGTGCTAATGCTCAATAATGATTATTCCAATCTCATCTGCAAAGGAAAGCCTGTTATTAGATATTCTGAATGCTCTCTGCTAGCAGATGAAGAACTTTCAAACCGAATAAATAGGATATTCATGTGAATGCGGCCTACAGCTGTGCATTGCTATCAAGCAGGTCACTTAATCTAATAATGAATATCAATTGTCTATTTTGGAGCTAATCAATAAAAGTATGCAAGCATAATTAGATCAGCACAGCTTTTTTCTTTTTTTTGTATTCAGTTGCAATTACCAATATCTGCTGTTACTGTCACGAAGAGACAAGATTCAGGGATAAATTAATAGCATCTCAGCTTGAAGTAAATATTTCATATTGACCTACAAACACACAGTTGTCTCACAGAATCAACAGTAGCTTTGACAGCTAATTCATTTTTTAAAAGAATCGTTCACGATTTTGACAGATGTTTTTGTGCCACAACCAAAGAAAAAAAAACTTTTTTCTTTTCTTTTCTCTTCTTGGTATATTAAATGACATCAGTGGTACCTATGACTAAAAGTTCAGAAACTAAAAGTTAGAAAGCTTTTGCTGCACAAAATAGCTACTGCACAAGCATCATGGTCATCAGAAAGCCGAACTCTAGTCTAAAAGCCCAGAAAAGCCTATTTTTTCCTACATTTCCACATCTTCCAGAAGCAGCAACTTTTGCAGATTGTCCTTGCATCTTTCTACACCCCATGTTGCACTATTTTTCACATTTTACAGTAAAATTATGGTGCAACATCATGAACTATGAAAGGCCCAGTTGATAGTTTGACGGTTCATAATGCTGAGAAACACAAACCAAATGCCCTGAATTTCTAAATGTTTTCCTCTCTGTCTTGGTATTGTGGTTAATCCTGCTGTGTTATAGTCAGCCCTTGAACAACAGAACTCCAATAACCAGTGTTTGCATTATGAGGAACACATTATTCAGCTGCCAAGAACCCTTATCTGGATGAGTGTGAGTTTGGGTCTGGTGGTGAGCTCACTTCCTGCTCTCCCTCTCTCCACCCTCGCAAACAACCCTGTCCATCCGCTTCCTGTAGTGCCCTGGGCTAGCTCATCAGGCCAGTGCCCCAGGAGCAGTATAGGCAGGGCCAAACAAACTTCAAGGGCAATTATTTACACCGTGGCTGGCCAAGCCAAGTCCAAGTCATCCGGTAGCCATGGACAACTGCAACTTGTGCACAGAACAGGTTAGCTCATAAACCTCCTACTCATCATAGCCTGGAGGAGAGGCAGTAAAATTCATCAGAGAAGAACAGCGTTGTGTGGAAGAGGTCAAGGGAAACAAGTGGTTAGATGGAACAGAAGGACCGGAGGGAGTGCCTGCCTTCACACGGAAGTCTCCTTCCTACATCACAAGCCCTCCAGCCAAACAATTACACAGATTGAAAATTGCTCTTCAGAAGAAGACACTTGTATTATAAGACAGAGGACTGAACCCCCGAACTGCTGTGGTGACATCAACTTAATTTAAAAGTAAATATGTGTTTACAGTGAAGCACGTTGGCTTCCTCACAGATTACACAGGCATTGTCTGCCCTAATTGTGTTTGGTAATGTGTTTCCTGAAATATAGCTATTGGTATTCATAGAATTCATGGCGAGTAAATGGATCTTTCCATCCTCGGACACGTAATTGAGGAGGCTGTGCGATTACAGCAGGAAGGGAGAGCTCAGGGGGGCAAGAGGAGGTGGGGGTGTTTGGAGCGACAGAGGAAGTCTCAGAGCATGACCAAAGTGTTCAGGCCCCACGTCTTAAATCCATAATTAACCTCCCCGGCCCTTCTGGAGGCTGCGACTGTGGGGGTTCACGGAAGGAGAGCGCTTCCCTTTATGGCTGCAGATGGGCCTCTGCTGCACTTTAATGTGTTTGTTTACTGGTTCCTTGGGCAGCCCGCTCAAGGTGACGGCGTCGGTAGTGAGGTAGCCTGCCGTCACCAGCTCTCCATCGCATCTTAGCCAACTGAGGCCTTGTTATGAAGAGAAATGGAAGCTGAGTGTGGAGCAGGCGCTCTCAGAAGGATGGATGGCTGATCTCCTGCGCGTGACCTCCTCGTGGATCTCCAAGGACGACGGTGTTGTTTTTGGCCGTGCAGGTGCGTGATGCTGTGTTGGAAGATGGGCCATGCGCTGTGGTTGTTATGGTCTAATGGGTAAGAAGTAGAACAGGAGTGGGGGGGGGGGTAGACTGCACTGTGCCCTTGCAAGGGAAAGTGGTCCCAGACAAGAGCCAGTAAAAAAGGAGCAGCTTTGTCTCCTGTAAATCAAAAAGCAAGGCCTCCTTCTCTCCAGCAACACTCCTCTCAGAGCTTTTTTTTTATTCCTTTCACCACAGGATACAGCCCACAGGTACAAGAGCCAGTGACTAATCACATGAACAATCCCACAAATTAAACAGTGCACCACCCTCTGAATTAATCAATTAATTATCAGCAGGGCTGTAATTAGCACTGTTAAGGATTACTGTTTACGGCGATTCTCACTACAACTAAACACATACAATCCCTATCAGGTACATGGTTTCTGATGTGGTTTAAATGTCAGAGCATTAGCCTGGGCATATGTGCTGGCTGGCCAAGTGAGATTTTCCCTGACACAAAAAAAACACATCCAAAAAAATAAAAAACAGGTCCAGTAGCAACAAGATTTTTCCCAGCAGTGCCAGAAGTAAGAGTCTTGTGTCATGACAGTTCCAGAGATTAACTTTGATCAAGGAGCCATCACAGCAGGATGTTTGAATCTCAATCTCTCTGGTTTTTGTCTTGATGAGTCCTGCAGGAATGTCGTAGACCTTGGATCTGCGTGTTCCTGAAAAAGGGGGTGAAAAAAACCTTCCTTTTCCCTCCACAAATTGTGCTTTGCAACAACAATAACCGTAGAAAAACCCTTGAAGGATATGCAGGTAATCCCTCTCTCTTCCAAGCGGTTTAATCTGAACCAAAAGTCATTAAAACAGTAAAAGGATAGCACAAAAGACTTTCAAGCCAATAGGCCTGCTGCTAACATGATTAGATCATTGATTCCCCAGTAAAGCTCGCGGCCTCCAGGTGCAAAATGACTTTTTAATGAAATCAGGAAAATCTGGTTACCCCTAAAATTACTGATCAGAGTTAAGGCCAGGTGACTGTGGAGGCATTTCATCCACGTCTCCATACAAAGGTATTTATTTAGCTTCTTTCAGCACCACCGTGCTACGGCTAGTGGCCGAGGTGCGTGGTTTGATTGGAATTCGGCACGGGACTGGGCTGTCCCGACTTTTCATTACAATCCGCTTGTATACCTCCATCAGTGTCCTCATCAGTTTCCAGAGCCATGTTTCTGGGTAGGAGCACATTCCCATTAAGGTGGTATTAAATGCGATTGGACCGTCCTGCGTCTGCTTCCTATCTGATGCTCAGGCAAACTTTTTTTCTAGTTTATAAGCACATGAAAGCTTGAACCAAGTGTTGAAAGGATGGATTTCAGCATGTTCTTTTCAGTTTCAATGGCAATGAAATATCATGCAGGGGAAATTAGTCTTGCATCTGAGCTTTGTTCTACAGTGGTTATTTCCTACAGTGGCACACTTTTACATTACTCATATGTAAAAGACTTCCAGAGAATTCATTAAAAAACATTACAGAGGAGCATCCAAGTGAGCAGAATACCCAAAGCTCATCTCCTCCTCAAGTCCCTGTGGACTCCAGTCATGTTCTAATATTCCCATAAAGACATCCCTTTTCATATAGACACTTTTTTGTATTAATGAGACTGGATGAAATATCACTTAATTTCACATTTAATTACAGGCCATAATATTTCCTTCACTGGACCAGCTGTTAACGCAGTGTAGTTTCCAGTACTGATGGATGTGCCGTGTAGGGAAAACATTAACATTTATGGGTTGGACCACCCGAAGACCACTTGCAGGGCCCCGTTGAAAGCAGGCAAAACCAACAAAGCCCTGAGATCACACAGCACTGAGCCCATGATGTGAATGCAGAACTAGGTTGAAAGAAGCATCATGATGAAACCACACGGCACACCAGATATCTAACAGAGCAGCGAACAGACCCAATTTCCCCTTTGATCCTTACTAATATACTTCTGTGGTTTTTTTTATAGTTGTGACATGCAGAACAGCATGTAAGGTTTACTCTAAGGCTGAGGAGGAATGTCAATGTTCCTTTTTCAGGGGAACTTCCCAGGAACAGAGGAGGACAAGCATCTTGGTTTGCTTTTGGCTGTTGTGTTTGCTGTGGTGTAATGACACGATACGTTACTCAGGTAAGGACTGTGTTGATGAATGTCATACACTTTGCAGCCGTACCCATGGTTTCAGCATGATAAAAAGTTCTATGGATATATCAGGAGATAGTGAAGACAGCAGCCATGAACAAATAAACAAAATGATTTCTAGCAGGGTGACCTGCAATTCTGAGGTGAACTACTGCGTAGGATTTAGTTTGGAATAAAGCCTTGCTTGAAATTTAAAAAAAAATCTGGTGGAATTCAGCATCAGTGTAATGAATCAGTCTGTTCCCTTTTTGAGAACAACTGTCAGTAAATTATACTGCCAGTTACATTTGGACGACATGTTGTCTAATGAAAAATATCAGTTTCGTATGTATTTCTGAACGCTGAATCCTAGTATATTCTCAGCATTCTATATGACCCATAGATGTTATTATGACCCATAGATGTTTTTTTCTTTGGTTTGTTCCAGAATCATTGTGAAGACTTTGGAAAAGCATCACCAAAGAAAGTAATGCCCCCCTGTATGGGAGACTACACACCCCGAAGAGAGATGTTTCTAAGGACAAATACAGGCAAAATACCATTTACGTACATTTATGTACATTTATGTGGTTTATGTACATTTGTATGTACTTTAAGAATAAAATAGCCCTCTTTATGCATAAGTAAAGTATTTCTTATTGTACAATTAAACTGTTTAAAATTCAAATGAATTCTAATTAAATGTAAAAAGTATTTTACATATTTTAGTTTGTTAGACAAAAAAGCTCTTTTATATCCCATTAAATGACTGAAGGTGATTTATTATGATCTCCTAATTCTGTGTATTATGATCTTTAATTGATCATATAAAAAAAAAAACCTTCCCTGGACCTTTAACATAACCATTAAGCTTCAGTTCAAATATTAATTGCCTAGTATTGTCAGAGAAGTGAGTGAGGTTGTGCAAATAGTAAGTTGCTGACCAGGCAGTTTAATGCAAAATGCTGCTGTGGGCTACATTTTGATGACAAGAAATGAATAATGCAAATATGATAAATTACAGTGCATGTAACACTTGACTAATTAATTCTAATGAATCATAGTGCAGTGGTCAGAAGTGCAGTCACGTAGAGTATAAAATGTCTGGTTGATGCATCGGTTGTGAGTGGAACAGTGTCTGGAGAGACACATCACCCTCACCATCACCATCACTAATCCAGAGCAGGCCATCATTAAATAAAGAGACTGATCTATAGTCAGTTGTCCCCAGATAGAAGCTGAACAGGAGTAAGTCATCACTATATAGGCAGACTGTTCTGTTGTCAGTCTGGAGACCAAAGCAATTCTGCTTTATGTCGCGTGTGTCCTGATTGCACCGCATCCCAGATGGAATTTCATCCTAATTGACAGCTATTCCCTCGCATTGCTCACACAAACACAGACAGGGGGAGTCTGCCTGCCAGGGTCATTTTAGGGTTGGGGCATCTGGGGACTGAAGAAAATAAAATGGGGGTGATCCCAGTGCAACAGCTAACGTTACAGAGCCCAGACTCTGACGTCCTCCTGCTCCCTTTCTATTGCTCTTTCCCTCCATCAGTCAAAGACTGTGCTCTGTCCGTACATTGATCCACAGATGGCACTTTCAGGTCGAGCCTTTGTCTCAGAGCTCTACTCCGGGTGGAGTCCCTCTCTTTTTCCCTGTCATTTATACGTGCCGTCTTGACACATTCGGTGTGTAACTGTAGCAGGAGAACAACGCATTTCTGACCTCCTGAACCTGTATCTTTTTATCCCCTCAAGCGGGAGCATCTTACCTGCCCAGAGCTCTTTAAACATGTACCTGGGGACTGGGCTGTTGAGAGAGAGAGACACATCTCTAGACAGGTATGGATCCCTTGCCCATGGCAGGGAGGTGTATCAAGTCAAACAGCCTTAGATGTACTGCAGGGCCACTTCTTGCATTGTGCTCACGTGGTGAGAACTGGACGCGGGGCCGGGGGCCGAACTCTTCCCGTCAGCAGTTCCACGCTGCTGCCATTTTCCTATACTGTCAGGTCGATGTGCAATCACACACTGTGTACAGTACAGGAGATCCAGGACTTCCTCTTTTACTGTTTGTTTGGACACGGGGCTGTAACACAGTCATCTGGAAGGCAGACATGCATTTGAAAGTACAAGCAAGGGAAGCCACGTAATCCAAAACACGTAGGACCCTGTGGTGAGACGGTGGAGGTGGTGATGCACTCTGCATCCAAGTCGAGGGCAACCCGGAATGGTACGGGCGGAAAGGCGCTGAACCCTAAACTGTAAACGCCGCACGCACGAAGACGTGTAGCATCTCAGGAGAGCGCTGGCTGTCTTTGGAGACCTGCAAGGAAGCAGGGCTCCAGATCACTCCTGGAATCTGTGATGTATACATTAAGGAGGGAGCATTGTCGGGTGGGCGGTACCGACAGGAGAAGGGATTGGCAGAGCCCTACCCACAGCAACAGACGGCAGCCTATCAAATCAGCGGTGTCCTTGCATGTCTGGTCTCCCCAGCCCCCGAGCGGTGATGTCATCCGACTGGAGCCCTAGCGCTCTCGGTCTGGCGGTTGCCTGCCGCGGCTGACAGGCAGCTGGGCTGCAGCCTCTCCGCCGCTTTCACCTTGAGACGCCGCCCCTGGGCTCCCCGGCTCCTCACCGGCGAGCGGCTCGAGTTATCAAAACAAAGTCAGGCACGGGCGAACACATCATTCATCACAAACAATATGTGCGTGTAGGGAGGTGGTGGACTGGGGGGGGGAGTAATTAATAAGGGTTAATCACAGTCGTCAAGTGCACATGCTTCCTTCGAGTGGACCTCGGAGTTAATGCATTAGAGTGCTGATTTAATTATCAGCTCCATCTCCAGACAAAAACATCAAGTAAACTGACACCATGCTTACAACAAGTCCTCTCCTAGGGAGAACTTGCCAACAGCTATATGCTAAATTATAAAGATATATTGTTCAACTTTGACAACATGAGTGAGCACTTCTAAAGAAGCTTCAGGCCTTTTTTTCATGCCTACTCCTAATCCTCTTTAGGGGTATAATGGCATTTGCAGTGCACAATAATGCAGGGGCAGAAAAGACCACAGCAAACTGTGGCCTCGCTGTCTGAGATCTGATTTCATGCACAGGACAAGGGGCTGCATCTGCTCCACAAATAACACAAGGCACGCCAGTCACCCCGTACGAGCTGCCTCGGATCAGCCCTCAGCGGCGGGGGTCTCTACGTGCGGCACGGGGTGGGGATGGGGCAAGATCGAAGAATCTGCTTAAGAGGGGCATTTGCATGGCAGCGTGCGTTTTGGTTAACAATGTGCCTCCTTAAGCCCTTAGCCGGCACTGTTTTTCCAGCTGCTGTCTGTTGGCATTGGCCTCCCCACAAAAGAGGGTAGGAGTGAATGGGGAAGGGCCAGCACTTCCAAGAGCAGGATCGTGCTGCACGGACGTGCTCACCAGCCTTGTCACGTCACCCACAATGTGGGGAGACCATTCAGCACTATTACACTTTGTTTTCCAGAAAGCGCAGTTGCTTTTTGGTTAAGCTTATCGACACATTTTACTCTCACAACTTGAGGTCAGGGACTTTCCATTTGCATACATTTCACATAGACAGAAAAAAAAAAAACGTTAGTTTACTCCAAAAATATTCAAAAGACAGCAACAAAATGTAAAAATGTATTACAAATCATGGATTTGGAAGAGCACCCCCACTGCTGAAGTCTGGTGAACTGTGTGCAGGCTATTTCCAGGCCCACTTTGCTGTGATGGATAAGGCAATTGTTGACAAACAATGTGACACTGCAGCATAGTTGTCAACATCATTCTCCTGCTTCATGCGGTGATTTGCGGATGCCCAGTACCACCGACGCTTCATCTCTCACTTTCATTGCACCATAAAGTGAGTCTCAGAGACACTCGTGTCATCGCTTGTTTCCCAGATAAGCTTCTGTCATCATTACCATGTCATTGCTGGCTAAGACCAGCAAAGAGCAGAGGACCAAGAATCTCTCCTTGAGTCCCTCACAAAATTACATCATCCCACCATCCATCTTCATGAACCCTGGTCACCCGATCCACTCCGGACACTCTGGCCTCTCAAACCTAAACAGGAAATACTGCCCAGATATACTACCACTTGCTGACACTTAAGGTGACTGCAACAGAAACAAACTTAGCTTGTGGCTACTTTACGCTATCAGCAGTAAGTAGAGTACGTGTTCGAGCTTTGACTACTCTCCTAACATGTCATAAAATAAAAGTGTTCTTTTTGCCGCACTCTCTGGTATGGAATTGCTTTGGAGAATGTTGGGGCTCTTTGATGTGCCTGATGATTTGTTCATGTGAATAATGGATTCGGGCCCCTCTGTGCTCTACTGAGGGGTGACTTACATTACAAAGCTTCCCAGATCGAGGACGTGGAGCTGACCTCACTGTGAACCTACTGCACTCATATTTGGACAGTGGGGCCATTTCTCACATTTCCTCAAAGCAGTCTGCCTTACGGGAGCTGGCTGCCCAGACACACACACACACTCTCTCTCTCTCTCTCTCTCTCTCCTTGTAAGCTGAGCTGTTGAAGGGCCCAGATGATGTAATGCTGAGCACTCAGCATAGAGCTCTGATGTTATCAGTTCAGGCTGCGCAGCTGAGCAATCATGCTCCTCCTCCTCCTCTTCCTCCTCCTCCTCTTCCTCATAATCACTCTTCAGGCTCTTTGCTGCAAAGAGGCTCAGGCCAAATGAGGCTGAGGTGTGATGTGGGATGATGGCTATGCCACATGTTATGTGGTGTTAAATTAAAACAAAAACCTCACTTGTGACTCATCGATGCTAGTCATCTATGCACACAACAGTCCCCCAAGAGAAATGCACTCACCCAAACTCTGACTGTAAACATGCATTTTAATGATTTTGCGACGGATAATTAAAGGAAAGTCCCTGGTTTTAAATGCATTCCGGAAACAGCAGCTGGGCAGTAAACTGTTGCCAGGTTCTCTTAAGCGTGCTCCCTTAAAAGTGTCCAAATTCTTCACAATTTTAATGCCTGATCACACTGCTGTTTGGACGGTGAAGCCTTATTCAGAAAAAAATATTGTACAGAGCAGCACACTCAATCCAAAGATTTTTTTTTCCCCTGTCTGGACCTTAAGGTGCTCACTGGGTGTGTGTCAGAGAGAAAAAACATGAGAGACTGACTCAGACACACACTTGTTAAGAGGTGATGTCATGGACAGTTTGCGTGCAGGCAGCTGAATAGCACCTGTCCCCAGATAAACTCACAAGCGCATTAACTGCCTAAGGGGAATGATTTCATCAGCCAGTGGCCAGCTTGCATGGAATTTTCACAAGCAGCTTTAGCATCTGACTCAGAAACAGGGTTTTTTTTTTCTGTTGAATTACCATAACATGGCTAAACACCAGCAAAATACAGTCTGCACCAGCGCTGCAGTAAAGTCTGAGGTGTAGTACTAGTATAGATCTGCTTGTTCAGTAAAGGCAAGGAATTACCGCAGTGCAAGAGCGGGGATGACAACATACCGATGATGTCATTCACTTGTGTTGTCATCTGATTCATCGTCATTGGGGCCATCATCTGTTCTGGTTAAGCGGACAGTTTAACAGCTTTCACTGCAGGTGCAGCAGTTAAAAATAAGCCATCAAATGATGTTTTCTGTAATGCTTTTACTGCGATTCTGGTTACAGCAAGATGTTATGTTTCTCTGAAAAGCATGAATCTATGGTCAATATTCTTTTTCAGTACAACACGGTTGTTTCAGTTAGAATAGCAATGCTCTATAATGCTAACTCTGATTTAGCTGCCCTGCAATCAATGTAATCTGTCAGCCAAGATTGATGATCATGAAGTAGGACTATTAACCAAAGGGAAAGTGTCCAAAACCGAATTCCACTGGCTCTTACATACTCCAAAGTAATAATGTGAAAGGCAATCATTTGTCAGCCAATTCACAAATAGGCTTAAACAGCGGGATCTCACTTTGGAAATGAATATGTGAATTACTTTTGCATTGATTTCTATTGTGTAGGGGAAATGAAAAATGAAGCTGGGGGTGTCTGCTCACTCACAGACAGCCTCACAGCCATTACATCTTTAAATGTGGAAGGTCTTACACATGCTCGAAAGGGGTCAGCAGTGTGGCAGAAGCCCATGGTGGGGGACGAAGGGTGTATCCTGTTAAAAGGGTCCTATCATACTTCAAACCGTCCTCCATTGTGTTATTAGGAACCTACACAACTTTGCTGAGCTGACAAAAACAAATCTTATTTTAGGCTTGTAATGGCATTAAACCTTTTATTGCTTACATTACTTCAACACAAACATTATCGTTTCTATAATTCACGATTAGCCACAGACAGCTATTTTGAAATGGACTTCTTGATAGTTCATGTGATATTAATATCTTTTCGAAATTCCGAAAATATTTGCTCAAAGGAAAATATGGTCCCTGCTTTTCTTACAAAATCGTAATGTGGAAACTGCAGAAGTCCTAAAAAAACAAGTGAAATATTCAGATGCTCATTTGCTTGCATACTCACACCAAAATTACTGACCAAACAGGCCTTATCTGCATCAGTCACTGAGCTAAAACCAAATCAGACGTCAAAAAATGTCAGCATTTCACATTCCATCCAGTCATACTCACATCCATGTTTAATAGGCGCCTATTAGGCCTCTGCAGACAAGCACCCCAGAGACACCACTACTAGCCGAGCCAGAAAGACTCTCAAGCGCACTTGACGGAGTTTTCCCTAAAGGGGGAGTGTCAGGTGTGAGCCCAGAGGTAGGATGCACGGTTGTGCCCGCCCAGCGCCCACGCAGGGCTAATGGGGAATGACACTCTGTAGCATGGAGAGAAATGATGGTGGAGGTTGGCAGGGCCCTGTCCTCCCTCTCCCTCTCTCTCTCTCACACACACACACACACACTCACACACACACACACACACACACACACGCCTGCGTGCATACAGAATGATGACAGACCGCAGGCTGCACAGGTTCTGTTACAGCCAGGCCCTCTCCTGCCCAAAGAGCACCACCTGCTGACTGCTCCTGTGATTCCTTGAGCTTGTAAATGCCTGCTCCTCTCTGCTGTTCTTTGCCCTTATTCAAGGCTATGTGAGTAGGCATCTCCCCCATAATTAGACACAGACTACATATTTGTTCTGACAAAAGGGGGCAGCCATAATTTTCTTTGTATAAGAGAAAATGAAGGAACCAAAATGAATAAACAAGTAATTCCCTTTCAGAGTTAACAGGAAGAGCTTCCCTGTGGTATGTTACTCACCAGTCTAATAGTAATAAAGGTGTATATCATTAAATATCTATCAGTGATGTTTGGATCAATTTGCAGGAGATAAGCTTAAAATATGTGAGCTACAATTTCAATTTAACCTGAACGTTTAACTATCCAAGTGGATCCAGAATTTCATTCCTCCCTTTTGTAACTTCACAGCTTTCATGCTAGTTCCATTGTAGTTCCTGAATAATTTACAGCAGTTATTGAATCATATTCTGTAAGATAAATACTCTCAACTAAGATAAATCAATAGTTTATAAGGTTAATATCCAATCATAGCCCTCCCTGTTAAACCGGTGCAAATGTGAGCTTTATCCTCATAGTGGCCATTTTTGCTCTACTGGACCTGCAGGAGTGAAATAATGGGAAATGGCTTGAAGCAGGACCAGTACTATGATTGGATGACTGTGTTTAGCCTTGTTGTCTTGAACAATATAATTCTTTATGGTCAATCTAAGCAGGCCAGTGAGGGTTTCACTTCATCGATTGGAACGTTTTTCAGTCTTGAGCACCTCAGCTGCTCCAGATGGAATAATCCAGTAAAGATTGCACTCGCTGTTGTTATACAGCACAACACGCTCACAGAGCGCTGAGAAACCGCCTCGTCCTCTCCCTTCCTACTGACGACAGACATGCTTTGGTTGCAAGCCAATAGAGCTCTGCACTCGAGCTCCTAAGCACGTTTCACAGGGGCCGGAATTACATATTTCTAAGATGATGGTTTTGGGGTCAGGATCAAAGTCAAGGCCTTGACATCTGTCATCCCGCTCGTCAGCCATGCAAAGGCTTCTTAATTGTCGATACGGAGTGAGGGAATCGACACCTGCGACTCCGCGACTGGAGGACTCCGACCTCCTCACGTTCACCTTGTCACGGACGACCACAGCTGTCTTTGAAAAAACGACAGGCTTGCCAATACTAAAAAGGTTACAATTTATGAAAGGCCAAAAAGAGGCTGATCAATGTCATGTGTGTGGTTCATATAGGTGTAAGCCTGTTGTGTGGATAACCTCACTGCCAATATCAGCCCTTCTTCTCTGCAGCTGATCTTACAGAGGGGTCGATGCCGATGGTAGTGGTCTACCGTAGAAAATGCTACAATGCCTGCAACTCTGCGTTGCTACACTCCATGGAGATGAGCAACAGGGTTTATTTCACAAACAAACCATTAGAAAGAAATGCAGTAAAGGATTTTTAGAAAACTGTATGAAGTCACTGAGTATAAATTTTTGTATTATAAACAATGAAGAAATTAACAAAGTGGGTGACATTTCTTCCAAAATGCTCTTTTTAACAGGTGTAACAACAACACGAAAAGGACTGACTGACATGGTGCCAAGCCAGTTAAAAAACCTCACCCACGACTGCCAACCCCCAGCTGTGCCCATGTTTGCTGTAGAATACCTCAGGTATTCCAAAATGGCAGAAGAACTCCGATTAGCCTCTCCGTCGTGGTGTCCGTGCTCAGGTCCAGGACTACGTATACATGGGCCTCTTAGTAAAGGTAAGCCATGTCCACAAGAGCACGGTGGTTCCCAGTGTTGGTGGAAGTGAATGAGCTCAGGACATCCCTGGTAACCCTCTCCACAGGTGCTCCACAGCGGATAACCTGCAGCAGGGTATGGGACAGCTGCGGAGTCTGTCTTTCTGCAACTACTCCCTGGTCCCAGTAATAAGGATGTAGCTCCAGATCCGTGTAACCCCTCCCAGCCGGTCGAGCTTCATCACTGTGGTCATGCCGAAGGAGTCTTAGGTCAGCCGGCCCGTGCTCCACGCCCTTCCTGATGGAGCCATGCGGCTCAAAACAGCTGCCACACCCACAGCCCAGGCACCAGTTTCTCTCAGCTCATCGTGAATCCAGAGGCTACACCAGCCGGGCAAAGTGAATTAGCCGAGGGCTCCCACAGCCTCGCGTCTGCCTGACCCAGGTACCATCCCACTCGAAACTCTACGTTCTCCTCCTGGGCGTGGTGACAGCGTTGAGTCTTGTATCACCGGGGGCGATGGCAGCAGTGGTACTCCTCTGCCTCTGCTCGTTTCTCAAGGCACGCGCAGTAAGGGCGCTGAGAGACAGGGCAGTGGCACTACCGAGTACGCACCCAGCACAGTGTTAGATGGTGCCAAGTTAGCAAAGCAGGACGGGTATTCAGGACAAAGGGGGCGCCTTCGATGAAAAGGCAGGACATGGCGGAGCCCCATCGTGACAGCCAACAGCTCTCTCCTCATCGTGCAGGAGTTCGCTTGCTCGAGCACTGACTCCTCTCTGTTACGACCTCCACAGTTCCATACTGCACCTATGAAAGGATGGAGCTGGTGCTCTTGTCACCGGCATCCGTGTCCACAATAAACTCGCCGCATGTCCTGGGAAATGCAGTAAGCGTTTCCTCACACAGCCAAGCATGGAGAGCAGCCAACGGACACTCAACCTCCTCGTCCCACTGGAGCTGAGCCCCTTTCACCATGACCCTGTCGAGTCGTGTGGCTATATTAGCAAACCAATGTGTGAAGCACCAGCAGTACGAAGCCAAACCCAGAAAGCACTGCAGCCTGTGCAGTTCCAGGGTAAGGCCTGCTGAACCAAACCAACCTCTCCATCAACACCATCCACTCTGCGTTTAGCTTCCACCTCTCTGTTAGTAAGTACCTGACCGTTAATGCCACTGTTACCTGCCTGAAAAACCACAGTAGGGCTGTGGTTAACAGTGTGAGGTCATCATGTTTTGGTTTGCATCCATCCACAAAACATGGATGGATGCAAATGGTGGAAGTTTCACTAGGTGACAAGCACAATACACTGAGAGGAACCATTCTTATATCCTGATTAAACTAACAAAGGACATGTAACTAAATCAAAAACATACTGTTCAACAAATTCACTTTGTTGTTAAATTTATTGTTTATTTAACAATAAATGTATCTAAATAGTTCTTCTTTAGCGGAGTGCACCCCTAATCCAGTGGCAGATTTGAATTTCAGGAACTACCGCTTTTGGAAATGGCCACGTTTAAAAAGACCAATTTATTTAATAGGGGCAAACAGTGACTTTGCCCCATGTCATGAGGGAAATCTGCCCAGCCAGCAGTCACTCTCACGATGCTTGGACCACTTCACACTTTTCCTGTTACTGCTCCTGCAGGCGTCAGCGAACAGATGAACAGTGACAGCACAAGTGTGGCCACTCTTTATATTAGCATATTTAGATTATAGATATATTATTATATTTAGATTATAGATATATTAGCATATTTAGATTATAGATGCCTCTCAGTCTGACCTAGAAAAACCAAATGCAAAAAACACAGTATCTGCCTGTGTCCATTTACACCAAGTCTGCCTGTGTCCATTAGAAGTAAAACGAAAGTTCTGGCCCAGTGCACTGCACTCTTCACGCGGCCCTCACAGCTGAAGCCTGGTGGACTTTAAAAGACATCCGCCCATGTGTGACAGCAACACAAAAATATGCTCTGGGACGGCGCCCCCTCCAGGGTGTGATGAATAAATAACTCAATGCTCCTGGAGCTTCATTGTCCTTCACCGCCTATATGTTTATGCACCACAAGAAGGACAAACAAATAAATAAATAAGCTGAGAACTGAAACAGACGCACCGGTGCACCCCCCTCCCCCTGCCCCCCTGCAGCTCCCAGTGGGGCTGGTTGCATGTTGGATTCTGTGAGGCACTGGGGCAGTACCAGGAGGTCTCCTCACCAAGACCACCGCAAAGCTTTCCTAGTCAAGAAGCCCGACGGCCGTCCCGTCACTGACAAGCCATGTCAGGCGGTTGAATGAAGAACGGAAGCGCATGAAAGCATTTTACCTGTTTTATGACACCCATGACTAGGTGTGGCCTGCTGAAAACCAGACAACAAGTGGCCAGGAGACTTGTGCTGTTTGCAACTGTCAAATAAAAAAAGAGAGAAAAATTATAGCATAAACATTCAATCCACCATGCAGTGTATAATCAATATGTAAACCCAGGATCCAATGCAAAAGCACCTCCAATCGCTGTGTGCTTTAATTGCAGTAGGAGTACGGAGCATGTGCCGTGTGCCGACAATTGATAGTGGCCATTAGCAAATGATTAGACTGACAGTGATAAACTATATTTCATTGATTTGTCCAGGCTACATTTCCGACTTCTGCTAAAGGGAATGAATAAATTCACTCCTGCATCTGTAATGCATGACTTTATATTCATAATTTCCAGGAGAGGAGCCTGTGGCTTCTGCGCATGGAGCTGGCAGCTCGTCAATGCCGTACACTCCACAGCCTGTGCCAAGGCTTAAATGGCTGTTTTTCATTTAAATATGGGCCAGCTCAGTCTGAGGGATCTGTAATGAGGGTGGGGGAAGGAGAGAGAAAGAGAGAGACAGAGAGAGAGAGAGGAGAGAGAGGGAGGGAGAGAACGAGAGAGAGGAAGGGAGGGAAACAGAGTGAGTGATGGGAGAGAGAGAGAGAGAGAGAGAGAGAGAGAGAGAAAGAAGCTTTAGACAAGCTTTAGACTACACTTAGAAATCTAGTATTGAGGCACCAAGCGAATATTTTCTTTACTGTATCAAGTAATTGCACATAATATTGCTACCTTGGACAGCAATGCCTTTGCTAATGTGTTTATTGAAAGAGTATTTGTGGTTGCACTTGGGTCACACTACTCCCACTGCATGCAATTTCAAGGTAATGCTTGTGTCTTCACAGACTGCAATGGCACAATTTATAAAATCATTTATCTTGTGATTGCATCAGTGAGAAGTAACTATAGAAATAATAGCCTCCTTTTTAGGGCAATGTGATTTATTTTCATCCAAAATGAATTCTTAGGGGCCTACCCAATCGCATGTATACTGGGCCCTGGTGTTTGAAGTATTTCGCACAAGAATGTCAACAAGAGACATATGGAAGCTTGCAAGCCACACAGACATGACCTTAGAGGTTGGTATCAGCAGCCTAATTTTGGAGCTTGCAGTGCTGACCTTAGAACTCAGACATTCCAAATCTTTTAAGCTTTGGTTTCATGTCATGTGCTCGTGAGAACCAACTCTGAAGATTTGTTCACCAAAAACAAATCTGCACTCTGATTTAGGTCCTATTCCATTTCTTACTCCTATACCTTGTGTCTCTATTGCCCCACAGAACTGAATTACATTTGATTATTGAAATCTTCCCTTCTAAAATGGGACAACCCTTCAAGAACATGATGGGCTAGGTTCTGATGACTTTTGCATGAACACACTGGGTGTTTTGCCAGTATGCTGTTCTTTTCTGTGGTGATCTGTGGTGCTGGGGCTATAGCTTCCCTTTTGCATGTGTCATTCACAACTTCAATTTCACACACTTGTTTCCAAAATAATCCCCTAAAAAAACAAAAAAAGCATTAGTGGTGCCTATAGACAAAACCCTTCAAGAGTGCACAGATATTTGAGGAGCGGTACAGTTGAGATCCCTCACTACTGAACTTTAGTTACATTCTGTGCATTACAAACCTTGGGGGGTATTTTTATATCTTTATTAAAGGAAAATATACATAGCAGCCATCTTGACAGTGATTCACACGGCATTCTGGGAAATTTCTCATAACACACCATCACAACACACCTTACATAATCGTGAAGGTGCAAAACAGATGGGTAGGAAATGGGACTGGGTCTTCATCTCCCTGGGTATAATATCTGACACAGTGACTGCTGTCAGATAGTGTGTTGCCCCACTCCCTTTTTTACATGTCATACGTAGATGTAAATGTAAGAAACATGACCATATAACTGCTTTAATAGATGAGGATAATACAGAGCTTATTTTGCTTTGTGCTCTGGCCACTGACAAGGGATTTAGTTGGACCTTCAAATTCTTCTCTCTCTCTCTCTCTCTCTGGGTGTATGTAGTCAGCCCTCCCCTTCCACTTCCTTTGCCTGTAGCACTGCATCCATCCCTCACTTCCAGTCAGGCCTCTGGACAACATCACTCAGTGATCAATGTGCTGGATGTACCATCTTCAGAGAACATAGATGTTCTTTTTCAGTATTACAATAAAACTCTTGCCATTGAAAGTTACTTCCTCAAGAGAATCATTGTATTATGGTGGAAAAACACCAAGAACCATCTATCAGATGTGGAACTATGCAGATAATATAAAAAGTGTGTAAAAAATAAGTATAGTCAAGGTGTGAAATCCCAGGAATGTGTGTAAATTACATGGAATGGTACAATCAAATAGTCAAGATAGTAATGTTTGTTTTGTGTTCAGTTATTTATAGGTCTACAATAAGAGCGTCTGCCTGAATAAGGATGTTACTGCAGTAGTTGTCTATATGTTCTCCCCTGAAAAAGTTTCGCCTATAGAATCAGCCAGTCATTGGTCACACAGGCAGCAAGACAAATAAAACGGCTGGATAAGCAACCCTTATCCATTATAGGATAACCTTTACAAAGAACATCAGCCTTATCTAATACCCCCTGCTCCCTAACAAACCTGCAGAGAGTTGCTGATGCACAAGAAACAAGACCAGAAGTGAAGAAGGCAAGGTAGTGGAAGGGACACAGAGATCAAGCATGAGAGAGAGAGAGAAAGAGCGAGAGAGAGACAGACAGACAGAGAGAGAGAGAGAGAGAGAGAGAGAGAGAGAGAGAGAGACAGACAGACAGACAGAGAGAGAGAGAGAGAGAGAGAGAGAGAGAGACAGACAGACAGACAAAGAGAATGATGAACCACAGAGTTTACATGCAGAGTGTGGGACACACCAGAAGCCATGAGGATTCTCCAGGGAGCGCCATGTGCTCCAGGCCCAGATCAGAAAAACACTAGAGACTATAATACACTATATTGCCAAAAGTATTTGCTCACCTTCCTTGACTCACATATGAGCTTAAGTGACATCCCATTCCTAAT
>JAOXYF010000011.1:3563205-3599516 GCA_028565775.1 Sternarchorhynchus goeldii | reverse complement strand
GGGGGGGGGGGGGTTGTAAGAGGACTGTGAGGTCTCATGTCCATCAGTAGCCTCTAAGACCACTCTGTCCATTATGTTGGATACTATAGATGTGATATTCGGTGGTTCTGTGGTTGAAGCACACTAGTATATACATCCACCCAGACTGCTGTCAGATTTCAGTTGTACAACTACTACGAATTCCACCCTAGCATGGACATACAGTTCTCCGCTTCATTTTGACATCATGTCACACATCAAAATTCCACCAAAAAAAAGACGACAAGTTATACAGGAAAGTGAGGGCATGTAACTCCTAACCCTAACCCTAGATGTAAATGAGGAGATTTGGTCGTAGTTGTTAGCTCCCTGACTGTGAAACATAATCTTATTTTACTCATGCATTCAGTCACCCGGCATGGAACATAACATTCAGGGGCTCCAGGGTGGCGGCTGCACGGAGAGCGGAGGCCATTTCATCTGGCTTTCAATCGAGCTTTCACTGGCAAAGATTATTCAAAGGTCAGTGCAGTGCTGATGGCATATATTTTCAAAAGCAACACATGACTGAAACAATAAAAAAAAATAGCCATCTGGTCTATTTGAAGGTAGGCTGACATGGTTGGGTTCAGACAGATCGAAATATAAACCTATTTCCCTGCCATTTATCAACTGGTTCAATCACGTGTAATTTATCATAACTGATCATATAAAAGAACACAAAGATTCTGAATGGGATCATTTAAGGTATGGCATGAGGACAAAGTGGACTTGTACATTTATAACATTTGACTGTAGTTCACATAAAGTTTCTTACTCACATCTGAGGTACATAACTCTGCATACAAGGTAGTATGTGAGGGCAGCGCACATCTCAGCACGGTCAGTGGAAAAGACCTCCGTATGTCTGTTGCTTTTTCGTCGTTCAAACTCGGTTACCATTAAGGGCCGATTTAAACAGAGGAGATGATAATGAGAATCACCTAGAACAAAGCAGAGCTGAAATGGCAGCAACTTCTTTTGTTGGTAGTGTGAGTGATAGAGTGATGGTGAGAGGACAAGAACCAGGAAAGTGTTGCTCACTGAACAGATGAGGATCTGTGCAGGATAATCACGGTACACCAACATCTCTGTCTCCTGATCAAGGTCAAAACTACTTCCTGGAAGGTGGGAATTCAGTGTCGTAACACTCCCTGATGCATGAAATGTGTGGATCCTTTATTTCCTTCGCTGCAGGAAAGCTTATTTTTTTTTATCATAAATCTCCACACATTGCCAAGGAACACAGTATAATCTGGGGATTAAGGCGAAGAGGCGCCTTAGGGGCTGTCTTGTGGGCGACAGTTTTTATTACATAGCAGACAGGAAAATATGACCATCCACCGCATGCTAAAAGTGTGACTTTTGGGCCCGAATACCAGACGGAGCACGTGGATCAGAATCCCTCATTGTCCAGCGGCGTTACCGAATGACGGCGAAGCCCATGAGCATTTGCACTGACCGGACCAATTAGAGCGGGTGGCTTGAGCGAGACAAATGTTTTAGGTGTGCGGGCAGCAGAAAGCAATGAAAAGGCAGCTGGGTTTCAGACGTGCAATCACTCAGCTGCAACTCTGTTCACAGATCAATACCTCCAAGCTCGTGGGCCTCTGAGGCGCTGTGAGCCGACCACAAATGCAAACCAGCCAAAAGCAGTTAAAAAACAAAGAGTTAATCCATTCCCCTTGTCAGATATTCAATTTTTGTAAAGCTTGCTTTTGTCTTGGATGATGTATGCAGCCTACCTCTTGTTTAAGGATTAACCTGTTGATAATACTTTTGCTCTTTAAAGCTTCTTTGTAGTCTCCTACATTTAGACAGATAGCCTTTATCACGTGTTACAAAGAGCTACAAAAACAGTGTATGCTTGTTTGCTTTTGGCAGCAACTTTATTTGCAGCGTTCCAACAGACACCAGAACGGCGACACAGACCCTCCAGCATGCCTTCTGCTGGACCTCCTCTCTGTTCTCCCCATTCTTTCTAATTAATAAGGAACCCTGGGATTACAGAAATGTTGGATTGCACAGTTACCAGGGAAAACTAATGTTGTAGTGGTCCAAAACCCTGAGGGAGGTTGAGAAACTAGGACAATATCCAATTTGGTACTTCCAAAAACCCTCAGGCTCCCAGGGGAGAAGCGTTGCCCTCCAAATATTGTGACACTCAAGCAGGAGGTTGGGGAGGGGGAAGTTCACAAAAAGTGCCGTTGTTCCAAAACGACAAAACACACATGCTCAGAAATTATGCAAAAATAAAGGGTGACATTCTCTGCTCTTGCCCCATCTCCATCTTTCTGTCTTTAAACAAACCTGGAGTGTACAGTAAAAATAACATTCTTGTCTTTATAGTCCCATGGCTTACATGCCAAGGCAGAATAAAAAAGTATACATCATGATATTTAACAAAAAACAGAAACTATGCTTACTATAAAAACAATAGCTATCAACTCTGTGTTCAAAATATAGGACAAAAGAACAAAACAGCTTTTGTTGTTGTTGAAGTTAGTGAATTCTCACTGTTCCACGACTCTTGTTCTGTATTACTCTCTTCTCCAGCTGTTTTTGTGTGTGTGTGCGAGCGTTTGCTTGTATGTATGTGTGTGTTTGCGAGCATGTGTGTGTGCGTGAGTTTGTGTGTTCAGACACTTCTTTCATGAAGCAGACAGCAGTGGAAGGTCTTGACCTCACTTCCCCCATCCTTCGTCTGCTGCATCTACAATGCTTGGCTCGCCTTCACTGGGATTATTGTAATGGTCCATGGAGAAGCTCTGTCGCTTTGATGTAATAACAATTCGCAATTTCAAGCCAGAACAGAATTGCACCTGATGGAAACTCCAAGTTACAGCAACTGGTGGAACGCATCCCTTTTTTCTCTCCCTCTGCTGTAAACAGTCAAGAAAACTGAAAGAAAAAAATTCAAGATGTGTACGTTATTCTACTTGACTATTACAGACAATTATTTTCATGAATCCGTTCCTTTGTAAATACCCTCCCAAGCATCGAGACACTTATTCAACCAAAAATGTGTTTGGTGTTTATTCTGGAAAAGGTAGAATTCTAGAATATATTCATTCACTACTTATCGGCAAGGAATCTCTCTAAATTAACAAATAAGGGAGACTATCAAAATGTGTTTACTTGACCAAAAATGTATGCGGCTTTATTTCATGCTCCGGTGGTCATCCACCAAAACATATAAGCATATAAACACACCAAATCTGTTCCCAAACAACCCCCTTAGGTAGACCAAAATATCTTTTTCTAAAAAAAAAACACACTATAAAGCCTTCCAATCGGCCTTTTACTTACAGTAAAGAAACAAAACAAGATTAATGACCGTCCTACAGGGAAGATGTATGGGGGAAAACGGGAGACAGGAATCTGAAATGCCAGGGCATTTCAGGTCAGTCCGTCTGGGTTGTTTATAGCCCCCCTATTCTCAGGCCTGGCCTTGAGCTTTGACAGTGGGCCCTAGACACCAATCATCCACAGGAGCACTTGTGTCTGGTCACTCTCAGAGGGAGAGGGATACTCTCACGGCTACCACGCGATCATCGCACTCAAACTCTAGCTGTCAGATCATGTCAGCCTCCAGTTAGCCACCTCTTTTGGGCTTTTCTAAAGCTTGTGTTTCTACAACAGCACAACAACCATGTTCACCCCTGAAATAGTCTTTCAGACAGGTGCGCTGCTAGAAATGTAACAAAACAGTAATTCTGTGGGGGGATTTGTTTATACTTGGTGTACTTCATTGTAACAGTTCCTGTTACACTTGAAATACTTGCATCAGAAGGACTTCGCATATCTACCATATTTGATCACTAATGAAGTGATGAAACGTCTACTGAAATTTACAAGAGCACTTCATTTGATCCATCAAAGCCTACAATGTCTCTTAGGTGCTTGGCACTTTCTTGCACAATACCACCCTTTTTAAAGTAATGAACCCTCCTCCTTATCAAAGATGGGAGCCTATTTAACAAACTCACAGATGTTGTGGGGCAAGTTTGCATTGGACACCTAGAGGTACTGCTTCCACCGGCTCCCCCTGATCAAACCATACCCAGACCCTGAATATTTTCTCTAGTAGAAAATTGATTTACAGCACCTGGCTGCAAATTCCCCCAGCTGCTTCCGTGTTTCGACAGACTGCGCCCCGAGATGCTTGTCAAGAGGTCCCTATAGGGAACCAGCAAAAGACAGTGGGAGAACAGGGAGAGGAGAGCTGACAGGACAGGACACCGGCGATGCACAGAGACCAGGGGGAGCAAACGCACCGTGGAGCCCATCCGGTTCCCCTTGCAGCTCCTGCACCTATTGCAATCAGTCAAAGCCTGCACCTTCATTTGTGTGTGTGTGTGTGTGTGTGTGTGTGTGTGGAGGGGGGGGGTTATATATATCCCAAGCATTGCTCCTAAGAGATTCAGGACTACAGGTTATCACAGAGGTTCATTTGAGAAAATGGGATGGGATAAAGATAAAGCACAGAGCACAGAGAGCACAGAGAGAGAGCATCATGATAGAAGTGTCTGTGGTACAGCTTTAGAACACTTAAAGCAGGGAAGAGTCATGTGAGTGAAGATCAGGTCATGTGACAAGATACTTACACCCAGTGAAACAAATAGCCTGTTGCTAATGTTGATATAATATTAAAAATTTTTTTAACATTTTCTACACAATATTAGTCTGCTATTATACAGGAAAAAAAATTATGTCTGTAAATAATGAAAACAACTAGTTTTGAATACATTTTCTTTCTAATGCACTCTTCCAGTGACCAACTGCCAGTTCCTTGACTAGATCTTCCTTTCATCTGATTGGATGCACGACCGTAAGGTATACGTACCCTATT
This sequence comes from Sternarchorhynchus goeldii, assembly GCA_028565775.1. Taxonomy (NCBI): domain Eukaryota; kingdom Metazoa; phylum Chordata; class Actinopteri; order Gymnotiformes; family Apteronotidae; genus Sternarchorhynchus; species Sternarchorhynchus goeldii. The sequence continues at coordinate 3,594,646 of JAOXYF010000011.1, read as the reverse complement.
AGTGTCCATCAGTGTCCTGTCTCTAGATGTGAGCGGCTGAACTAAATCATATTTGACACGGCTGCTTTGGAAACTTTTAATAGAGTTCGTTCTGGAATCAGCCACTCTGGTGACGAGAGTGAACCCTGACTTTTGTATATCGATCCCAGCTGACTGCTTACTGGCTGAGGTCAAAGAGTTCTTCTCCCTTTCTGAGAGGTCAAGAAAGTCAATACAATGAATGAGGTCATTTTGTAAGAAAACATCCACAGATGCTCTAGCCATCTCTTTTCCAAAACTTTATATTCACAGCTAGAAGTGGCTGTTTGGTCTTCAAGTTCCACTTTAACTGCAGAAACAACATACAGATGAAACCGCAGGTAGATGTTACTGTCCAGCACAATCATAAACTGGATCAACATACCCGTGTAATTACGAATGCCCCTGATATATAAAACACATAATGCTACTTTCATTAATCTTCATGACACAGTGCATGAACCTTTGGATAAAATGAGACCAAAGGTCATTCTAGCTGCCCCTTTCCTGCACCTCTGTTCCGTATGTGTAAGGACACGGAGCACTTTTTATCCTCAATATAGCACTCTGCAATATTTATTCAGTCACACTGGTGTTACACTAAGTTTCCATGGCAACTAAAGAAAACAATTCATAAAAAGCTTATTTCCCTATGTGGTATATCAACAATAAAAGTTTGCAGCTTAAAGGATAAAAACAAGATGGTATAATTATTATATAATTGTTATCCATGGGTTATGAGAGCTTCGTCTAACCTTCTAGCCTACAGTAAGTATTTGCTCAGTAAATAAATCATGTCAATAAAATGATTTTTGCAGTCTCTCCACATTGCAGCAAGTGCCATTTACTTTTTGCATGCACAGATGCCAGTTGAATGCAATTTTCAGCCGTAAGTCATTTCCACACAAAAGGTTCATCAGCATCACGTTGTCATAGTTGTGAGGTAGCTCTGACCAAGAGTTACAATATAACCTGTTTTAGAAATGATATTTCAATCAGTGACTTGAGGCACTTCGCTGTTCGAGCCCTGACCAGCATATGCTACTGCACTTCAGTCACAAAGGCCAAGCAGGAGAAAGTGCCCATAAATGGCAGAGCAATCATTTGTCTTGGCCAGAAAGTACTGCAATGTGGCAGACAGTGTATTCAGGCCTCTTAGATAGAGTTCAGCAAGGAGCCTGCACAGCCAAATACCACTGGGGAAATAAACATCTTGAAATAGGCATGGGGGCAGGAAATGGGTCTTATTGGAGAGCTAATCAAAAGGGCCATTTTAGAAGGGCACGATTTAGATTTTGATTGGATCCTTGCTGGCATCAGGGTTATCATCGTGTCTCATGCTGGGCAGTGTAATTTGATCCTTGATGTCCACACTGGTGCTTGATGTATGTCCCGCTGTACTGGCTGGGACTTGGAAGTCTGACACTTGATAGAGGAATAACTAGGCCAGCCCAGTGTTGTGGCGGATTTCATCAGTGGGTCTTTAAGGAAGGTGTTTGTAGAACATCATGTACAAACAGGGTGCAGAAGTATCCTGATAGAGACCAGCTCAGATTAAAGCAAGCTGGCTGCCAAGTGGGGAAGAGACTTAGATTAATCTCTCCCCTATACCACAGTGTGAATATCAAGGCAACTACAAAAAGGTTAGACTGCAATTAAGGTGTAATTTCCGCATAGTGAGCAGACTGAGCAGTTGCGAACAGTTTTGCGTTCTGTTCACTTCATTACATAACAAAATATTAACTTAAATATTATCATTAACAAAATATTAACAGTCATTACCAAAATCCCAATATTGCTTCAATTATCCATCATGAAAATCAAATCTTTTAACAAAATTCATACCCATTATAAAAACACTTGGCTCATTCCGAAATGTGATGTTTGGGCCAAAAAAAAAATCACATTACTCAAACTTCAAACATCAGATTAGTTATAGAATAAGTAAGGAACTGATAGAGTGGACCAAACCAGTTCATATAAATCAGGTGTGTATCGCACTTTTTATACAAATACTTTTAGCTGGATGATCTTGTATATGGTTTTCTGTTTTATCTCAGCTATCAAAAGTAATTCATGTGTTTTATTGCATTCCGCATCTGGTCTGTTGACTTCTATCTGAACCTAATTTGGCCTGAAATGACGTTGGTAAAAGACATCAGGTTTTGACTAATCTTGGCTAATCGCAGAGTTATCTAAACATCTCGGCTAGAGCTGCTGCTTTGCTGATTTTAAGGAGGCATTGCCAAATATTAGATTTTAGTTCTCTTTCTCTGCCATTGTAACCGTCGCTCATAAAATGTGCTATATGTACTGAAGAAAACTACTGAAATATGCAAAAGTCAGAATTTAAAAATCTAGTTAAGTAATAATTACAAAGCTAAATAAGACCACCAACACCTCCATCACTAGCTCCAACCTTACAACGTTTACTCCCCAAAAACTGTTCAAAAGCAAGGACATCTGAGCAGGTTCAAAATTAGCTGTTTCAAACGTGCATTCAAACAACATAATCAACAACGTACTATGTAAAAATGTAAACACACACTTTCCAACCAACTTACCAGCCTTAAAATAGTGCACAATAAACAATGTGATATATGGTGCAAGTCCAACATACTTAACCATGTGATCACTTCCCCTGAAGATAAGAAATTGCACTGACCAAAATATGTCAGACCAAAATATGATCGGAGGAGGAAGAGGAAGAAATATTTCTAGAATGAAATCTCAAGTTTAAAGCTGCCCTGTGTAATTGTGGCATGTTATGCCAAGATCAAGAGCCACGTTTTTTAATGTGCCACATTCTAATCTCATTTAAGCTTCAGCCAATTCATCCTGATGCCAAATACCATCAAAAGCAGAGGCTTTGATGTCTAGGCCAAGGCATTAAAAATACTGGAATGTGGTAGTGTGTGCAAGTGCCAGGTGTATACCACCCTGTAATTAGGCCTGAATTGAATTAAAGCATTATAAAATACTGTGTCCCAAATTCATCTAATATTTGTTATATGCCAGCGTACATTTTCACAAGCCAGGACTGTCTATCTGGAAAGACTATTGGATAAAAGAGGGTTTATGATCAGGTATAAGTCCCTACCTCAAAGAACTCAGATCAAACCATTACCCCTTACAGATCATCCTTTAAAAGTAAACACACATTTTTACTGTTTACATGTGGTGAAGGGTGTTAAAATAAGGCCTTTTCTTCCACTGAATAATTAGCCATAATAAAGGTGTCTTGGCATTTAGCTGAGATAGACCTACGGAACAGGAGAATAACCTCAGCTTTAAAATCAAACCATAGCTCATAGCTAAGTGTTCATTTGTATGTGTTTACACTCTGAAGAAGTTTCTTGAGTTTAAAATTAGTTTTACATTGTTCTGGTATCATCATAGTCTCTAATAGCAAACAAAAGCACTTAATCTTTCAAACAGAAAACCTTAAAAAGACTAAGTGTAGTGTCCTGTAGATAATTGGTCACAATAAATCAAAAGAAGTAATTATCAGTCTAAATGAAATAATGATGTTCTTTTTTTTTTTTTTAGCTGAAGATCACTAGACAATTATTACTTTTGGTTCTTAAACATATAATTGAGGCATTTTGCATGAAAGGTTTACATTATTGCCAAGACTAACAGACGCCACCCAATTAGAGAGCAGTGCTGTAAAAAAAAAGAAAGGTAAAGTCTCTCCGTGCAGACAGTCTGCATTCACACATCATTACATTAGATTTGAATTAGTAAGCATCATTTTCTCATTAATGTCAAATCCATCAAGTCCTCAGAAGCACTAAGCCTTGTCCCACATTCCCAACCACACAGATCATGCTAACTCTGCCTGCATGCATGATGTGTGTTCCCATTGTCCCCGCCGTGCCGCTGGTGTCTCGAGGTTTGAGACCATTAACCATGCGGTGCCACTCCTCAAATCGGTGAGCTCTGGGATAACTCAAACGTCCCACTTCCAGCCTCCGGAGCGTTGCCGTTTTAACAGGTGCCAGAGGACAAAGTGGAATTTAATCAAAACTGGTGATGTCTACTCTATATGCTAAGTAATGGTAGTTGTATGAGGCCTTCTGGAGGTCTCTCAGATCAGAACACACAGAGACAGATGCTTAATCAGAGTTCTTTAGGGTGCCTCTGCTGACATGTAATTCAGAGCTATGTAGCACAAGAAAAAGTACAAACCATAGGCACAAAAAGCCTAATCTTCATTTTGCATTATTAAGGTGGATTTACATTAAATATTAAATAGATAATATGCTGTTTTAATATTCATAGAACTGAACTTTTAGAACTGAAATACTGTTAAAACGTTTTTATGTGGAGGAGCTCCAGTCATATTTTAGTGTTTGATCTCAGGAATCTAGAGGGCTCATAGGTGGAACACCACCCTTAATCTCTTTATACAAACTACTGGAGATTTGGCCCAAGGATTAAGGATGTTCATTTAACCTTGCATGTCCACTCATGCTGAAATGTGTGCTATTGGTATTTATCTGTGTAAAAGATCCTTTACTGCCAAACGTTGGTCAACTACAAAACTTTACTTTTAAAGACAACCTGTGTCGTTTCTGAATGAAAGAAAACTTGAAGCTCCAGTGTGAAACTGTGAAACACATTAAAAAGGAGGATTTTAACTTCTGTTTATTTTTTTACTTTAGTGTAACTCACATTGATTTCCAATATCATTCAGAGAACTAAGCTGTTTAGGATGGGGTGGGTACCACCATATCATTTTATATTCTATCAAATATTCACATACTTCAACTTTATGTGAGGAAGCCATAGGCAATAAGCCTAGTCAGATATGATAAATAAATCAGATTTCAACAACCATGGAGACCACAGTTCGCAGCAGCAGGGCCTGCATCTAAGGATAAGGGTAGTTGTATGATAATACACCACAACCCCCTGTTTGCACCTCAAGTTGCTGTTAAACAAATGAACTGTGCATAACCTTGAAAGGAAAAAAACACATAAGCGGAGGGCATTGGGTCTGTTTGAAAATGTGGAGCCAATTTTCTAACTTCTCCAGCACAACTCCAGAAGTCAGTTGTGCCAGCAACCCCCGCATTGCACCTTTTCTGTTTAACTGAAGATCAAGGGAGTAAATCCTTGCCTTCTGTGGAACAAGAGGCCTGTCTCTTAAGTTTCTGGATTCTACGGGCTCATTGCTGAGTTCAGAGTGACTGAAGCCTCTGTTTTGGGGTTCCTTAAAGTTCTCTAACTGGATTATTGCCTTGACAGAGGTCTACTTTATCTCCTCCTTTTATGAGTCTCACTGTCAGACGGGGTTTTGGGGCTGAGGCGGGTTTTTTTAGCCCCTCCAGGATTAGGGTGAAGCACCTTGACCAATTAGGCCAAGGGCAGGTGTCATGCTGGTCTAAGAAAATTGAGACTTCATCTATTGCCCGCCTAATTCTCGCTCATTAACTGACAGCCACTCTCATTTGCCACGCAGCGAATCCTTTTTGTTCTTCTTGGTAGAACGCAACCTGAGCTGCTTTTCCTTGACCTCTCCTCCGCCGAGAGCTAATCAGGCTCACCTGTGAGCGTTCCCTGGCGTCCTGAGAGCGCTAACTCAGCAACCGCTGATAGGGTTCCTGTCCCGCAGGCAAACACAGGACGCCCCTCCTCCCGGCAGGGCGGGGCGCCCCTCCACTCGGTCAGGCTCGGCCTGGTCTCAAAGCTGGAGTCAAATGACCTGTGGGAAAGAGGGAGGGGAGCTTCTGTTCTCCTCTCCTGCACATCAAAGGCAGAGGGAGGTGAACGAGCTAGCCTTCAGGATCTGAGACAGGAAAAGATTAGCTAATATTCTCTTCCCTGCTCACCATATTGTCTACTGATAAGATGCATAATAAACAACTCTACAAAACTAGCCTTACTGATAAACTCACAATGGTCAGTGCAGGGAGTGAGAAGAAGTAGCAGCCGGTAGAGATGATTCTTCAGTGCATGACAGTTGCTCTAAATCACATTGCAAGCTTCTTTTCAGTTTAACCTCTAAATAATCCAAGAAATGAAAAAAAAGTAGTTATCATCTGCTTTTTCATAATATAATTGGCTGACTTTGCCACTAATGGGCTAACCTACTTTCATTAAACTGATATTGTTAATTATAATATGAAACCATGCTGTTCTCAATCAATTAAGTACTTTACAAAGTGGAATGCTGAGATAGTAAGAGGCAAAAATGCCTTGGTTCCAGGCACCAAGAAATCAAAGGCAAGCAAGCAGTGGTTTGTGACACTGGTCCAGTCATAGGTTTATACAGTAACAGTTTTTAATTAACTATAAACTTTCCAAGTTCCCTAACCATCTAGGGCTGTGTCTGTCCTGTTCAACTGTGTCACTGGTATCTGCTGACATGTACCTTCTCCTAGGCAAAAGCAGGTTTATAAAAATAACTGCTGTCTGGACCTCCACTATACTCAAATGACATCTAAGAAGCGATGCCAAGCTATTTCCAGCTTGCCAACTAAAGTCAATAGATGTTTAAGCTCATCTGTGGGAGCACGATATGTTTGTGACAGGAGTTCAATACTGATGAGATCAGCCAACAGGCCTATGCAGAGAAGAAACAAATCATGGCTTTGTCTCATAAACAGCTCCAACTGAAGTTCTGTGGCAGGGAAACAGTCCATGCAGACGTGCTTTTCTTACTCTAGGCTAAAAAGCTTCTTTCCCTACTCCGCAAAAAGCAATAATGATAATGACCTTCCCCTGATTTTAAAATGTTAAATTATTATAATTTTGCCAAAGGCCAATAATAATGCAACTGGTGACATTCTCATTTGGTGCATTATAAATTGTTAAACATTGATCTATGGTTTAATATTTGCCATCTAACAGCCACGACAAAAGGGTTATTACCTTGATAGAGGACCATAATGTGTTCTGACATGCAAGTGATTATTTAAATAAGAGGTGACAGTAAATATATATATACGACCACAGAAAATGGTGCTAAGCCAGTTGAGATGAATTGCTAGATTAGGCGTCACATGGGGAGGCAAAGAGGTAAAACATGAATTATACACAGTATCAATATGGAATTGGGAGATGTACCCATTAAAGAAGTTATGAGGTTGTGTAAACAAGATGATTTACAATAAGGCTGATGAAACCCCCAACCCTGCCTGAAGGAAACTGTAAATAATGATGTCATGTGAGGTCTCAGAGGTGAATGCATCAGCTTGGTGAAAGAAATGAACAAGCTCAGTCCTGCGACCAGAGTCTGCGTTCACCAAGTATATGAAGGAAAGCCCGACAGAGAGTGTGCCAGACCACAAGAGCAAGAGGCAGACATGACAGTCAAAGCACTGCCTTGACTGCAAAGATGACGATTCCCAGTCCAGATTCCCTCATGATCACGCCATGGACAAACTCATTACATTGTTCTACCCTGTTCACCCGACGCGGGGCGAACGTGCTGGCTCATGCCAGCGTGAAGTGTATGAGATATAAAATATTAAACATTACCTGCTCCACTTACAGCACCGTGATTGAGGAGAGTGCTTACTGATAAAGTAGATGCCCCTGGATCATCTTCCATTAATGCCTCAGAAGGAGATATGCTTTGGCTCACACCTGTTTCTCCTCCTCCCTGATCAGAAGCTGCTGTTTTGCCTCTGAACCGTACTGTCACAGCATTCCCTAACGATCTTCAGGATGCCACTAATGAACAGAGCAGTGAAGAGAGTCCACTGTGAAAGGAAGGTCAGACATGTCATCACTGGATCTGCTGTTGGATTTCAAGAGGCATTACCTAATAACAAATAAATGATTTACAGGAAGGGAGGTATTTATATTGGCCCAATGTTTCTTTGTGCACATTTTTCCCATCTAGTTTTTAATAAGCACAAAATTATAAAAGTCATTTTTAGATACGGACTCATTTGAAGAGTGCTTTACTAATTAAGTAGTGTCTTTTTGGTTTACAGGTACCAACCTACTGAATCCAACTCCAAATTTTATAAGGAATTTGGGACGGCTGGAAGCGGGTGTACGCAAGGTTTGTTTTTAATGTCTATAATGACAATAACAAAGGCCACAGCAATTCCAAGCGAAAATAAGCGAATAAGGGGATTGAACAAAGACGCAAAACCAGACCCAGGTGAATGTGATCAGTAATTAGGTGATTGGGAGCGGGGCAGGTGTGTGTGTGTGTGTGTGTGTGTGTGTGTTTGTGGGTATCAGTGTCCCTGGCTGGGTGCACCATGACAGAATTAAAGAAAAATATCCATCAAGGAAAAACGCCATCAAGCATCAAAGGCTGAGGTAGTCTTCAGGAACACAATCACATCTGTTTCGTTTCTACTAACACAACAGTCATCTGCCATGACAGATCCATAGCAATTCAGATATGAAGATAATCTTTACGAATCGTCAAATCCTTTTTGTAATATCCAGTTGAGTCATATGCTTTTATTATTAGATGTAAATGTGTCAGGCCACAATTTTCCCATTGACCCTCTGGGAAAACAGTAAAAGGATCTGATTTTTCATACACCCAGGCGTGCGTCATAAGGGGAATGGGTGAAATATTACTACTTAAAATCATTTACATGAGGTCATTCAGTATGGAGGCAAAAGATGCATATGGACTAATGATCCATATTGGCTTTTAAAACCATGATATTCATCTCTGGCATCCCTCACTTTTCTCTCTCCATATAACTCAGGATTAAGATGATTGACCTTCCATCAAGAAAAATTCATTGTATCTCGCGCTCATTTTATTTGTTGCAGAAAAAGCTGCAAAGCTGGTAAAAAGGTTCCTCAAGTGTCAGCATTTTCCTTTATTGGCAACTAAATGCCTGTGTTTCGTTTCCGTCTTCCTCTTCTTTTAATTCTGAAAGGGTTTCACATTACATGTAATACCCTGTTAACCAGTGATAGAGTGAAGTCCATTTCAGCAATACCTGCAAGATGTAATCAACATGCAATTTGCTAAGTGCACACAGCTATCGTTTTTGTTAACACTGCATATTTCTAGGGTAAATATTGCATCCCAACAGTATATTATTTAGGGGCCACAATACATCTTCCTATCAGAAATTAAAGATTCTTGTTGTCAAAATCCCCTTTAATCAGTTTAATATTATTTAAGTCTATGGAAGGTGCAGAACAAATAGGAAGCGACTAATGTCAAAATTATTATTTAATCAAGATGACTTAGGTTGATTTTCTAGGAAACAAGAGATCCTGGTATATCCAAATATAACAATGAACATCTCCCTGTAAAAATCCATGAACATCTCCCTGTGAAAATCCATTTTAGTCTACGAAATCAGAGAAAACAAATCCCACAGGTGTGGGATTATATTCCATCATATTCCAGATCCTAGTGTGTAGTAAACTTCCCCCCACATTTCCATTTAAGTTAGCGCCAAAGCAACTAGTAAAGCACAGCCATATTCCTACGATCCTGTTAATGGCAACGGAACTGGTTAAGTGAGAAATGCTATGACTTATGATTTCTGGCCCCTTACAGCTAACTTTGACATATGAGGTGTGCCACATTTAGTGAAGCTAATGAAAGTGCAGGCTCCCCCATTAACCTCCAAGAGGAAGAGAGAGGGTGTTTGATGCATTCAGATTGGCATTGGCCAATATTTCACTGTGACACGCATTACCAATGAATAATTAAAGTGTTTAACATAATGGACATATTAGAAAGAAAGAGAGAGAATATGGAAGGGAAGTGTGGCGATGATTCTGCAATTAATTGTCTTTAAAACTAATTCACAGATACCACCCTGCCCTCTGAAGATAAAGCATTTTTTCTGCGGTGGGGGTGAGGGGGAGGGGGGTGAGGGGTTGAGTACTGAAACAAATAGGTTTTTGATGGCACTGCCAGAGTAGCTGGAGCTATTAGGCTGGAGAACCTCTCTTGATGGAAGTGGCATCCTGGAGTGAGGAGATCATGAAAATTTAAGTGCGAAATTTACACGAGAAAGACTGGGCATGGGGACGTGTGTTTGCGCTGGGCGTAGCGCTAGGGTAATGTCACTGGAGATAAATAGTTCAACAAACCGGGGGCACTGGCATGCCCCTGGCTGCTAAAACCCTCTCAGAAACCATCACACACTTAGGAAGACAGTTGGCAGACAATCTTTTAAACAGCAAAGCTTATTAGAAATGCCTCTCACTGAGTTACGTTTAAAATGATGTGCTGCTAGTCAGCATAGAAGAAAAGCAGTAGAAAGGACATAAAGGACATTATGTTTACTGAATAGAGAGTTATAAGAGTCACCTTACAGCCCCATTTAGAAATGACTCAGAGTTCACTAGCAGATGACATCACACTTGCAATAGCAAAACCTGCCCTGCTACTGATTCCTCACTTGCTGATAGTTATATTGTTTTTTCCTATTGTTTTGCTTTTTAACCAGGACGGCGGCAGAAGGAAAAGTGTAAGCAGCTCGCTGTAAAAAAAATCTAAGTAAAAAAATAAATACATTTTTTTTTTCTTAAAACAAGCAAAAAAGTACTTGAAACAAGGGAAAAAAAGTCTTATGCAAAAGTCTTATGTGAGTCAGACTATCTTTAAATTAAACGATCTCTTGTTTATTTTCAAGATTTTCTGGCTTGTTAAATTTTCATTTTTTGCAGTATGTAAGTAAATATGTTTCATGCCAAACCTCAAGTTCAGAGATTCTGTCCACCCAAGTATAATATCTGGTCTTCATATCACTAACCTATGGCAGTCTACCCTGAATGCATCTGTGTTGCACATGTGACAGATTCCCATGCATATTCATACAAATGACCTGTCAGACTGGAAGCTGACTCGTCTTCAGAGCCTCTTCCATGTAGAGCAGTTTGAACACACTTTTAACATTTTGTTCAAAAACATATACTCTGCATCTCTCAATGTGGGTTATTTATTTAATTTTGTTTCTTTCTTTGCAGAGGTAGAGTAATTTTACATGCTTGTAACACATTGTTCAGAAATTATCCCTACAACCCTCTATAGAGCAAAACATTACATTACAATTTAGGGCTGAAATTTGTTTTACAACCAACACCATAAAAACGGCTCAGTTATAGGAGTTAAATTATGAATGCGCGTTTTACTATAAGCACAAAAATATTTAACTTAAAATCATCAATTACCTCTGAATTCTGGATGTACTAGAGTTCCACATTTGATAGAGAAGAGGCATGATTTAGAGGTGAGATATGTACCTACTGCACATCCGGAAAATAATGGCTTGAAGATCACCAATGTATGACATAACATTCAAATGAGTGTTCTTTATCAGGTCTTACCATGAGGTGGAAACAATAACTCAACTGCTGGTGAATATTGCATCTCTACTTTGGCAGTATATTAGAGTTCAAAAAAGCAATTTTCCTCTCTGGGTATGTGCCCCCATGGAAACCTATGGGAGGTAATGTTTACACTCCAGAAGCATGCATTATACAAAAAGAAGCAATCTTTTGGAGACTGAAAGTTTAAAAAGAGGCTGGTGAAAGCAGTCCAGAAGTACGTACTGGTGTGTGTTTCTCATGAAAGACCATGTCGCACTTTATGTCCCATATGTGCTTTATCTCCTACCTTCTTTGGTTCACAAACCCCACCAAAAATGTAAACCTTGCTGCTGTGGGGGTACACAGTACTGCTTGGGCGTGTTCAGCAATTCCTCTGTTTATGAAATATTAAACACCCCAAATCCCTCCTCATCTTCAGAGAACACGACTCTGAGCTGTTGGCTGCTAAACCAGGCCTCTACTTAGTAAAGGGATTAGGTGAATGTACAGTTTCCTATGTAAAATACGAGCCAAAAAAAAGAGACAGAAATAAAAAAAAAAGAAAAAATGTGAACAGCTGTTGAGTGAAAGGGAAAGCACATGTGAGAATGCCATTCAGCTCTGGCATGATGCTCTGTTTCCACTTGGGTAATCAGGAGCAGCGTGCAGCCGTTCAGTAAGCACTGGCACAGGATGGCGCAAACTAATTGCATGGCTTTATTTCCTCAGGCCCAGGGAGGGCGACGCACAGCACTGAGAGCCGCCTTCATGCCCTGGGCCCGAGCTCCGAAGAGCTCAAACGTAAATGGTAGTTACTTTATGTTACAGACTCATGGAGCGGGGGAGTGTGTTTATTCTCTCAGATGTTTCTCCTCTGAGATGTGGCTTTCTTTGGGGGAGGGGAGGGGGGAGGAAGGCTAACTCTACCTCTGGTTGTAGTAGAACATCTCCAGGGATATGAGCTACACAACAAACCGAAGCTGCTATCAGCAGTGCCAGGCCCATGTGCCCGCCTGCTGAGAGCCCGCAGAGCTGAGAGAAACAGACAGAGCTCACAGCAGTGTCCTACTGGGAAATACTGGCACTGTGGTCAGTGAATTGTGAAGCAAACAGACACTGTTGTTCTACAGAATAACAATAGAAAAATTAAGTGCAGAAGAATTCAGAGCTCAGAAATTCTCATCCCTGTTTCAATGGCTAGAAAAGGCAAAGATTTATTGACAGCTGATCTCTACTATCACTAATCCAGTGATGAGGAGGCATTCTCCACGCTCACTTGTTTGCTTTTGAAAACTCTTTTCATGCAGTTTACATGCTATTTGTGAATATTCCATATTGTAAATAAGTAATCCTTCACGTGGCAGTGCTGAATAGTATCACATTACAAAGGTAACTAATTAAATGTTAATTAAAAACAGAATATAAATACCGTGTTCACTGTTTGGCGTGTAATTTGTTTCAGTGTTGTTTAAGGTGTTGCAGACATGCAAAACACATGGTCTCACAACTGATGATTGACAACAACACCACAGAAAATGCCTTTCCTGTCCTTTCATCCATTACTGAGAAAGAAAAAAAATATGCACCAGTTAACACTCGATGTTTGGTTTCATTTAAGATATTTTTCAATACGCAGTCAGGCAACTTCAGTTAAAATGGGCATAAAAAACTCCACTAAACATCTGTTCTGTAGAGACCACATACAACTTTCTTTTAATTACTATAATTATTCATTGGGTAACTTGTAAGCACTGCTACCCACTTACTCTCTACTGGTCTCTTGTACGAGAAACAACACTACAATGCCTTCAAGAGACGACGCAAATATTTAAAACTCATAAAATACCAGTAATTAGTGCAGGCCAACGTGTGAAGCTCGTTTGACCGAGGTCGGGGTCCGGGGCTCTCTAGGGCGGGGCCACACATCTAACGGGGCCGCATGCGATGGTCTGTAACATGGCTGGTTTCAGCTCGTTTACGGTCCCACTCCACCCGTGCTGCTCTGCGAGCTCCCCAGTCGAACAGGTGGTCCGCCCAGACTGGTCCATCAATCTGCCCACGGCCCGTCTCTGTAGGATTCAGGGTTAATTATCATCAAATAATCCATTAGAAAGAGCGATGGAAAATGGGGGAGAGGCAGTGATAGCAGGGTAAGATAGGGAAAACTGCTGCACCGATAAGGGAAGCCAGATATTACTCCACGTTGTCATGTTAAGTAGGTCGACCGTAGCTCACACAGGAAAAAAAAAAACCCAATGCGGTCTATGGGTCCTTTTTAAATGAAATGCTATCCATTAATGGTAAATGTATATCAAATGAAAGTGTACAACTCTCGGCACAGAGCCTTTGGTCGACATTCCACACCCTATTTTTCCTTTTCCAAATAATTTCCCGATTCATAACTGGTAAATGCCATCATGTTTCTTTAATGTGGCTAACATATTAATTGTCATTAATGTTACATTAAGATCGTGCTGTAAATTATTCCGTAGCACTAGATGACACCTGACCTATGGTAAATTTTACACTGTGCTTAGAACTTCATTTTTCTATGCAGTGCCCCTGTGAATATTTTAAGCATCCAATTAAAGGTCGGCTGACCACCGAGTCTGGGTTAGCTGCGGGATACAGAGCAGGAGAGAGGAACACAGCATGAGTCTGGGTTTTCTCCGAACAGTGTTTACGGCACCCTAGAACCGGGCTGCAGTGATTATGGCTACTTTCAAGCCATTTCTCAAATTATAAATAATTAGCCTGAATAATTTAAACGAACTAGCCAATGTGCATGATGTAGTTTTTCGATTACATGAAAAACTACAACAGACAGCCATTCAGCCCATTATGACCACATTGATCATATCGATGGAGGTACTACTAAGGCCATTTTTATTGTAATGTTAAAAGCCATTTTACAAGATAGATGCGTACGCACAGAATGTTCCAGGTCCAATATCATTACATTACACTTATATTATAGACTTATGCATTATATTAGAATAAACTATGGTGCTTACAGCAACTTCCTCGAGTTCCTATTGGTGTAAATTTTAGTCCGTAAATGTTTAATACATGTGTATGCATGCCTCATCGTGGATGAATCAAATCTGTTATATTAAGCTTGGAGATAACACAGACATTTCAGTCATCGAGAACTGCAGGTCCAATTACCATTTTATAAGACACTCAGTAAAAATAAAATCAGTGTGGTTGAAATCTTCCTGTCTTTTTGGCAACAGATAAAGCTCTTACTGTAGATTATCTCTGAAACAAATGGCAATGTTTTGCTGATAAACCCAGTGTTTACCTTATAGCATAGCCAAGATGAGACGTGGAAGCTTCACTTGAAGCTTATTACCTTTCTGTGTCATTATAACAACACGTTATGAAGCTTTCCCTAACTAGAGCTAGTTATACTAAAACAAAACCCCTTGTGGTGTGTCAGAAACAGGATTTAAACTTAGCCAAAAGCCCCATCCAGAGTCTTTCAAACCCTTGCCAGATGTTATCATTCCCTGCCTATGCCTCACAGTGAACTCCATTCCCTTAAGCCTCTGAAGAACACAAGGAGTGATTTAAAGCCAAACATTTTCACAAATTGTCCTGGACATCACATAGGCTCGGTCAACGTACAGCCTCCCTCCCCCTTTCAAATCAGGCCCACTTCCAAGTTTCCAGTTAAAGGGGTGGAAAAAAAAATAATAAAATGTCTGGGTAGGGCACTATCATTACAGCAATCATTCCTCTCTGTTGTATCCATTTTGCTTTAAATGTATCTCTAAAGCTCGCATGGGCATTTCCAAAACCACTATCATTTCATGCAGACTATGATCTCCACAGGCAATCTGCATCTCATCGGACATATGTGCTGGGGGAAGAGGAACCAGACACCTGTCTCCCCACTGCTTTGTTTTTTGAGAAAAAAAAAACATGCTCTGATCTCCCACCAGCCAAGCATATCAGAACAGTAGGCAGGCGCCCAGGAACTCATGGAACAGAGGGTGATTTTAAACAGGGCCAGGGTATTATACCTTGCAGGCTTTAGGGCCCAGTAATCACCATGTTCAACCCTGTCATCGCTGAGATTACTGTCATCTGGGACTGTAATCTCTGTTCCATATGACGGACCAATGCAATGACAGTGTTCAGAGCGCAGCTCCAGAAATATGAACGTATGAGGGGTGGAACGGGGCTGAGATCTGGGTCTGGCTTGGCCGATCTGGGCCTCGGCTTGTGTTCAGCGTCTAAAATGGACCCGAGTCGCCAGCCTTAGTCCATTTGAAGGAGCCGGGAAAAAAGGGGGTTATCAATACTGTCATGGGTTTCAAACTTCAGGTGCCACATTTCAAACTTTTCAACTCGTTCAAACGAGACATACTCAAGAAGTGGAGACAGGGAAATTACCTACATCTTCCAAAGACAAACTGCTCAAAGAAATGGCTCCAGCCTGACTTAATTGTAAGCCTAAACAGTCGTAGATTGTCCTAAATTGCACTATTCATAGATTTAAGAATCACGCCCAACCACAGCTGTTAAATGTGAACAGCCTGTAAGTGTGTTCCATTAGGCAAGGGAGGACTCCACTGGGACAACAGCACCACAACTTTCAACTCACATGTCATTATTCTGCAGCTCCATCCATCTGGGCCTGTCTCATCAGAAGCCTGTCAGCAGGAGACTCTACTTCTGTACTTGTCAACCTCTTCAAGTGCCAAATAGGCTGGATATTTAGAAGGTGAAAGCACTCAGAGGACAGATGTAACACACAACCCAGTGTGTCAATGGCTCATAGACAAAGAGGGGCACGGACAAGTCATTTTTCTCTAAAATCACCATACTAGCCATAACACATAGGTATAGATCTAACACTGTAATAAAGCTAAACTTTAAACCGTTTTATTTTAAGAGACTTACAGTTATAGAAAAACATAATTAACATCTCTCATTCAATTGTGGGGAAGAGAGCACAAGGGGAGCCTGAGTGACATGATTAAATCCATCTTCAATTACCCCTCCCCTATGCCCCTCCCCAATTACCCCTCCCCAGTGCCACTCGCAACTTCCCATTTCAGCTGCATTCTGAGAAGTCATTCAGAAAGTGAGGCCACAGAAGCACTTGTTCCTCACTCAAGTACAACCTGGCCATCCCTGCATAATGTGCAGCTTTGATCAACAGCCTTATTAGCCGTGAAAGCTGAACCCATCGCGCTGAGCCCTCTCCAGTGCCGATTCCTGGTCTGGATGAATCTGGCGATGGATAGACTCTCAGAGAGCGTCTTGAACAGAATGAAAATGCAAAATGACCTAGGTTGCGTTTCTCTGCAATTTCACCCGTTTCCTGCCGCACCATTAATAAAGGACGCCTGTCACCGAGGTCGTCTGTGCAGCCAAACCCCCTCTTGTGGCCGTACAGGTCACAAGGATTCATTTCCAAAATTTGGCAGCGGTCACTCACTTGGTCTGAGGAAACACACATCACTGTCGTCTTCTTCCCTCCTCCCACTCCTACTATGAACACCAGAGAGGCCACACCCACCATCATTAACATATAGAATCCTGATTTAAATCCCATTCTCTTCACCATCCATTCTGAAGAGTGATGCTGCTAAGCAATAAAGCCTGCATCACGTGTGGAACGTCCAAAGCTCCAGCTTGATCAGTTGATCTGATTGTGGGGTAAACAATTGGGTGATGGATACCATCTCATTACAATGGGAAAGTGAGAGTTTAATTTCCTGTACGTGTTCCATCTTTATTAATGTCAGGAACAGCGGGTTGTCAATTGTATTACAGCTCAGGTCCCTCACTAGGGATCCTGCATGACACAAACAAGGTCTTCTCACAGAGGTTAGTCAACATACACAGCAACACAGCAGCTGCCATGCTCTGTACGCTAGAAGATCTTGCATTAACATTGTTCACACCGCCTAGGCTAATGGGCTGAAAATTACATTAAAGCAAACATATAGAGCTGGTGTTAAGGACACAAATAGAATCTAGGAAATGAAAAGAAGTTTCAGTGAACACACTGTCAGTGGAATTTAGCTCAAGATTTAAAGGATTTAAAGGCCAGCCAAAAGTTACTTAGCATTAGACATAAACTAGGACAAAAGTATTGGGACACCTATACATTATGCTTACAGCAGCTTTCATGACGTCTCTTTCATGACGTCCCATAGGCATTAATATGGAGTTGGTCCACCCTTTGCAGCTATAACAGCTTCCACTATTCTGGGAAGGCTTTCTATGATTTTGTAGTGTGTCTATGGGAATATTTGCCCATTCATCCAGAAGAATATTTGAGAGGTGTGACACTGATGTTGAACAAGCTTGCCATGCCCATTCTAGTTCATCCCAAAAGGTGTTCAGTGCAGTTGAGGTCAGTGTTTTATGCAGGCTAGTCAAGTTCTTCCACACCAAACCCACCCAACCATACCTTTATGGACCTTGCTTTGTGCACTGGGGCACAGTCATGCTGGAACAGAAAATGTGTTCCCTCAAAGTTGGAAGCTCACAACTGGGTCTAGAGCCAGCCAATGAAAAACAACCCCCCAGCAGTATTCCTACTCCACCAAACTTTACAGTTGGCGCGTTATAATCAGGCACCTTCTCCTGGCAATCGCCAAATCCGCACTCACCCACCAGACGGCCAGACAGAGAAGCATGATTTGTCACTCCACGGAACATGGTTGCACTGCTCTAGAATCCAGTAGCTGCACGCTTTACACCACTCCTTCTGATGTTTGGCATTGTGCTTAGAGATGTAAGGCTTGCACGCAGCTGTTCAGCTATGGAAACCCAAGCTCCTGGCACGCAGTTTTTGTTAATGGCATAGGAGGTCTGGAGGTCTGGAAGTCTGGAGTTACTGAGTCAGCAGAGTGTTGGCGATTGTTACACTCTACAAGCCTCAGAGTTCGTTGACCTCACGCTGTGTCTTTACGTGGTCTGCCATTTCTTGGTTGAGTTGGTGTGACTCCTAAACACTTCCACTTTTCAATAACACCGCTCACAGCTGATCTGGGAATATCTAGGAGGGACAATATCTCACAAACTGACTTGTTGCGATGGTCGAATTCAGTGAGCTGTTTAGAATGACCCGGTGCTTCCCAGTTGTTTGGGAAGGCAGGATGCATGGCTAGGTGATTGATTCTATAAACCCATAGCAGAGGGACTAAATGAAACACCCAAAACGAGTGATTAAGATGTGAGTCACAATGCTTCTGTCTACATAATGTACATGCAGGTTCATGGGTATGAGTAATCTCACCACAGAAAGCACAGAAAGCTTATTTATAACAAGTCTTCCACCAGATGTCTAATTGACACAATCAAAAAGATGTACAAAGATAATAACATGGATCCTTTCAGCATTCTGTCTTCCTCTACATTTAACAACTCCATAGTGTCTTTTGTATGTGCTACTGGAAGATGTTATGGCTGCATAATGTGGACAAAAACACTTATGGCTGACTCACACCCCACGTGACACTGTTTATTCTGAAAGTTTGATTAGTTCAAATTATTTTATGCCAAATTATTAACACCTGTTGGTATATATGAGCCGTACGATTTATCATGACATCCACAGAGCATTTCATCTGCAATATCTGAGATTGGTCAGGGTGCTCACAGCACCAAAAAAGTGATGTGTGTAT
Organism: Sternarchorhynchus goeldii; assembly: GCA_028565775.1. Taxonomy (NCBI): domain Eukaryota; kingdom Metazoa; phylum Chordata; class Actinopteri; order Gymnotiformes; family Apteronotidae; genus Sternarchorhynchus; species Sternarchorhynchus goeldii. Next base: position 3,575,711 of record JAOXYF010000011.1, on the reverse strand, counting down.
TCACCAATATCGGCATTTCAAATGCCAGTTATTGAGATAATGATTAACTAGCAAATGATATACTGCACAACCAAAGGGGAAAAGCACTAAAACATTTAAAAAATCAAACCGGAGCAAGACCATACTCTGAGATCAAAGTATTTAGGATTGATTTCACATATTTTTCAAAAATCAAGAGAGGCTAGACAAGTTTCCATGCAATGATACCTAATGCATGTTATCATTAATAAATCCAGTCATTGTAACCTGACAGAGACAGCATCACTTAGACACAGTGAAGTATTTCCTGTTCAACGCACTTCATGCTCACAGTTTTCTGTTACACCCACTAACTTTCAGAAAGCAGAAAAGGCACACTGGTGTTGCCATATGTCTCCTTAAATTCTTAGCAGCAGTTGCATCAGATACCTGAAGAAAAACTAATTTTTCTGCAGTGCCTTCCTGTCTCTCACATGTCTCAGTAGGTCTTGCTTTTGTGCTTGAAAGCCAAGATGCAGTCACATGGTGATAAACTCTTACCAGAAGCAAAACAGGTTTATTTGTAGAGTATGTTTCACACACAGAGGTCATTCAAAGTGCTTTACATAAATAGCAATGTGATTATATGTAGTTTAAATAATGAAATACATAAAATAGACATTTATATAATGAAAAAAAACAAATATTTTAAAGATGTTCACAGTGATTTAGATTTCTTTCAAACATGGAAATTGCATAGCCTAGAGATGTAATCAAAAGTTATAAGAACACAAATGTTTTGAGTTTAGATTTAAATATGGCAGTGGTTTGAGCACCTCTGAGATCTTTAGGGAGTCAGTTCTGGAAAAGCAAGTCATTACAATAACATTTGCAAGAACAGTTTAATGCACTGCTAAAAACACAATCAATCTGAAGAAACATTTGAAAATATTGATGTAAGAAATGCCTTAAAGCTTTCAGATGCTTCAAAACTGAAAACAACTGATGCTAAGCCACCCCAAATCTCTGCTTAAGTTCCTTTACAATGCACATTTACTCTGATTCCCCAACTACACGCCATTGCATCTCAGAGGACTGACCTGCAGGCGCTTGTAATGCTGTCTCACTTACAAAAGACCAGTGTTTTATATGAGGCAAATTTGTTTTCATGATGCAAATCCCAAAAGAGACAAGAGCAGTTGAGAGAGAAGGAATGAGGTAATGTGAGAGAGGTGCAGAGAGAACCAGAGAGAAATAGAAAGGAGGAGAGAGGTAGTTGTCTAGCTGTTCCCCTTGAGTGCCTAAGTAAGTCAGTGCCAGAGCTTCTGTCCCAAAGCTCAAGGGGGCCGGAGGAATTATACCCAGAGTGCATGATCATTACCATGCTAAATTTATATTGATTGCCAGAGCTTTAGGACTAAGCACAAGCCTGTCCCTGGATGCAGCCACAATATATGGTCTGAAGTCATCCGCTAATCCAACTGTGACATGTGCAACACATTGGCCATAGCAATGGAGCGCATCTTACACTCAGGCGCACGTGATCTCACACGCACGTGATCTCATATGCACGTGATCTCACACACACGTGAACCTCTGTGGCTCTCTGCGCTCGGCAATTAGGCTGCCAATTCTCCGAACTGAAAGGTGCCCCCCGATCGACTAAGTTCAGGGAAGGTGGAAATATATATATATATGAGGTGCCGTGTCTCCTTCTCTCGTCCCCATCCTCCCTCAGAGAGGAGCACCAGGTCGAGCTCGGCCTCTGCCGTTGCTCTGTGTGAGCACACGCGCTCGCCCTTGACATTCTCAGCAGCTCAGCATATGCCCCGGGGCTGAAACAGTGCTGAGGCGGTGGCCTGCGTCCGGCTGCTAAGCCCTCAGCCAGGAAGAGGAGAGGGAGGGAAGGCGCTCGAGTCCCACAGAGCAGCTCGCATGGGAAGGCGCCTAATTAAACAGTGATTAAATTAAGGGCCAACGTGAGCAAAAAGCGAGTTGATTGACACACTGTTTTTCTCCCTCGCGCCGTCTCCTGGGCTAAAGTGTTGTACACTGACTCACCAATGACTTCTGAGGTGTCGGTATGCAAAGGCCTCCTATTTCTTCACTTTTTGGTTGTTGTTTTTTTTTATGTAGATAGTATTAACCTGCTCAGGGTAACAGTAACGGGGAACAAATCGATTATGTTTTTTGAAAGCTTCAGGATATTCTTTAGGATGCCAATGCCATCCAAGCGGAAAAATAAATGTCCTTGATGACAAAAAAACTAGTTAAAATGTGGCACCCCTAACCATAACTCTACTTTTTCAACATATAACATCAAAGGCGAGTCCTGAAAACTTTGTATAGATTTTTCATAAAGCGGACGTACTGCGAGTAAATTTAGGCACCGAAGGTTCTTATATAATCATTTGAGTCCTCTAGTGGCCAGGTCTGCTCAGTGTATATTACAGCCTCAAACAGCTGCATGGTATATGGAGATAGATTGTGGCTGTGCCTCTGAGCGGGAGCTGCTCGCAAGAATGACTTCGAGATGGCAGGTATTGATTTTGTGCTCAGTGAGAGCAGGCATACCAACAGGCCCGTCTACAGAGCGCATGAAAGGATCGTACACACCAGAGTCGGCGCACAGATGTGCTACGTGACATCTCCGTTGAACAGCTGGTCACAACACCGCTAAGCTCCACTACATTCATATGCTGACCTTGCTGACTGCAGGCATTCAAACTATAAACAGAGTTATAAAACTATACAAGAGGACCTTCATGATTATATAATTTACAGCCTACTAAAGCATCCAGTAGGTAATCGATCACAAAGGCATGTGCCTGTGAGATATTACCACTTTATGATTCTTTTAAAATGGCAATGCAACGTGGTGTTTGCTTTAAAATACTCGCTGTAATAATCTGGTCAAGGAAACAGCAGACTTTAGTACTTCCGACTTTACTTCTCTCTGCTGGCGTGCTGTGGAAAAAAAGCATCTCCGAGATCCTGCAGTAACGTTTTCTGAGAAAACAGTGGGACATGGTAGGCGATCTAAAACCATAGCGCAGTCTCAAAGCAAGGCGTGACTGGAGCACATTAGCGAGGACGCTACGTGCCGCCTGCCCAAACGGGAAGAGGGATGCCAGGCCGGCTGACCTCATCATCCTTGACATTTAGCCCAGCGTGCGGAGCTGCGTTTTGCTTCCCTCCCACGGCGCGCTGAAAGCGGCGTCCCACAGCCTTATTCCCATCAGCGCTGTAACAGCGGCTAAAGCCTGCGACTTTGGGCTGGTTGGCAGCGGGAAACCTGATACGCACACGCTGCAATCTTGCCTGGGTATCTGAGACTAATCTCCAAGGAAGGCTGTCAAGTCCATGCACGTAACGCTCTGATGGAACGGAGCGGTAAATGCTTCATAAAGCTTTCATAAATATGTAATCGGTGGGCTAATAGCTGTTGCTAAAACCTGTTTCAGACCACCGCTAACGGCCGGGAGCCCACTGGGGGGTTACTATAACGCACGGGGGCAGGCGAATAACTTTTACATTTCATACTGCCGAATTCAGCCTCGCTTTGATCTAGTGCCCACTAAAATCATGGAATACGAAGCTGTTTGCAGGAAACAGTGCTAAATGTAACACATATATGTAAGTTCCATGTGTACAATTTTTTTGAAGAGTAGATAAAAATGGTATTTAGAATCATACGGCCTCTCAAGAATCTTACTCAGGATTATGCTGGCTTGATATAACCCATATATTAAACAATAAATAGCATTATTAACATCCATTAATCTACCACAGTCTAAATGAGCAAATGAGGACATGAACATTAAGATTTTATCTAATCTAAAAAAAAAACAACAAAAAAAAAACCAACTACAGCGTTCATTACAAGTTTTCAGATGATAATCCAGGATACCAGAATCCACCCATGATCACCTGTCCACAGTCCCGGCCTGTACGAGCAGACCGTTGATCAGTGTGCCCTTGGTTATCAGAGAGTAATGCTCATCAGGTTAGCTGTATTTCTCCATAAACCTTAAAGTCTCGCACACAGTGAGAAATTGTGAGATAAGGGCCTGGAGACCATTTCTCTTGACATTCATGACAGCAAAACCCATCAGTCATGCTGTCAGAGGCACTGGTCTGGGATAGTTTAGGATTTATGAGGAATAATGATGGGTTGAAAATAGTGGTAAAGCCTTGCCTATACTTCTGCTTTTGGACTGTTATTACTTTTGCTTTGGACTGTTATGTGCTAAAATGGGCCCAGCTGGAGATGTTCTTTCTTTTGACTACTGACTTCTCATATTCTATGTGCAATTCCACCATTTGGTGCTTTATGATGCCTAGGGCTTTATAACAGATCAGTGCAAGGATCCAGCACTTCAGTTCAATACAGGCGTTTCAAGAAAATGTAAAAAGTTCCAGAAAACATTCTAAACTCTACCATGGTGCCTCACAGTGTCTATGGCTTTATGACGGCACCCAGCACTTCAGTTCAATAAAGGTGTTGGTGTTTCAAGAACGTGTCAAAAATTCAAGCAAACATTCTAAGAGATACTCAAACGCATGACTGTTCTCCATCAAAAAATATGAACATGCAGAAAATGCCAGATCTAATTGATTAAACTTTATGAATCATAGTTTTACCAGATGAGTGAAGAGTATTCTAACTTTTGCATACTCATCCATGTGCCAGGATGCTTAGTGCACAGGACTCCTCGATTGGGACAGTCTCACCTGGATCGGGACAGTCTCACCTGGATTGGAACAGTCTCACCTGGAGTCTGAAGACCAAAAGCTTGTGCAGCACAATAGTTGAAGGACAAGCTGCAACAGCCTAATGCACACAGACCACATCTCAGTTAACTGCTCCTCGAACAACAAAGAAAACTGCAAATTTAAGATCAAGGAAAACATTTTTGCTATTTTGAAGTATAAGCTCTTAAAGGTGAAAGCTTCCGAGCCGGATCTGAAAAGCTCTTCTTAATGAGAATCTATACTCGGTGAAGTCCCGACTGCACATCACGTTCTTTAGTATATTCACTAGGTGTTTCAGGGGTTAACTTTATTGACTGACAAGTTCTCATCAGTGGGTAAAACTTGCTTGAATCTTTACAGTGTTTGGTGATTTAAAGCAGGAGGAAAGTAAGAAAGCTTGACCTCTCTTGGCGCATCAGGCATCCTATTTCCTCAGCAATTATCTGGTTTACTATCCCATACTGAAGCCTGACATTTGTATTCACCACGTGCAATATATTTTTTCCAGCAAAACAGCAAAGATTTCAGAGAAACAGACAGATGTGCTGCTGCCACAGGTTTGATTAAAGTCTTGTCAGTCGCAACCACACTATGTGAATACTCACATTGGATACAACTCCCCCCACCCCCCGGCTATTTGCTTCAGAGTTCAGTGACATACCGCTGCCTGGCCACAAACTAACCTTAGCGCAGCCAGAGCCAAGTCGGCAAACCTCACCGCGACTGCCCGCCTCGCCTTTCCAGCAGGAAGTACACAAGAGAGCGAGGCATTTTTCAATGCATTTAGATGAGACCTTTAACAAAAGGTCTCTAATGCAGATATCAATGATCCCTGAGAGGGGGCTATCGGAGCGAAATTGGCTGACGGCGATGTCGCCGCTTGCATGAGAAATGATGGTTCCAATTTGTCCGCTCACCGTGCTTTGCTTCCTGCGGCATTACCGCGGGGCTGGGCAGGCGATCATTAAAAGGGGGAAGCGAGCCAGTAACCGTGCCCGCCACGACGCCCACCGGGCGAACCGCCTAAACTGCCACTTTACCTGCCGTTTCCCTCGGCTGTCAGGGGAAGCAAGTAGGAGGTCCATGTGTCAGTGATGACAACCTGAAAGTGAAAATAATAACGGCCTACTGGTGTTCCATCTAGTCCTCATAGGCTGCATTCCCTAAAGGGCAGAAAGAATTTATGACAAATACCCTGTAATATTGCTTGAAAGATGGCCTATTCCTGCGAACAATTGCAAAGAACACTCTGCCTTATGCAACAGAAGCACCATTTGATATGAGGTTTGTTCGTAGTCTGGGTGGATGTGACAGAGTGCATTCAGCCGGCTTCTATACGACCATCGAGACGGGTTGCTGCATGGAGTTGTTCCATTTTTTTTATTTTTTTCCTCGCAAGGCTCTCAAAACTGCCACTACGGAACACTGCAAACCGTCCCTTATGCCCCTGACGTCCAGCAAGGCTGGTTGCTGACACAGGGTTTCGATTTAATGGAGGAGGAATGTGATATAGTGCTCAGCGCGGCGCCCTTGAGGGTAAAGGTAAATTTGCTAAGTTAATCACTTAATGAGGCCAATTAAACACGGGGAGCTCAGGTGTAATGAGAGCCACCTCTGAGCCCTGCTGCAAATGAGTGTGATTTCCCTCTCTGGTGAGAAGTGACTGGCCAGAGCTAATATGTTATCCAGTCCACATCCCAATACTAACCAGATAGGTCATTTATATGAGGACATATTGAGCACCAGCTAATGTGCGCCGATATGTTTTGTGCAGGACTGAAACAGTATAACAAAGTAATAAACAAATAAAATGTTGTTTTTATGTCAATGTTTATCAAGTACACAGCATATAAAAATGAAAATAAATAACAGGCTAGCATTTATGAAAGCCAATAAGTCCTCCAGGCTTCACATAAAACACCACAGCTAAGATCCATGTCTGGAACCTCAACATTTATTCTGACAGTCATTCAGGTTCGTAAATCTCATCTCAGGTGCACAGAACTTTTAGCACTTTCCCTCCTCAGGCAAGTGATTTCACAGAAAATGCCTCCTGTGAGACCTTAAAATGGAAAAGGTCACAGTCAAGCCAAGTTAACAGCAAAGGCATCCCAGTTAATAGCCATTTCCCCTTTAAAAATTGCCCTAACAATCTTTAACTGATAGAGAACACTATTTTGCAACAGCCCTTCAGCAAAAAACAGCTAGGCCAATTTTTTTGTGAAAATATAAAAGTAGCTGTTAAAAAGAGCCTTATTTTGTTTTCTTTTTCCCTGAGACCTAATTTCAATAGCAATACACACAATCACACGCCGTGTTAAACAGACATGATTTTAACGAATATCTCACACATACCTCACCATGAAATGGTCTGCGTCTGAAATTTTAGCTTGTGACTAAAGCTGCAATTACAACTAATTTTTCACTTTTCTGTCTACGAGGTGACTTCAGTGAACACGGCCCCCCGGTGACCCCAGAGCACTCTCCAATATCTCCTCATTAAGCAGACAGGAATAAAGCTGCAGAACTCAGGAAGGCTGTGATATCCAGACATCCATGAGTCTTTAACCAATTACAGTCACCTTTGGAGCAGTGCATTCACAGACAGGAACGTGACAGGGGGCTGATAAAGGCCAATATTCTCTCTGCATGTCCAGATTGAGACAAAGTCAACAGTACCTGCACATCTGAGGCAAGACTCTTATGGAGGTTGTCATGGCTTCAGTGGATTTGCATATGTATTAAGCAAACTAGATGCGGTCACCGCCAGGTTCAAAGCCATCGCTCAAGATGGATGAGATTTATGAGAGTATGAGTACAGTTAAAATCTCCTAAAGAGGGCCACATGTGTGGCAGGTAAATGATGGTCTTCATAAAATTTTACAGCACAGCAATGCAACTACATAAATCTGTCATAAAAACATGGGCCTTCCTGATGTTCAAAACAGATATTCAGTGGAAATAATAAGAGGGTAAACTGATTTTGGATATGAATGGAAAGGCAGCGGCAATTGCAGCTGGTAAACCACAAGGCGAAGTTTAAACAAGTACAACAATAACCCATCCTCTCCAAACACCTCTCAGCATTTCTAATAAACCATTCCCTTCATCAAAATAAAAAAAAACACTTAAGTGTCTCCCTGTGAAAACATAAACTGACAATAACCCTGAATTGTTACCAGACTCACAAAAAAAAACAAAAAAAAAACCCAACGACTGCTACTTTTATAACGGTATATAGCAACCATAGTCTTGTATGAGTTATTTTGTTTGTCTAGTTATTTTAAACCTGGCAGACATCAAAGGAATAATATAAAGCCAAGCCAGTAAAGAAGAGGGTTTTTTTAAGTTGGAAAACTTGACATTTTTGTCTCTTTGATTATGTTTGTGGGAACCAGCCCCTGAAAAACAATAATGTTCAAATGAGATTGTTCTTGTAGATATCAGAAAACATTTCTTCACTGAAGATGCTTGATCCATCATTACAGAACATGCTTGATTTAAAAGTAGCTGTTTCTGTATAGGCATAACATAATGCCCTGCTTCTACTCTACTTCTAACTGCTGGAAGAGCTGCTTCTCTTCTGATCCCAAAGGCAACCTGCCTTATGGCTCATTACTAGCATCGAAGATTCGTTTGTTGATTTCACAGCTATGTCAAGACATGCTAGATTTAGCCCATATAAATCTTACACAATAAAGTTTTTTAAAAAAAGTGTTTTTAAACCAGCATTGTACTCTTAGACATGTTATAGTTCCTCACTGTGAGATCATTTGACAGAATTAGGTCCTCTGTCTCTGAGTGACCACCCTCACTGCTGAGTGCACAGGAGCAAATGGTACAGAGGTGTGCTCCAGGGCAACATCATCAGGTGTGACACCTGAGCAGGATGTTCATCTGTGAGTGGTGTACACAGTGGACCTTCCCAGCCATCTGCCCTGGGAACACATGCATCCATCTTTCTGAGGGAGTGACAACTGGGCCTGATCATGAAGGGTTAGGGTGAGGTAGGGAGGGAGGGAGAGAGAGAAAGGGGAAGCAGAAAGCCTGCAGGACTTCATGGCTTCCTCTGCTGTGCCAAGCATTACTGGCTTAGTAAAACCATAAACTCATAACTGGAAAGGAAGTAGGTAAAGGAAAGTTTGTGAACAAACTTTAAAGTTTTATTTGCCCAAGCTGAGCTTGGCTTGAAACATTGGAGTTCAACATAAAAGCATGCGGAAAACTTTATATACGTGAAAATAGACACATCATGAATAATGTATTAAACAAAACTGATTTTGGTCAGTTAGTTTATTTTAAATTAAAAATTAATTTTAAATTATTGCAACCTACTTAATGGGATTAGATTAGATTCAACTTTATTGTCGAATCTGTATTGTCAACTTTATTGTCGTATGTCAATAGTATTATAGTAGTATCATCTATTTACACTCACCAGCCACTTTATTAGGTAGACCTTGCTAGTACCAGGTTGGACCCCCTTTTGCCTTCAGAACTGCCTTAATCCTTCGTGGCATAGATTCAACAAGGTACTGGAAACATTCCTCAGAGAGTCTTGTCCATATTAACATGACAGCATCACGCAGTTCCTGCAGATTTGAATCTCCCGTTCCACTACATCCTAAAGGTGCTCTATTGGATTGAGATCTGGTGACTGTGGAGGCCATTTGAGTACAACAAACTCATTGTCATGTTCAAGAAACCAGTCTGAGATGATTCGCGCTTTATGACATGGCACGTTATCCTGCTGGAAGTATCCGTCAGAAGATGGGTACACTGTGGTCATAAAGGGATGGACATGGTCAGCAACAATACTCAGGTAGGCTGTGGCATTGACACAGTTGATGTTCAGTTGGTCCTAATGAGCCCAAAGTGTGCCAGGAAAATAACCCCCACACCATTGCACCACCACCAGCAGCCTGAACCGTTGATACAAGGCAGGATGGATCCATGCTTTTATGTTGTTGATGCCAAATTCTGACCCTACCATCCGAATGTCGCAGCAGAAATCGAGACTCATCAGACCAGGCAACATTTTTCCAATCTTCTATTGTCTAATTTTGGTGAGCCTGTGCGAATTGTAGCCTCAGTTTCCTGTTCTTAGCTGACAGGAGTGGCACCCGGTGTGGTCTTCTGCTGCTGTAGCCCATCCACCTCAAGGTTCGACGTGTTGTGCGTTCAGAGATGCTCTTCTACATGCCTCGGTTGTAACTACTGGTTATTTGAGTTACTGTTGCCGTTCTATCAGCTCGAACCAGTCTGGCGATTCTCCTCTGACCTCTGGCATCAACAAGGCATTTGCGCCCACAGAACTGCCGCTCACTGGATATTTTCTCTTTTTCTGACCATTCTCTGTAAACCCTAGAGATGGTTGTGCGTGAAAATCCCAGTAGATCAGCAGTTTCTTAAATTTCTCAGACCATTCCATCTGGCACCAACAACCATGCCACGTTCAAAGTCACTTAAATCACATTTCTTCCCCATTCTGATGCTCGGTTTGAACTGCAGCAGATCGTCTTGGTCATGTCTACGTGCCTAAAAGCATTGAGTTGCTGCCATGTGATTGGCTGATTTGACCTTTGCGTTAATGAGCAGTTGGACAGGTGCACCTAATAAAGTGGCCGGTGAGTGTATATAATTTTAATGTTATAATAAAAGTACTTTGTCCATAACAATCCAACATTTGAAGACGTACACAATATTTGTATTGACAAGTCACAGGTGATTGTGCACAGTAGTAGTTTAGGATTTAAAACAGCACCAGCCCAGACACTGCTGGATGCAATTACTAACTACCTCACAGTGTTGCTTGAAGCAACTGCTAGTACTTTTATCTCTCTTTCCCTGCAAGCCAGTCAGACATTCAGAAAATTTAAGTCAGACAAAAATTAACACAATAAAAAAAAAGTATTTGCTGAATAACACAAGGCCAGAACCAAAACAGGAGACTAAATATGCATCTAAATGTGCATTTAGTATTTTTTTCATCATTTATTTTGATTATTGATTATTTGATTGTACCAAATTTTATATTTAGTGTCAGTCATTGCTAATTCCTTCTGGATAGTCATAGCTAAATCACACAAAAGTTATCAAAGTGCGTGTCTGAGGTCTTCCTCTGCATCTCCATGCCTCTTTTTTTAACTGGCTCTAATACGGCGTTGTGGGACAGGTTAATGCACTTAGAGGAGAATGCTAACTGCCCAGTTCTGTATACATAATCTAATAGAGCAGCCATGAATGTTCAACTGACCAGCATCACTGAATCAACACTGAGAGAGGAAGTAAGCCATCCTTCCTACACAATGACATCATGGTCAGTAGTGCTATTGTAGATTCCCAGCCTTTGGGGGCTGTGGCAGTGCTGGGAACTGAACTCAATGCCCAAAAAATACTCTTCACCGTATTGGGTATTTTTTTACATTTTTTTGTTGTTTTGCCTCTACTAAAATAAAAAAATGGCATGAAGTACACAATGTTGGTTCTAATTTGAAAATGTTCATCTATATAGAAGCTTAGAGGAGTCTTTTCAAAAATAACAGCTTTGAGCACCTAAATTAGATTCATTCTCATGCGAAATTGATTAATGCAGTACAGTCCTTTAAAAATGTCCTCCTAAAAATGTTTTATTATGCATCACCTTCTTCTCTGTGTCCTTTTCAGTAAACGGACCTCGCAATAAATACACGCGGAATGATGTCAGCTGAGATTTTCCATGTGTTTTTTTTATTTTTAGACCTTCCTCATGGAGTCCAAGCAGCCCACGTGGTGGTGGTGGCGGCGCAGTCCTCTCGCCTGCTGACTTGCATCTTATCAGACACTGTGAGCTTTTAGCTCTGCTTCCAGCCACTCGCAAGAGCAAAACAGACCTCAGAGTGGAAAAACAGCCCTCCTTAGTGAGTCCTATGATGTCAGTGTTACAGTCTGACAGATAGAGTGATGTAATCTATTCCAAAACAAATGGAGAAGGTGACTCTTACTCCTCATAATCTGATCTTCACTACTCTATAAATACACTGAGGGTGGGTCAGTTCTGTATGTTAGTTATTTTGACCCTAGCGAGAGGGTGGAGAGAGGGTGAACTGGGTGAAGCTAAAATACCAATAAAATTCAGATATCTTAGATACAGAAGTTCAGACATGTTGCTGGTTAGCATGACAAATTTGCCATGACAATGTGAGGTTAACATACAGCTTTGTTAACCTCAGACTGCTGTGGAAAATCAACTAAATTCTGAATTAGAAATCTGTAGTACTGTCTTTATTAATGAGATAAGAAAGGGAAGGTAACCCTTCACTGGTTCAGGTTATGTGGAGTACTCTCATTACAATGTGTACCACCCGTACATTTTAGAGAAGAGTCTCACTACAACCTAGCAGTACGTGTTTAAATAACAAAGATGCAGTACTCTAGCAAACATTATGCTACAGGTGTACTGTATGAAAATTGTCATAAAACCATTTATTAAAGTAGTAAATACTGCTTACTGCAAACAAACATTTATTTCACTTCCTTTTCTCAAAGATATAACTTGTTAATCAAAGAATGACAGCAGTTTCTATGGCAACATGAATTATACAGACTAAAATTATTGCTGGAATTTCGTGGATTTAAAATCTCACACCGCTTTTGGTCTATGCTTCTGGTTAGTTCTCCTTCTGAAACTGGTGTTGATAACAGAACTACCAGGGCACTCTCCAAAGAAGTTCATTCACTCCACAGTAAAGATACCATCCATTATAATGTGTATAGTTTACCGTTTAAACAATTAAAAAGTACAAGTACGTTGC
>JAOXYF010000011.1:3550696-3560738 GCA_028565775.1 Sternarchorhynchus goeldii | reverse complement strand
TTGCTATGGCTGATAGTTTCACCCCTTTGGCCTTCATCTGGACAACCTGCTGCCGGAGGGTTTCAGTCATTTTGGAATGGCTCACCATTTTTGCAAAGTCAGTGAAAACTGGAAAGTTAGGCTGGCAGTTAAATAAGGTTTGTCAGATAATTAAGGAAATTAGCACCATATGCCAGATTAACACCAATAACTTGCAGGTATCTGAAAATGTTCTTTTTCAATTATATCATTTAAGTTTTTTATGCTGTGGTATAGAATATATATAATTTATGAAATAAGCTTAAAATACTGCCATTTCACTCCAGTTAGGATAATTTCACATAGGACTACACAATGGCCTTGACATTTAGGAAATTGTGTGTTGTTCTCTAATTTTGCTCTCCAGTGTATATATACAGTATATATATCTCATATATATATGTATATAATAAATCTATAACCTTTTCTATAGTTTTTAATTTTTACTTACTATATCATGATGGAAAAAAACTGCAAGGCTCTAACAAGGGTTTCAGTATTCAAGATGGAATTTATAATGCAACATGTAAAATGGTTTTATGGGCATACGTGTACATATGGACATATGGACCCTATCACACCCTATCAATGCACCAACACATTTAACATTAAAAACAAATGTTACCTAGGGGATGTAGATCAGAATATAACCACCTTATGGTCACACCAATACAACTGGTTTTATGAGGACCATCACTTAAACGACAAAATCACAAACTACAGGCTTTTTTGCCACAAATTCTGCCATAATTATAAGTAATAGAAATACTACAAACAATTAGCAGTTTTAATCAGCACAATTAGGGCCTCCCAAAATAATTTACAAAACAAACATGTTGTGCAACATATGGAAAATGGTAGTTCATGGTAGTTTATATGGCATGAGCTCTAGACTGGCATGATCACGGTTGGCGGGGGTCACTGCTTGTGATCCCTGCCGCTCAGTCAACGAACAGGTGGTTTGGCTCTGCACCAATATCACAGACACTGCCTTGTTTACCTGCACAGATTTTCGCCAATCTGATTTAATTTATTCAGATTGAGCTGTTTATAGGCTTTTCACTTTAATCAAAAAGGAGGTGTGAGGCCTGACCTGGACATCCCACTCTTGAAAGCAATAGTGTCTGTCACAGCCTCTCCTTTTCCAGATGTACTGATCGTCGTTGAATTTACCACCTGGCTTGCATGTGCCGTCTTTGGGTAGTCACTTATCACAAAGTCCTGCATGGCTGAGTGGCATGACTGAGCGCTCAGCGGTGTAACTGAGTGGGCATACTGGGCTCATCAGCTATGGAAGGCAGCCAGACAAAGGAGAAGTAAAACTCTGACTCCCATCCCGGATAGTTGGAACTCGTTAGCTTTGAACCATCCATCTAGGATACCTTATATAAATCTGGAACGGAGCCGCTAAGATGGTTGGACGACATACTGCGTCACTGTCTGGCAGCTGTTGTAGCCAAGCTGATGCCCAAAGTACTGCTAAGCATTCCATTGGACTACATCAGTGAGGCTGAGAAGGTATGGGTTACTTAGGATCTCCATAGCAACTGCCCAGGTTCCCATCCTACTGCAAAACAGCGAAATAAATGTGGGAGGAAACAGTTACAAGTTACAAGTCCGATTCACTCAAGGTATAAATACTACGGTTTTGCCTCTGTAGGTAGGAGTGGTCATCGAACTAACCACTAACACCCAAATAACCCCCCCCCCCCCTTGTTATTGTACTAGCATACCTGTAGCAATATTCATAAGTGTGTTGGGACACCAGAGTTCAAACATTCAAATGCTTTTTCAAATATTCAAGTGATACATTTGCTTTTAAAAGTATGCTTATGTTATTTACATAATACATTGCCTTTGCTGCCAACTGTTCATGCTGAGTTGCCATCATCCTCATCTGAAATCCTTTCCCAACCCTTGGCTGCATCAGTTTGTAGTTGTAATGTTGATGCCACAGTACCCACAGCACATGCAGCCCTAACAATGAATGTCAGAAATTAGTTCAAATTAATAGGACTATCTGGCACACTAAATAACCTTGAGACTAGCAGAGGGACCATCACTATGTCTATATACACTTCATCACAATGATTTTAATAAGAACAATCTTTAAGAGTTGTCCTTCTAAAAGTACTTTATTTGCATAGTAAAGTAGCACCACAACCATAGAGTTGGAAGTATGGGAACACATGCATTGTTTTTGTATTCCTCATTAATGTGAACATGTTAAACAAAGATTTTAAACCATGACCTGCAGGTCAATGACAAGCCCTCATCTACATACCAACTAGTCTGTGAGTAGCATGTTTAATTTGTTGATCCACCCCAGCATAGCAATGTTATTAGATGATTCTATTGGCTTTAATCAGTTGAGTAATCCCACTTGAGAGCTACCAGGCCTCTCTGAAGAGCAGTTATCTTCCTCTGCACAGAGCATGCTGATTTAGCATAATGTTAAAACCTCCCCACCTCTAAAAGATCATCATAATAAAAAAAGAAATACATAAAATAATTTATCAAAAATGCCACTGTGTGGCCACTCAAGACCTCTCCTTCTTAATAATTAATTCTTGCAATTAGGCAACTTACTATGCACTGAGTGTTAGAGCGCATGCAATATTCATAGCAATTCCTAATTGTCCAATACATTCCTTAAATAAGAATTTCCTACTACGGTGAGTCTGCTAAAGTAAAGATTTTTTTTTATTTGGTTTATAAAACTTTCATTTCTTTAAAGAGGGGATGGGTGAACGCGATGATTGTGGGGCTTGAATATGTACAGTGGCTCTCCATGTCTTCCTATGTCATTTCTGCAGAATAAAAGAAAATGTGCATTTAGGATGCATTCAAAGCTACAGGCAATGAATATCAAAGTGTGCAAAATGCAACAAAGGCTTACCTTTAAAAAAAAAAAAAGGTCCATCATCGCCTCTGTAAACAGAAGGAACAGAAATCAGAATTAGAGTGTGTCAGAGACTATCTGCAATGCACTGTGATAAATTATACATAATGCTCATGCTGGCACGAGACGAGCATCTTGATGGGGCCTGGAGCAAAAAGGGAAGTGCTGCTACAGTGGACACACTGGACACGTTTGGCTTTCATCTCGAGATGTGGTTCAAAGCTGGCTGTGAACAGAGCAAACTGGCAATCAAAGCTAATGTGTAACTGTGCAGTGGTAACCTCACAAGGCCCAGAATGGCAGCTGAGATCACACAAAGGCAGTCATCTCAGGCTGCTAGAGCACATCTTCCATGCAAGGTCTTTGGAACATTATTTTCTCCATGTTAGAAGCTACAGTTGGGGGCGCAGCTCGGAAGGCTTTTAATCAGGTCCTTCAGGACTTTGCTGGACTTTTGTGATATGTATTAGTAAAAGCATTTGATTGTATAGTGTCTTTTGAAACTTTTATTAGTATTTTTAATGTTTTAAAAATGAATTATTTGTAGCATGGGTTCAGGTCATTCAAAGAATTTCAAATATTTAAAATAATAATTTACATTTGTTTATATTTTGACAACTCATTCAGTGAATTAAGTCAATAGCGGCTTTACTTCCAAAGAACTGAAGTTGTTAAAGATCTTATCTGGAAATATGAGGGGATATGAAACTCATTAATAAGTAATTGAATTTGTAATGTACTTGTAATATGCTTGTTTTTTTCCATCAACCAACACCCCAAAGAATATATAAAAGATAAAACATCTCTAAACTAGCATTTGATTGCACTGTGGTTTGATATCTTACCTCATTTTTGCTCTGAAGGCTGTTACTTTTTGCTTTTGTCTGAAATAAATATGAAGTTATGATGCAAGGATGAAAACATAAAACAACCAGGACATTTACATTAATTAAAGATCAATTAGCATAAGCAACTTTTTTGAATAGATTATAACTTAAAAATGAATGATTTAGAAAATAGAGACCAATGATTCACATGAGCATAAGTTGCCCTGACAGGTGTTAGTCAGATAACCCATGGCCTCATTCTAAGAAAACCAACTCGTCATGCATTCATTTACTAGGGAAATCATTAACCATTGCATTATTTCAGCAAAACTGTAAAACATGCAAAGTAAACTCTCAGGATTTTGTCACATAAATGAACACTGTCATATTCTAAACTGATCACAGTGTTTTACAAGCCAGACTCTCTAATAGTCATAATACATGATGCATCATACAAACCCCATAATATTACACAGAGTGAGCAGGTTGCCATGTGCCCAATCAAAAACCAAAGAAACATGAACGGAAAAAAAAAAAAACCCTCCATGGAAATCAGACTTCCTTTCCCTTTCAAACAAGGCCTGAAGACATTGCCTTTGCCCTGACCTGACAACAACAAAACAGAATGGGTTCTTAAATCATGAGCAATGCACCTTGGCTCTATGACATACTGTAATTGTCCTCGGAGCAATACCTATGCTGTACAACCTAACAAACCAAACTATGATATGCTATTATGAAAAAAAGGATATGCTTTTCTCAGACTTTACTAAGGCTTGTGGCCAGTCAAAGCAGCCAGGATGCAGAATAATGCCGCTCAAGTATGCCACCACAGCGGGGTTCTCAATAGCCAGAAGCTAAGTCTTTAAATTGCATACTTCATCCTTTCTGGGTGCGTGACCAGCCCCAAAGACCATCCAATTGATCTGAAATATGAAGCAGGATGAGGAAAATATGGCTACTGGCAGGTTTGGAGTACAAAACTCCAGAGAAAGGTAGCGGCATGCTCTATCCATACAGAACGGACAGAACACAGTGGGCACTGGGGTTGTTTTGGCATGCGTCTCGCTCTTTATATTAGAGCGGTAACATCTACCCAGGAGATCAGGACTGCCTCGCTTCCTCTACCCTGTGGAATTCAGCATGGACAATAGTCACAAGCAGAGTTAACAACCTCCCTCACTACCCCTGCGCTTTGTAACTTGTTAGGAATAAATTGCTATTACAAGATGCAAGTCACATAATGTAGCTGTGGCTTAAACCATCATTGAGGGGAACAGGTCTATCGGTAATGAGATCCAACCAAGGAAACACACTTTAATGAGGACATCTGTGGCTTTTTATCTCTAATCCGGTACGAAAATGGATAGACAGACAAAAGAGGAGACATACTTCTTGTGTTTAGGTGCTAACCACTCGTGTGTTAACTGACATAACTACGCATTTAAGGTAGATATTGCAATGTCTGAGAGAAATCAGTAAGTTTAATGTGTCCTGTGGACATACATAGGTGTATTTAATTCAAACCAAAAACATCTGAGATTGAACAGGAGCCCAGATGGTATCTATAATGAATGGAAGCTCTCCAAGATTTTACCCAGTGGACAAGGTTCTGGTGACACGTGAAGGAAATTGGTAGTGCAGAGTGTATTAGTGGTCTCTTTATAGCTGGATCCTGTTCTGCTGCATTCCAGGAGCTGAGCGTGTGATGTTTCCCTGCTTTTATGAACCTACCCTTGAAAAACTTTGACATCCGTGACCGTATTCCATGCGGCATGGAGGACATCTCCTCCCCTTCAGTGTCCTGCAAACATAAATCAGAATCTCATTCTTTGATCTAATTACATTTTGATGCAGCATGTTCCTCATTCAGTAAGCCTGTCAGGTTGTACCTTAAAATGATATATTGTAGTCTGACCAAAAGGGGCTTGTTAAGTAGAAGAAGATGTACACAGCAGAATTCCTAGCACTGAATTAACTCCTGTGGTGTTCATTTGGGATCAGGTGGACTTAAATGAATACTGGGGACTATACTATGTGTTCATGGGAATTTAAAATGACATGAACAGCTACATACGTTTAGGATATTATGCATTCGATTTCATTTTTCTCATAAATGACTTTATAATATGCTAACGCTAAATGGCTTTTATAAAGGACAGTCCTTTCAAGATTTTGACAGCCTCTCCTGTTATGTGGGTTTTACTGCTCTTTAATGTAGAGATTTAATGTGCTTAAATCACGAATGTGGAAAACATCGAGTGAGCCAAGATATAAATGACAAAGCTTATGAAGAGAAAAACAGAGGGCTAGAGATCACACTCCACAGTGAGCACTTGTACTGAAGTGTCTATGGAACATGAGCCAGAGATAGATGGGCTATGTTTTCCTAAGTGGTTCGATGGTCCATTGAGGAAATCCTGTGCATCTCAGCCTGATTAATGACTGTCCTCTCCTTAATAAACAGTAATTGAATGGTAGGCTGCAGAGGGCCTATCTGCTCGGGTGGAGAGTGCGGTGGGGTAGGAGGAGTTCACAGTCACTGCAGCCTGTGGCATACTCTGGGGTTGATTATAGTTGACCTTGTGTGTGAAACAGCCAACCTAAGCTATGCGACTGTAGCCAAAAAAGAACAGAAGATAAATGAGCAGATATTGTATTGGCAGAGAAAAAGGAGGATCAATGATGCAATCGATAGCTATCTGATTTTTTTTATCACAAAACTCGGTGAAGGAGGAAGAGGATTGATCAAACACGCCTGGACACATTGGCATATCTAACGATATTAATTAAGAAAAACTGCTTAGGTGACTGGTTGATAAATCAGCTTTTAACATTAAAATCAAAACAAGCAATTGTTTCAAGTAGAAAATGGACAAACAGAAACACATCTTGTTGTAGATTGTGATGTATTCTCTCTCTCGCTCCCTATATATATTTTCTCCCCTATGAGAAAACACCAGTTTAGATGCTGGAAGAAGATCTGCGGTTGTTTATAAGTTATATCTGTGCTTGTCTTATGTCTACGAAAGTGAATTTAGCACCTTGATATTAATCCAGTTAAGGTGACTCAAGCTGCATATGTTTTAAGCAGAAGGCCTTTTTTGATCAGGTCACAATCATATAATTGAATTTGGTCATCAATAAAGAGCAGAAGGTGTCTGTGTGATAGGACAGCAGCTGAAAGCAATATAATCAAACTTGCTCCAGCTATGATATAATGTAATTTATCCTTGGCTGTACTTCATAGCATTGATGTATATTTGTTGTGGTTCAACAACACCAGGTTTTAGTCATGATTGATAGTCGGGCATATTAACCATATTTGTGCTTGTATGTCATCCTATATTGTAGAGCCATAAGCATGTATAGTTTTCCAGGTATAACTCACAAAGTCCACACTAGTGCAACAACATACATATTACTGCCAAACCTCTGAAACATAGATCTACTCACAGACCATAGCCGTGTGCTATGAAGCAGGATAATAAACATGGTAAGACAGGAAGATAGTGCTGTTCAGCCAATATGTGTGCAGGGGGAATAGACGCCTTCAACAAGAGAATATTTATTGAGCATTGTAGAGTGTGCAGGGAACACGTTTAATGGTTAATATTCCATGGTCCCTTTGTGTGCACCCCACTTGATTAGCACTTACACGTCTTTAGTGGATTGAATGAGTCTGAACACTGCAGTCATCAGAAGGCCAGTTTGTCTGGCACCTAAATCAAATATTGTTTTGAGCAGCAATGATGAGTCTGCCAATTAGCTGTGTGAGGAATCGAGAGAATTGCTAGTACTATACACTTGCCATTCGCTGGATCTATAGAGCCTCTGATTCAGTCATCTCTGTAGGTGACTAAATGTGATAAGTAATGAATATGACTATTGATGAGGCCTTTAACAAGGAAATAGCTGTGGTCCCCCGTCAATAATTATTTCGATAAGAATATCTTTATTATGAAAATGCAGACCACAGCAAAAATCGCCAACCAAAACAGTACCCAGTGGTGTAATTGCTGTTGTCTGGAATTATAGTTTTCATTAAACACAATGCTGTGTGTTATTGATCGTTTAAATAAGACTCAATATCTCGGCCCATTTCAAAGCAGTGTGAAACTGCGTGGCATTGTAATATTCACTGTTGTGTCTGTTCATTAATGGTTATGAGATTCGTGAGCCAGAAGATTACCGGCCCTGAATAGTCTCAATATCTAAATGGGACAATATTCTGGGCCAGACCCCGAGAAGGAAAGCAGACTGCTTTTTTGCTATAAGCAAGCTATCGTGTACACAGGGCAGAGCAGGGGATGTGAGAGATTGTGATTAGTTTCAGGCTATATGCAACAAATGAAACATATCAGCCTCTAGAAATTCCAAGAGGCGCTAGTTTCCTACCTTGTGCTCTGGCTCCAGGCCAGAGTTGGCGCCGCTACCTCTGGGCATGGTGACGTGAGGGTTTCTCCCTAACTCTCCTGCACCTGAACCATTTACTGTCTGTCAAACACATCTCCATTACCAACACTGTTAAGTCACTCCCGTTTGAACGTCAGAATCCATTAAAGCAAAACTCCTATACAGTTTTGATCAACATAACCAGTAGGCTGTTGCTAAGGTACGTAAAATTTACAGTTTATCCTGAACAGCGGAGATGCTATTAATAACTCATAATGATACCTAAAGCCTATGACCTTATAGGCTGTAGTCCAATCCACATCATAACCTCTGAGGAAGGCTCTGTTAGGGCTCTGACCCCCAGTCTGAGGTTGGGGACATTTGTATTCACTTTCTTCCTCTTCAACCACCTTGGCTTCCATCTGTGAGAAGAGTAAACACCTGACTTTGCATACACTCAGAGTAGAGCATCCAGTTTTGATGCTCAGTAAATATGCAAAATTGTGTCTGTGTGTGTTTTCCTGCTCACCTGATCTATGGGCAGTTCCACCTTCATGCTGACATCCTCTTGGACTTCAGGAGCTGCCATCATTTCCCTCCTTTTCTCTTTGGCTCGGAACACACCGTCCTCTGAGGTGAGTAATTAATCACTTTTACTCGTGAATCGAGGGTCCTACCATTCTACACTGGCTCTTCTCCCTTTTCTCTTCAGAGCACCAGTAAAGGTGATCAATACTCCTGTTAAACTGCAAACTGCTTATTTGTTTACATCCTAAAGAAGAGGAGGTAGTTCACGGAAAGTTGGATTTCATGGTGCCCTGGAAAATTCATTCAAAAGTTGACTGTTAAAGAGGTAGTATGTTACAGGTTTTGAAATGCTAAGACTTGGGCCTCCAGAGAAAACCGGAAGGGGCAGGAAGCTTACAGTTAGAGTCAACAAAGTGTCAACGACAAAGTAAAATGCTGATGCAGTGATGATCAAATAAGATATTGAAAGTTGCAGTATTATTTTATTATTGGACAAATAAATTGATTTATTTAGTTAATAATAAGTCAATATTTGCACTCCAATATAATGCACTCCAAAAATTTTGCTTGTTAAATTATTTGTTTGTTTATTATTTTGTTTGTTTGTTTACATACTTCTGAAACTAAGCATAACCTTTCCAGATCACTATTCCTATCTCAGTGACAATGTGGACCTGAAGTTGTGGATAATATTTTTGATTTTGCCAAGTTATACAGTCTCTCCGGATAACCATAATTAATGAGGTCCACAGTGGGAGCCACAATTAATGCGGTCCACAATTGGAGCCACAGTTAATGCAGTCCACAGTGGGAGCCACAGTTAATGCAGTCCACAGTGGGAACCACAATTAATGGATCAAAAATGATCTTTCCTGGTTTCATGTCTGAGCAATATAGCTACTGATCTCTAAAATAGAAAAAAATCTCTGCTGCTGCCAAGAATTTCATTAATAGAAAATGGATGATAGCAGACTTACCCCCAAAACGACAATGGATTGAAACTGTTAAAGATATCCACTGTATGGAGAAATTGACCTTTACTATGAGGTTACAAAAAGGAAAATCTAAAAGCTACTGGGGAAAATGGATTATGCATCTATGCTGATATATGAACACTGACTTCCCTATGTGGTACACGTATAAAGACCATTATGGTATTTCTATTCCATGGAAATTTAGTGCTGCTCACATATATAAAATCTACACACATACATACACTCACATATACTCATACTATATATAATAATATAATATTATTATTAGATGTATCAAACAATAATATGATAATGTGTGTATGTGTTTGTGTGTGTGTGTGTGTGTGTGTTTGTGTGTGTGTGTGTGTGTGTGTGTGTGTGTGTGTGTGTGTGTGTGT
>JAOXYF010000011.1:3530827-3550596 GCA_028565775.1 Sternarchorhynchus goeldii | reverse complement strand
TGTGTGTGTGTGTGTGTGTGTGTGTGTGTGTGTGTGTGTTTGTGTGTGTGTGTTTGTGTGTGTGTGTGTGTGTGTGTTTGTGTGTGTGTGTACAAAAGCATATATTTATATATAAACAGCAATGGAGAGACAAAAAAGTAAATCAGTTCAAAATGAAACTCCTAGTAGTATAAATGATCCCACATTAAGTCAATAACATTATTCAGTGTCGTCCCAGACATTTTGAATTAGCTTCATCCGGACAAAGCAAATTCGGTGTGATCAATAGACCTTTTTTTTCACTGTGAGATGAAAACTACGTTGGTGGCTACTCCTGACATTCAAAGGTAAGACAATCTCCACTAATGACTGTGAGAGAGACGTGCTCCTTCTGCGGTGGCTGTTGATGTCAACAGCACTCACGCCTGTGCCATGTTTTATTACCCTTCCACAGCCACTGATGTAGTTAAGAGGAGAAACCCCCACCCCCACCCCCACCCACATCTCTTCTGCCTTGTGCCATTAGCGATGGCATTATTCGAGCGCTTGGCCACGTGGGATGATCAAGTGTCCAGCGCAGGGAGCTGGAGGGCCTGGGAGGAGAACTATTTTTTTGTCCCTGGCTGCAGACGCGTCGGCCGGCACTAATGTGGGCCCGGTGCGGCCCGCCGAAATCCAACCCCATCACCACCACGGCTGCCGCGGCTCTTATGTGTGAAATACTGGTGGCTCTGCAGTACCACTACCATTACTCACCCTATGACCTCATAGCACCGGTGAGAGGAGATGCACTCAGAGCTCCTGCAACTTTCTTTATATCAGCGCTGCAGTCGGACCCGATGCTCCCCAGGCCAGAATGCAAATCGTTAGAGAAATTATAGGGTTGTCATGTTAGACCTAATAATTAGTAATTGGGCATGTGGGGAGGGTGTGCTGTGTGTAGAATAAAGAACACTCACATCTTGTTCTGTTATTTGCGCTGAATAACTTATGAACGTTTTGATTCGCTATCAGGAGAAAATTGGGGCATTTTGCTTCCCTGGCTCGGCTAACGAGGCTTCCTGCATACATTTTCAACAAACTGGCCTGACTGAACTCATCAATGATTTAGTGCACTCTGAAGTATTTGAAGTTTGCCATAGTGTTATATTCATCTAGTAAAGAAGTGTTCTGTCTAGGAATGGAAGCAAATCCCTTGATGTAGGCAGTCTTTAGAGAACCACCTGCAAATTCAAAGTAATCCTAACCACACGCTGCCTTATTATCCATGTTGCACACCAAACGTGTAAGAGCAAAGCGTATCACACTCACACTCACACACACACACACACAAAGAAAATAAAGCTACCTTCCACCAAAACAACAGCCCCAGTTCCTTTCTCCACTTGATCTGATGGTAACGAGGGAGCGGAAACACATATTCACTCTGAAAGGGGTGGGGGTGGGGAATGAAACCAGAAAGAGTCTGAATCTGTCACACTCACCCTGCCCAGTAAAAAGGAGAGAGACCTTCGAGGCACGCCTCAGCTGTTTGCCTCTGTCTGGCCTGGCATAGAAGTGGGTGTCACCATTGTCTTCTGGTCGATGGGCGAGCTAGAGTGTTGGAGAAGGAGCAGACATCAGTCAAAGTCCAGATCTTTGATTCCGATTATCAGCTTCTGTGTGCTCAGGCTGGTTTAAAATCTCTAATCACGCAAAAACTGTTTTGGAACTCCAACTTGTTCTTCCTCTTTCTGTTTTTTTTATCTTTTCTTTTCCTTTACATTTTCTATTGACCTCAATATTTCACAAGCTGATATGCTTTGTGGCTCCCCAGCGACTGACGCGGTATTGAATTCATCTGGTTCCAATACATCCCCCTGCACAAGCTATCAATCACCAGAGAGCTCAGCAAACTAATCATTTATTAATGAAACAGAGCAGCCATGAATTTCTAACTGCATTCATCTTATTTATCATGCCAGATCAAACAATGAGAGTCCAAACAGGCTTAAAAAGAGAGGCAGTTGGAGGGAATAACTTATTCCTGGGCAGACAGCAGACGGATATTAATGAAAAGAAAAAGGCTCGGGGACTGGAGGGGAGAGAGAGAAAAAAGTGGAAAGAGAAAAAGACAGAGAGAAATAGAGAGAGAGAGACAGAGAGAGAGAGAGAGAGAGAGAGAGAGAGAGAGAGAGAGAGAGAGAGAGAGGGCACTGGGGAGACGAGTTATAGGGAGAGTGATGCTTTGACAGCAGGATGCATGTCTGCATTAATGCTCCCACAAAAGGCAATTTTCCTCCACCTGGCAGTGTATATCCACCATAGGTAGCAAGGTGAGCCATTTCTGTGCCCAAGTGGGAGGGGGGGGTGGGGGTGGGGGGTGAAGGGACTTCATGTATTTGTTTGTCCACCAAGGCTGTGGCTGTTAGTTGACTCCACAGAGAGGCAGCTTAGGGGCCACTCCACTGATCTCCAGCTTTCTACGAGAACACACTCCGGTCCGCGGAGTTCGCAAGCCCACTAACACAGGGTCTGGGGAATAGCAGAGAATTTGTTCGCTGGCTAGATTATTTTTTAATGCGTAGGCAAATCTCTTTTGAATTCTAACATCGGTGAGCAAGAGAGAAGTAAAATAATAGTCAGAGTGATAGTTCAACAGGAATTCAACTGCTCATTGAAAGGTAACACTTAACAGAAAAAGAATTTAATAAATATGAAGAGCATTAGCAGAATTAGAAATAACGGTTTTCTTTAAAGCAGTAGCCTTAAAAATGTTCCTTGTGTACCGCTAGAAAATCTTCTGAGAGCTGAAGTGATGAGCTGAAATCAAGACGTTTGAAAATCCCGTCAGTCTGAAATGCCCCAAACTGGAGGATGTGAAAGCAGAAAAGCTGAAGTCAGTGTTTCAGGTTGCGGATTACATACTGTCTGAGCCCTGCTGGCAGAAGCTGTGCCTGTCAGGCTGGAAGTGTCTGATCACTAATCAACCTGAGAGGTCAGACTGACAGAGCAGCACAGCATCTCGACTCCACCAACAAGACTCACTAGGAAATCAGGGCTATATGAGAGTTTCAACCCAACACACAACCCCTTAATGCCACAATAAGGGATTCATAAAGTCATATTTATTGACATAAAAACTGTGATACGTTCCCACTGATTCTCGTAAGGTTTTCACATGACTCATTTTCCACATCTAACATGCACAGCTAATCTACACCATTTAAAATTGCAAGTAAAAGATAAACATCAAAAGATTAGTGACCCTGTTATGACCAAAGGCCAGGTGACAGCTGGATGGCTTTAATATACACTTACACTGTAAATGCACTTGTAAACTGTTTGTGTAAACACATAAATGCAACATACAGTGATAATTATTCCTGTTTCTCAAAACAGGTCATTAATGTAAAAGACCACTGGAAACATGGCAGTGCTGTATTAAAAAAAAAGACAAGGTGCCATTATTCAAACTTCTGAGTACTGATTTAACACTGATTTAACTGGAAAGGGACTGTAGGTGTAACTAATACAGTGACATTCAGTGTAGTTAAATGGTTGTTTCTATGTATGTATTTTAAGAGATTAACCCATCTATGTTTTGGAAAATCCAGGATGGCCTCTTTGCTGTTCTAAAATGTCTGACTGTGGCTTCAAACCTGTTCTGAGATCAGTTCAGTAATAGGTCAGGATTTAGTTGGACTAAGGCAGGAAAAAGGCAACTCCAACCCGAGCGGTGGGACAGCCGCTCTGGAACCTGGCAGGCAGGAGCCCCCCTGCTGTATCACTGAGCCACTCCCTCTGCCTGGGCAGGGCAGGCCTGACAGGCACCAGCTGGATGGGCGTCACCGCCAACCCACCCATGGGAATGGTGCCTCCCCAAAACAGGAAGCCGCACTGGGTATGGCATCTGGTCTGAGAGGGGCATGGGCGTGGGCCCTGGGAGGGGACAGCTCCACGCTGGGGCTCCGGAGGACATGGCTCAGCCTTCCCCAACTCCACGCCCACCTTGGAGCCTCGTGCACGGGGACTATCGTTGCCACCACAGCCTGAGCGTCAAGCCGAAACACTCCCCTCCCAGATCAGCTCTCCTTGGCGCTCTGCTCAACATTCGTCATGGCAGTGGGAAACAAACGGAGTCCGCTGAGCCACCACCACCACCACGGGGACCAGTCACCCTGCCCATGTTTACACTCACAGCCCACAATGTCCCGGCCCACACATTCATACAGCTTGCACGGCCAAAACAATATGCGCCCCGAACGAGCTGCATTCGTGATTCTGAGAGGGGAGGACAAATCCTTTCAGTACTGTTCCAGTTTGTTGTCAAAGTGTTGATAACAGTTCCAGTATCTCTCCAGAACATGACATCATTGGATGATGTAAGAGGCTGGAGAAAGAGAGAAATTCACAGAGGGGGGCAATTCAGTGTTGTTGGTCAGGAGACAAGAGCTGGACTTCTGTCTCCCCCTTGTGGTCACCAGAGCAGTGACAGATGGTATAAGCTGTGGTATTTGAGGTTTTTAATATAAATTAGGACAATAACAAACATATAATTTGCCCCATTATACCTTAATCCAACTCTGAGTTAAGACTTGACTAAAGCCCTTTTCTCACTCACTATGCAAATCCTAAGCATGCCTGTGCCACTCATAACAATGCGATCAGACGCACTCTTGTTACAAGAGAGTGTTCCTCTCTTCCAACTAATGTAAGTGTTCTCTAAGGCAATTGAGGCATCTGTCAGGTCATTAGGGCAGAGGTATGTGGCTCTTCTCCAGCTGTTCAATGATTCTGCATATCTCGGAGATCAAAACTGCTCCATACCTACTGAAGCCTTCAGCCTCAGACCAAGAAGAAAGGCCGCGACTAGAAGTCACAAGATCTCAGCACTAGAAGACTAATGGCCAAAATGAAGAGAAAATCATCTTCAGAGACAACAGTAGAAAATATAAAACACTTTCTATAGGACTGAACTGCAAACTTCATGAAACTCTCAACAGTCCTTTTGTTTTCTGAACAAATGCCGATTACAGGTAAACCTGAACAGATGATGCAGCTAAACCTTTGCATTTAATGGCAGTTTAATGAGACTTTGATGGCTCTTCCATCTTCATTCCGCCAAAGATAATTCACCACTTTCTCCAAATTATTTCCTCCTCTCAATCAAGTTGATGATGCGTGAGAAGTCAATTAGAGAACAACACCTATGGAGCAGCCACAAGAGCCTCTTCACTGGCACCTCAATCGGCACATGTCAGGCTGTCATTTTTCTCGTTTAGGATAAACAGATGTCACGTGCTTTCTCTTTGGACCCCCGAACTGCTGAGCTTGCGTTATTTCTTCTGCTCTTACTTGTAAGATCTTATCCTGACATGGACCGTCCTGAAGCGGCAGGCATATGCCCCCCACCCACCTCTCTGTCGTGGAACAATTTATCCTCATTGCCTGGGAGCGAGGGAGGGTTTTGGAGCGCTCCCTCAGCACAGCCGCTCAGCCCGTAAGGCCGGTTATAGTTGATCAAGTGGAGCAGGCTCAGAACCTTGGGACTGCTTGATGGAGACGGAGCTGGGAGGAACTCAATGCCTCCTGCAGACAGTGATTGATGAAA
The DNA here is from genome assembly GCA_028565775.1 of Sternarchorhynchus goeldii. Classification (NCBI taxonomy): domain Eukaryota; kingdom Metazoa; phylum Chordata; class Actinopteri; order Gymnotiformes; family Apteronotidae; genus Sternarchorhynchus; species Sternarchorhynchus goeldii. The sequence goes on along the minus strand of JAOXYF010000011.1, from coordinate 3,545,024 downwards.
GGAATCTCCCTGTCCACGACTCCCACTAGCCAGGATTGGCCTGATTGGAGATGTTATTGAGATTCTGAGTGAGTAATATGCCCCTCAACAAACCAACAGTCCACACACATGAACAGAGAACAGGAATCTTGTAAACACCCACTTTGTAAAGACCCACTTTCTCTTTTTAGGTAGACAACTTAACTAAGGGATAAAAGGACACAATTTTGGGTTGGTTTGTGATTTGAAGAAGGTGATGCAGAACAACACTTATTGCAGAATTGTTCATGAAAGTTATCATGAATTTAAATATTCCCTGTAAAACTACCCATTATCGCAGTCTAGTATGTTGCAAGATTATCGCTGCGAGACTCACTGTGATCTAGTGGTGTTGCAAAATACTGTTGCAACACTTACCACATCTCTTGGGTGCTTGCCTTTCTTTAAGGGGGGAAGAATATCATTGTTGATGCTAAAAAGAAAACGCACAAAGATGCTCATATTAGGTGTAGAAGTAATGGCAGAGTAGTAGTAAGTTAATTTTTTCGTCTGTTAATGTGTATAAATAGATCCATCTATTTATCTCTGTCATGCAGTACTGAAAAATGCTCTTACGCATCGTTGAGGTCTAGGATTATTCCTTTGTTCGGAACCCAGTGAAAATAAGGCAAAAAGCGAAATTTCTCTGTCCCCACTGCTACATAATACTGGTTGTTCTGGATCTCAGCTGCACCGCGTAATGGAGTCCCATCCAGCCTGCACAACCTGCAAGCCACATGTGGCGTAGCGGAGTCACTTCTAGTCCAGTTCCGTGTCCTCGACCGAGACGAGACAGACGGGTGTCCTACCTGTGCACGGCTCCAGCGCGGAGGCGCACTCTCTCGGTTACCATGGCCAGCACGCTCTCCCAGCTGGTGAGCGTGTATTTTGGCAGCAGGATCCGAGCTGGAGGAACCAAGATATCCCCGTTGGTAAAAACGCTACAAAACACAGGCACATTTGGAACTCAGCTTAGGAACTTAGTCTAAGTTCAAACAGAGTGCAAAGTGCCAGCATCCATTGGTGGGAAGCACTGCATGGATACATTAGATACGCAATACAAGAACTAAACCAGAAAAAATTGTGCTCTGAATTGAAGTTATTCGTTTGCCATTAGAACCAGACTTCACTCCTGCCTGAGGGTTTGCCATCAAGAAATTCCAACAGGGAGATGTGAAATTAAAACTCACTTGATGGTGCATGGCTCATTAATGGTTTCCCTCCAGCGTGCCGGGACAATTATTTTGCTGTGAACCACAGGTCGAATCTGTGATGGAGACAAAATGAACAGTTCCCTACTGAGCATCTGTGGCACGTATTGCTCTGTCATTCATTTAGAGACCTGACTCCAGACAGTCCAAAGCAGGCTTTGTTGTTTGTTGTTCAGGCACTAAATTGACCAAAAGACTTAAAAGGTGACTAGGATCATCACTGCACCTTCCATTAGAATCGATCATAATTGAAGACAATTATTCTGCATTCAGTTAAAGAATCCCAGAAAACCGAGTGTTTAAAAGCTCTCATATAATGTATACAAAACAACAGGTGATAAACACCATTACAGACACATTTCACTGCATACACTGTTCTAGATAAAGGACAATTATTCAACTTGAGGCTACAAGGTGTTGTCAATAGACATGTTTGCCTCATCTATCTTCAGTATAACTCTTAAAAGAACAGGTATGAAGTCAGTCAAGCATTACAGTGGTCACACGGTGCACTATAATTCATTTAGGGGAGCGTATTGATCTGAGAAAGTGAGCCATTTATGAAAAATGCACTGTATGACTCTTCATATAATGGGGACACAGCAGGCCGAATCACATAGCTATCTGTCTCTGAAGTGTGTCTCTCAATTAGGTCCACAATGCTGACATACAAAGCATGATGCAGCTAGGCTTCAATGAATGGACTTGGAAAAACTAAAGCATCATGCTTTTGTTCTAAAATTGGTTTTGGGTTTTTTTGTGCATTGTCTATAACAACTATCTATGCAACAAAAAAAACCCAAAAGGCACCAATAACACTATAATTTCTTTCCAGAAGTAATATTAGTGTTTTGACAGTTTAGCAGAGCAATTCTGTGGGCACTATGTAATATCTTACCTGTTTACTTTTCTTTCTTTGTGGTCTCTTTGGTGTTATATGACAGTAGCTATTAAAAAGAAAAAGAACAGATATAGAAACAACAGTTCAGCTTTACTGCAAAGTAACGCTGCTTTTTAATAGCGAGCTAAACTAGTGACCGCTCGCCTTGCACCTACAAGGTAACAAAGTCCACTGACGTTTTACAGGCATCTAAAAGTTATTGTCATTTGAATTCCACATAGGGAACACTGTAAAGTAAACCAGATCACAAAGCCTTTTAAATCAGAGTGAAGATTTTAAAAGACAGGATACGTGATATAGGCCAATAATCACGAAAGCCCGACAGCGTAAATGATATAGACTATAGAAGATTACATGTTCATTTTTATGAGAAAAGTATTAATAGTGTTGCAGCTGTTCTGTATAAAACACACATTCAGATTTGCCGTCACATGAAGAACTTACTCAATATTTTTCAGACCTTCAGCTCCAGCTGCAACATATTTTTCCCCATGTAAGAACTCTCGCAAATCCAGAATTCTGTGGCCCTCTCTAGGCGTGTAAATTTTTCGCACTGCTCCAAAAGGAGCTTGAATACCCCTAGTAACCAAGCTGAGAAAACTGTCAAAAGTCGACGTTTGACGTTGGTTGACGACAAACTTTTTTCCAGGATAAAAAGCATCTCCGTTCCTGTACATAATGATTGTTTTCGCTGCTGGAAGCTGACCCAGCGACCGGTCTGTAGTTTCATACATTCTGAAGAAATGTAGCTGAAAAATACTAGCTAGCTACCTAACAGATGTTATTTGTAAACCAAATTCTTGTAAAATCGATTTTAGATTTAAATGTTATTTCTCTGATCTTTGCCTGTGAAACTTCTGGAGAGTGGAGCATAATATGAGGTGTCCTTTTCACCGACGTCTTGTAAACAGCTTTGAACTTAAGGAAATCAAGCAGCCACGCGCGATTAGGTGCCAAGCCATCAGCACTCAAATGTTGTTTGATACATTTCCATGGAAACCGAGGATAAAAGCGCGCGTGGATACTACAGTAAAACGTGTCAGATTGTGTCAGACTGCCTATTCTCAATGTTTCCGCACTGGAAATGACTATTTACTTAACTCAACATCTTGAACCAACATGCATTTTCATAATCAAATAACGAAGTCTTTCACACTAAAGCGGTAATTCGAGATTTTAGTAGGTCTAATTAGTTTTGACAACTCCCATTCAATGGAATGAATAATTAATTAGGCTGTTGTTGGCTAGTCTTCTTGTGCTCCTGCAGTTTCTAGGACATGTGCGTTCGTTTGACTTCTTGTTGTAGTTTTTCGTTTGTTTGTTTTTTGTTGTTATTCGAACACGTACGATTATTGGTGTACACAAGACACGTGTTTATTTAAGGTCTATTTTAGCCTAAATAAAGCTGATCTTCACTGTAATTATGGACCCTACGCTATGTAATAAAATAACCTACTAGCCTACTTTACACTTCATAAGGTTACATCATGTAGCCATTGTTTATTTTCTCTAAGATATGAATGTCCCTGATTAAACCAGCGCACCTAAATATTGCAAAAGGAAGGTTTGTGTTACAAGTTCAATAATCCACAACCAGGGCTTGTCTTCTTGGTTGGATAAACAGAAGCATAGAGTAACAGAAGGGTCAATGCGCATGTAGATTAAGCTCGATCCCAGCTGTCTTGAGTGACTATACCTGTCTGAAACCGGTAAAGACTACAGTGGTCATCGACATTTTTTAAAGAGCATTTGTAAATATGATATGAAATCGAGTTAGTTGATATCCTTGAATATGTCGCAGAGAGGCTGTGTTGTTCCACTGCTCTAATTCATGATGAACGGGGTTTGTGGTGTTGTCACAATTTTATGACCCCTAGAGGGCAGCAACGGCTTTTCCAAAATTGTGGGGAACGTTGTAAAATTTGTCAATAATCTCCAAATGCCAAAGACAAAAATCACAACAACAAAAAATCGTATACAAATTTATTTACGACAATACAAATGCCAAATAAAATATAAACCATACCCCACAGAACGAAAAGGTTGAATGAAAATAAAAAACAGAAATAAATGAAATGGATATCACGCATATCAGAATTTACTCCGCGATCTCAATGCGATCTGTCCAAGCAGACATCACACTCTGTAGGTTAGACTATACTGCAGTGCTTGCAAGTTGAAAAAATGTACAAAATTTCAAAAGGGCCATCCGTTAACTCCACTCTCACTTGTCACACACACTCTCTCTCTCTCTCTCTCTCTCTCTAATTTCTGTTCAAATCCGGACTTTGTCAAACTCGCACACGTAGAACATGGTGAGGGAGCAGGCCACATCGACCCACTCCCCTGACGCCAGCAGCTCCACGCAGTCCTCATCTTCGTAGGCATCGTTGGGTTCCCCTTCTCGCCACCTGCTGAACGTGGTCATGGGCGAGCGCTCCACGTAAACAAAGTGGCCTTCGCGCTCCAGGTCGTTAATGCCGATGTACACCCTGCTAAGGCCCGCCTCCGCGACGTACGCGGCAATCACCCTGTTGGTAGCGGCATCTTTGGGCATAGCCAGGTGCCCGCCCCTGCCCTGGCAGGAGAGCTCGGCTTCTTGGTAGCGCCTTTCCTCCTTCACCAGCAGGTATACTTTGCTGTCGGTCTCTTTGACGCCCGCAACAGCTGCAGGGGAGGGCAGTGCTGAAAAGTGAGCACTCGTATTTCTGTAAAAGTGAGCACTCGTATTTCTGTAAAAGTGAGCACTCGTATTTCTGTAATCAGGATGCAGCACCCAGCACTGTTCATTTCACAAAGACGGACAACAGAAACAGTCCTTCTGCTTGACTAACACCTTTTGATAGTCTGTATAAAAATAGAATCTGACCGCTGTTGGTATTGGAGTCATCAATTCTCAATTATCGGAATGAGAATATTGTAAAATACTGAAGCACAAAAGTACTTACAGTACTAAGAAAGCAGGCATGCAATTTGTATATATTCCTTATGTATCAGGAGTGTTACATTGGGGAGTTTTCCTACACTCTACCTGATTCAGCTCATAAATCGCTTCATGGTCAGATGATGAGTTGACTCAGGTGTGTTAAAACACAGGGCTTTGGGTTTGACTCATGCTCTGGATAGAGGGCTTGGTGGTACTGTGTCATGGTGTCCAACATGATCTTACCATTTTTAATGAACTTCAGCTCATTGGTTAATTGTGCCACATGATTATCCATTTCACCAATCATCTTCCGTAAGGGTGCGCACTCACAGGGAAGCCCTGCAGCCACAATCCAGATGTAAAATTTAGTCAACTTTATACAATAACTAAAGCTTTTACATTTAAACACTTTAAGATAATTTATTTTAAGATATGTTATGGATTTTGTCTTAGAGCAGCCTTTACCTGGGTCTCCATTTGAGCCTGCTGGACCTGGATCCCCCATATCACCTTTTAGACCTGTAGAAAGGCCAAGTGCATTTGTGAAGTATTTCAAATCGCTGTTTATTTAGTGAATTATAGTTTCACTGGAGGTTTATCTTACCTTTCACACCAGTGGGACCGATTTTTCCATAACGTCCCATGATACCTTTTTCGCCTTTAAGTCCAGGAGGACCTACAAGATTTATTTATTTTTTAACGTTAATCCTTTATCATTAAATTATAAACTAAAGACTTCTAAGAAGGCTGGAGGGAACTGCACTCCCACCCCCCAAAGAATCACTTAATCCTCATTAAAAGCAGCAGTAAACTGTCGTGGTCTTTACTGCATACTGGCTGATAAAGCCAGACGACCTTTTAAACTCCAGAACATTTTGCTGTTTGCTGTTCTACACTCCCCAAACATGATGAGCCCCAGAAGACACTTGTGCTCACATGTTCCATCAGCAGAAATCCGTTTATACATACTTGGGCTTAGTTCTTATACTAAATATAAATGTTAACCATCAAGTGTTCTAACTCTGACTATGCCTTTCTGTTAAATGATGTGCATATATTTTAGTCAGCAGTAAGAGTGTGTGAGTGGTGCAGTACCTGTCTCTCCAGGGGGCCCCACTCTCCCAGGTCTCCCAGGTGCCCCTTTCTCCCCCACTTCCCCTGGTTCTCCTGTGGGAACAGACAGCCCTTGCTTTGAAACAAGCCATCACTCTTTGCTTACCATTACTGTGCACCAGGGAAGAACCCTTGAATGCTTGCACACACCTCCTGCACTATTTCAACCAACTGAGGTAACCACAAACATTTACATTTAGCTGATGCAGCTTTGGGGTGATTTACATTGACTTGCACTAGCCAGGCACAGCTGCCTAGCAGGAACTTAAAGAAAAGTGACTTGCTCAAGGGCATATTGATATTTAACCATCCGCTGGAACGTGAGTCTGCGTGAGGCAGCACGTTGTCGTGTGCCGTGTTTGTACCTTTAAGTCCGGGGACAAGGATTTGGACTGAGCAGGGCTCCTCCGCCATATGCTGACTGTAAGCCAACCGTGCCAGGATCAGAGCCAGCACAGTGACCAGCACACACAATGTCGAGCTCTGTCCACTCATAATGGAATCACCGCCGGAATGATACGAGCCTATGAAATGAGGTAATATTGCACACTCTGATGAACTGCGAAATGCATCTCAAAAGGCAATGTTTCAGATGGACCATGGGCTGCCTGCAGAAAGCTGTGGGCACTGATTGTTAATTAAATAATCCGGCATGGAATAAATGCAAATCACGGGAAATAATTTATGAATTTACAGGTTGTGCCGATTGTAATGTTAAGTAGAGACATAGGCTGTGATTATGTACCAGTACCATATAATCTCAGCATAACAAATTGTTCTTGTCTTTAAAGTGCATACGGTTGAGCACAGGCAAGCTAATAGTGGCAATATCAACACACCCCAAAGAGAGACAGTATTCGCCAGTCAGGTATCATACATGAAGCAGCTACCACACTACATGACGCAAATGCAATGATTCCCCTTGTTTACGAGCACCCGTATTCTCCTACCAAAAGACGTTCCTGATGCACAAGACTCTGTTACACTCCAAACACATCACGGCGACACGTTGTGTAAGGAACTGGACTCACCTCGTACAGAGTAGTCAAGCCTGACGGATGTGCGGCAGCTTCTGGTTCTGACTGGGGCCCAAGTGAGGCAGTCAGCGCTCGGCCTCGTCTCTCACGGTCGCAGCGGGGGCGCCGGTTAGGGAGGCGTGCGCGCGTGGACATAAACACAGATAAGACGGTCTTAGACCTTGCTTCCTTTCCTTCCCCGATAAGTGCATGCGAAAGCGAGGAGGTCGTCAACAGCGCTGCCTCGCCACAGATAGCCCGCAGCTCCGGGGCGGAATGTCCCACGCATTCTCCGAATTCATTCACTTTCCTGAAGATGCCATGGAGGAGGGAGATATACACGGAGTGAAATAACTTTTAACTCCATAGATAACTTTGCATGTGTGAGGGACCTCTATGTCAATGGACAAAAGGAAATAATGAAGGGTTAGAGATTTAAAACAGGTTGCAGTGTGCGTTGTTCTCCACAGGGTGGCACTAAATATTAGAGTCTGAATAGGGTGGACTTTTTTCTAGCTTGACAGAGCCACTGGGATTCTTTAACTGTTCGTGTCTGATCTTATCTGAACAGTGAACGATGTCCATGGAGCACTCCGGTTCAGGCGTCTTTGCGGTTCTAAAGAACAGTAAAGCATGGGTTGACTAATTCTCACCTAGTGGCACTGCGTAGGTGCCTGTCTGTCCTCTGCATAGCCTGCACCTCTCCACAGCTCTCAAACAGTTGGATTGGGATGTGTGTCTTTAGCCATTTTTGCTGCCATAACCTTCACCAACTCAAAACACAAACACACACACACACACACACACAAATCTAATGATGATTAACTAGCTGGGCAGTGCCTGTGTAGCCTAGAGCATTTAAATACTGCACTGCATCTCAATGCTGTCAGAGTGAGGGGGAAAATAGCGATGGTAATTTTCCACAGATGTCAGCATCAATGAATCAAGGTCGAATTGCAATAGAGCAAAATCAATGGCAGGGTATTGACTGAAGTAGGAAAGAAAGGATCGACTCAGTCACGACAATTCAATCAAACCTGTAGCTTAAGGTTGTTGTAGGCACTTAAGGATATACAGTCACCATTCAATTTATTAAGAAAATGTATTTATTAGAAACACCTTGCGGGTCGTCTGCAGCTCCTCTGCTGACGTGTTCAGTTTGTTTGAGCCAGCCTTCCATACATTCACCAGTGGTCAGTTTTTAACCAGGATGTTTTTGAGTGGAAAATAATGTACAGTCTGTCATGCCCCTGTGTATTGAATGGGTTATAAGATTCCTGGTAAACTGCTTGTGGCATACAGGCAAACCACCTGACAGGTTAAAGTGCACAACTGGACACCTAGAAAAAGCACCTATAAGATATACCTACCTAATAACATGTTTGGTGATCATGTGTAATGTACTGTATATACTGTATGTGTACACACATCCATAGTGGATATATACAGCATTTGCAACTTACATACTCTTAATAGTCAGTGAATTAAATCATGTAATCCAGCTGTTTATAAGAAACAGACAGTTTAGACTACTCCCATGCATACAGTGTAAATAAAAGTGTAAACAAATTGTTTTTATTACTTCATTACAGAAGGGGAAGCACCAGACTTACAACACATCACAAATGTCAGACCATGGATGTCTCTTGACTGATCGAGTACATGTGGCGAAAAAATTGTGTGTGATTTTTCTCTGAGCCGTTCATTCAAACTACGAGGTTTGCATTATTGCATTATGCGCACCAAACATGGTTCACCCCCAGATCCTTCCCCAACCAATTCCAAACGATGCATTATTAAAGCATCCTCTGAATTAAGGGTCACAAACCAACTTTGTTTTGGTTGCATAGAAGCCCAAGTCTTTTTTTAAAATAACAAGTTGACAGCACATCAGGCTCGAAAACAAAACCATATCTAGGTCTCTTTAGTTACTACAGCAGAAATGTTCATCATACAGCTATGACTTTGTGTGCGAGTGGAAAAGAACACCGATAGGCCTATCCCAGGTGTCTCTGGGGCATTATGAAAACATCGGGAAGAATGTGTTCCTCCCATGGGTGCCGCGCATCTCCTTTCCCACTGCCCGTTTCGGAACCCTTTTACCCGGAGCCTCAGGAGGCAGAGAAGCGGAACCGGACACATCCGGCTGTTCTCTCCGGACCCAGAGGCCTCGAGGATGAAGCCTTGCCCAGCAGACCGTGACAGCCATGAGTCCTGTCTCAGTCGACTTGAGGCACCTTTATGGGTACTGGCGTGCTCATCCAGGTCAGGATCACTGGCTAATCAGGCAGCTCTGTTAGCCTGAAGTGTATATACACGGCCATCTCTGAAAACTCAGTTATTGGTCCGGTACGCGTTATGAATTATGAATACGAAGACCCAAGTAGGTTTGTAATACTGTACCTATGAGTTATAAACAAAGCTACAAAGTACATATGAGTTATTAACAAAACCATTTACTTTTTTTTTTCTTATCTAAACTTACAGAGCATACCGGACAACGTCTTGTCAGATAGCATTACAGTGGATTGTGCAATACTAAGATGAACGTCTTGTCTAGACCAGCCATCAGAGCTTCTCCTAAATCAGGAGGTACACAGATCTGTAACACCTGCAGGGAGCAGGGGCACAATTATTCAGAGCCACACTTGTTTCTGCACTGCACTCACAGATACAGCCTGGAGAAAAATGCTCATGCTAATGACAGTTCAGCATAAACTTCTGCTTGATTTTAGGATTGTCAAGACACAAGGTAACGATAGATAATTATGAGATTGCCTAAGTGGATGTAATGGATCTAAAGTATTTACAAATGGTGTGTTTGATATGATGTGATCTAATGGTTCTGACATCTGTTTGTTAGTTTATGTATTTAATTATCTATTCATTTACCTAGACTACTTAGAACAGGTGTCTTCAGAGTATATAATGACATTCAATATGCATGTGTGTGGGTGTGGGCTGTTGGGTCTGTGTGTTTGTATGCAGGGCTGTATATAGACATGATTATACACCAGCTAGATTTTCATATAGTATAAACAGCCTGAGAAAATCCACAGAATATCAATGAATTTGGTGTCTTACAAACTTATACCATATTTCACAACTAATAATGCATGCTACTAACCACTGCATATTCACACAAAACCTTTTTCTTTGAAGAAAAAGGAAGCTTTCATGGTGGAAAGATAAAGCAACTTTGTTTCCCAAACCTCTTCTGAAGCCTCAGAAAAAGGAATAAATCCTACACTTTTAGGCAGCATTCCTCTGTCAGAAGCTCCTCTCCCCCATCTCCTTATTTTAAACATTAGTGATTCTTCCTCAAACAGAGGTCTTAGAGACCTTCACTTCTGTCTGGAATTACTGCAAAGTGCACGATACACCTGGGTCTGAGGTTGTAATAAATGAATAATTAGTGATTCAGAAACAGATCTGCAGTAATACATATCCATTAGGTTTAAATAGTCTCACAACAAAACCCATATCCTGATAACCTATCATAGAAACCTGTAATGAAAGAATGGAGAAACAGAGAGTGAGAGGAGGCAGCAGCAGATGGAGGAGATGGCTGTAACTCTCTCCTAATGATTCAAGCACCACTGCCAACTCTGGGAATAGCAGAAACAATTATCATGTTCTCCTAAGACAGTGGTCATATAGATGATCAATCAGCTGTGGCGTGTGGTGGAGATGTCTGTCTAAAAAACAGACAGAATGAACCTCCACCATCCCGTATTGATGCATACCCAGGAAATGAACCCACTGAAACCTTGCTCTCCACATGATGCATTAATGTATTGCACAGCAGACGACTACTGTCAAAGAGAGCCACCACATTAATATAAGCTCATGTCCTCTCCCCTCACACATGTACATTAGCAGACCCCAGCAGAGTGCTATCAATTCTCAAACTCCATCATTAGCTTTCACATCCAAAATATCCTGTCTTTCCTTTCAGAAGAGACACTTTTAGCACACAGATTGGATCTGAGTGACTGACTGTGGCTGACAGCTACTACATCTCACTCATGTGTCAAAGTGGAGACCCTGTGTTCTACTGGCTTTCAAATTTGTCATTACAAACTTGTGTTAGAACATTGATAGTGTACTCGTGCTCTGTAGATATATACACTGCCATTTAGCAAAGATGTTGATATTTTTGGAGGACATCAACACTATATCACGATTGCAAATTTGCACCACCAATTTTGCATGAAATGCTATGAATAATTAAAGCAACTTATACAGAAATAAATGACATCTCCTCTCACTCACAACATTTTTAGTGAAACTAAATTAAGCACCATTTTGTGTTTATTTTCTTTAAAGCACTTTGAATTACCATTGAGTATGAAAAGTACTACACAGATAAACGTGCTTTTCCTTGCCTTGCATTAGTAAATAAATACAGTGAAACCTAGTAAATTAATACAGGCATACCAGCAATGACAGAAAGCTTCTCCTGGAATCTATATAGACACTAGCTATGTAGGTCACTGTCCTTCCACTCACACTTGGCTCAGGACAGCCTACAGCATTTGGAGCAGTTAGAACTGTACTAACACTCAAAGGTATTCAAAGGTAACACTCAAATGCATCATAAAGGTAAAAACATCAAAACAGGTCTGTCCTTTGATATATCGCCAGCCTACCACACTAGAACCTCGATTACATGCTTGCTGCAGATTTAGTGCATCTATGAGATGCATCACTTGGTAAAACCACAGGAATCAGTTCGCAAGTACAGGACAAAGTGCCAAAGCGCGAGACACGTAACGTTTTTTTCCGCCAAGTCCTTCCAGCCCGCAGCCTGAGTCTCTGTGATATGAGCCATCCTTCAGCCTGGCTCTCGACGGAGGGAAAGGTAGGCACCAAAGTGGTGAATGGGCTCGGGATTGTGCTGAGGCTCCCGTGGACCTCGAACACTCCATTCCCTCCCAAGCCTGAGCCCAGCACTGTGGACATGGCTCTGGGCAAGACTCTGGGCTCAGGGCAGAGTGCAGGGCAGGGGCAGAATTCCGACTGGCACAGGATGCCAACACTGAGGATAGAAATGCACCCCTTCACATGATAATGAAGAGCATGGTGAGTGAGAGTCCCCTACCCATGTGCAAAATATGCTTGTTTGTTTTTTTTCAAAAAGTCATTTGTTTAGAAATCATCATGCTTTTCATAAAAATGGGAATGTGGACAATAAATGCTATAGAAGTCATATATTTCTGTCAGAACCATTGTGCATGTTGGTTAATGAATTGGATACCTGAACACAAAGCAGGCAGCAGGTGGTGTTCCCCTATATATTCCAATCATAAGATGTCTTACTGGTCCTATCAAGCATTCAAAACAATGGCTTTATCAAATCTGAAGAGAATCTTTCCGTGTCCGAGCAACCATAAGATGCTGTTCTGTGAATGTTAGCTAATCCCATCTAATGAGATTCCATTGTCTAAGCAATGTTAGAGTCTGATGCAGATCACAATTCCATCTGATCAGTTAACACATAATTCAGTTATGGCTCTCATCCCACAGACGTTCACTCACTCTGTGGAGAGTAATCTCATTCCACTACTTCGTTCACAAGAGGATTAGTCCACAATGGAGCAGACTTCGACTGACAGCCTATTTTCCAAACCCAGAGGGCTGTATGGAGACTGATGTAAAAAAATTACTCTCTGAAAATATGCAAGTGCTCCTTTGCGCGTGTGCTTGTGTGTGTTTGAAAAACTAGTGCACATAAAATAAGCTTAGTAAATAAGCTTGGTTATTTATTTTTTGAGACTGGGCCCCATCTGGTGAACATTTTCAAGAGGTATAAAGGTAAAGGTTTTCATTCCTGTTATTACATCTGTTGTTATCATTTGATAGTGTTACATAATTTTCTCCTAAAAAATATTTTCTGACTGACATTAACTGTTCAATCACCTGGATAATTGGCAAATGTTGTTATTCAGAATTCCTGCTGACACTCATCTTCATGTTCATGGTTCATAGGCACAAATTTATTTACTCAAGAAAGTCAGTTATGTTAGTGTGTCATCTTTAGTTGACAGCCACTTTGGAGAAATCAAACAAAGACAGTTGGGATCTTCAAATTTCAAGTATGATAATGGATGCGGATCCTATTTCGGCATGCAGCTCAAGTCATTATTATTCTTATACTATGGCCAAAGTAAGATGAATCAGCCTTAATGTAACATTCAACATTTAAACGATTACAATCTTTGTAAAGGTGTGAGTAATGAAGTACATCCAAAAATCATGAAAGCACCATGAATAAATGTTTCCCCATAAGAAGCATATTAGAGGGAGCACTTCTGTTCCTTTCCTGGGTCCTGCTGGTTGCAAATCCGCCCCGTTTCATTAATCTACATCTGGAGCACATTCATGCATGGATGCCCTGAAAACAGCCTGCCTGCTTGATTAAGTCCTCTGGAGAGCACTCAGGTCAGACAGCCAAAGGCCTTTTAAAACAGAGACCGAAAAACCCCCGTGCCGAACATCCAATTTGTACATCGCAGATATGCTAATGAGCATTACCGTAGACTTGCATTGCACCTTCAGTCAAAAACAATTTTACATGTAACTGCCTCCCTTTCAGCGTTAGGACAAAACAGCTGGGGATGTGGGCAAAGTCTTTGAAACGCATCCTGTCTACAGGTCTCAGAGAGCAGACTGCTCGTTGTGTAGAAGTTATTAGGTTCCACCACGATAACACAACAACCTCAGTTACGACAAACTGAGCAAGCTTAACTTTGTGAGTTAGCTACACATTATCCAAAGGACATATTCATTAGGCTTCAGTGCCCATTAATGCCAGTAGAATGAGCATTGTCCTGTGATATATGGAGCATGTTATTGGTCACTGGTTGTTCTAGTTGGACTGCTAAGTTTTAGCTGTAGCTAAAAGGCAGATGCACCTCCGATTTCCTTCAATCAAGTACACTATATTGCCAAAAGTATTCGCTCACCCATCCAAATGACTGTGCACCAGTGCACAAAGCAAGGTCCATAA
>JAOXYF010000011.1:3497225-3520674 GCA_028565775.1 Sternarchorhynchus goeldii | reverse complement strand
TATTGTACTTCAATACAGTCCATATATATATATATATTCAAACATTTTCTAATTCACGTGAAACCTGCAAAACCTTTTTGTATCCAAAAAATTATTATATCCACATAACCATAATACTAGGCCCTTAGAAAGTTTCAACATATATATTTAAATAATGTAAAACCCTTTCATGTGAAAGACTGAATAACAACATGAATAGCCATTATAGCCTAAAGAAACATTAAAAAATAAATAAATAAATACAGGTAAATTCGTCTGGGGGAGGGGGCATACAGCAAACATGCTGCATTTTGATTTCATTTATAAAAACTGATCCTCGTTAAGAGAGCAAGCGTGAACGACGCGGCATAAACAGTCATTTCACACTGTGTCCCAATGGAGGGAAGAAACTAACAGGTCATGTTTCCATCGTTAATATCCAAACCCGTTTCGCGCTGTGGGTTAGGCACCACTAGCGACGCCGATTCGCTCCGCTTGTCTGTCACTTTCTTTCGCTTTTGACAGGGCTCTTCGTTAGCACCTCCGTCACTAATCACCTGCTATCGGATCGCCGGCCTCCCTCCTCGCAAGCCTGCTGCTCTAGTAGTCCCGGTCCACGCGGCGGCTCCAGGCGCAGCGCCGTGTGACAGGTTGTCACAGCCAAGGCCACCTCTCAGGAACAAACGGGGTCCATAACGACTGCTCGGGCTAACTGCCACTGCTTCACATTCAGAAAGACATTTCTTTTTCCCTCTCATCAACAAACAAATGGGGGGGGGGGGGTGATGCATGCATTTTTCGTTCAATCGTTTTAACACTACAGTGCACAATATGAGCAGGCTTGAGAGTAACATTCAAAATTGACGATGATCACGGCGATGAAAAATCTCTTGAACCAGTTTCTGTTCAACCCAAGATAAGATGATGTAAAGTTTCTATATGTAAGGTATTACACTGAAAATGTGTCTTCTCATGAAGGATCACCAAAGCCTTATGAATGCACATGGAGTAACTCTCTTATGCTTTATATGGCTTGACAACTTTAATGAATTTTAACTTTGCAAACCCTGGTACAATTTTTCATGGATTTCAAGCATTCAGCAAGCCTTTTTTGAAAACCGCTCCTCTAAGCATGCAGTGTCTGGGGAAATCTACCGCAGCAGTTAAAGCCAGAGGAACTGGTAGCACTGGTCTTGGTGCTGACTTTGTATGGTACACATTACTAGCAGGGCTTGTGAGTTCTCTGTTATTTTAAATTTCTAAGCTTCTTCATTTGTGTCAGGGATTCCAATTAGGAGACATCCAAGACTGTGTGTTATTGCTCAGCAGCTTAGTACTAATGTAAACAGACGTGACAGTATTCTCACATGTAAAATCTCCAGGCACATTTTTGGCCCGTCGCGACTGTGACTAAGGTGTTTTTTTCTTGTACTTCCATACAGTCCATATACTACACAATCATACACGCTAATGCCCCTCCTACAGGGTGCAGGGCTTCCTCCCGGCATCAGGCGCCAAGCAGGGCGCTTTCGGCGCACTCAAGGCCTCACTTCGGCATAACTATGGTGAGGCCTTGATTGAACCAATAGCCAGCATTGCACTCGACGTTCTCAGAGCAGATGCCCGTATTCAGAGCAATTTGCAGCGCTCAAAATTGTGCTTCGCATGTTTCCTGGACAGCTGGTCCTTCACTGTGGCAGTCAGAGTGCCTGCAGTAGCAGGAAAAGTGTTTAGACACTGCAGATAATGGCATTATTTGTTTTGTTATTTAGCAGGGTGTATAACATGGATTAACACACGTTATAGTGATTTTTATGTGATCTAAGTAGGCCTAAGAATTATAGGGTTCTGAATAACAAAAGCATAATTGTAAATATATAAATATTCCATAAAGACAAACATTGTCATTCACACATAAACTGTTATTACATTGTCATTCACACATTGTCATTCATACTTATTTACAGTTTTCTTTGTTATTTTGCATGTCCAATCCTCTGTATTGGCTCAAAGATTTGGTGATTCCCTTACGCCTTCCAAAATCTTTCCCTCCTCAGTAGGGAACTTGGTGTAGCTTGTAAAGGGGAAGGTGAGAGATTTAGTAAAGAACTACACTGAAAAGCAGAGATCCTTACATCGTTTTTGCTCTTGACTGAAAGATGCATATCAGATTCAGTAAATTGTGTAAATAAATGCTCTGCCATATTTACCCACAGTGAGCCTCTAAGTCTCTACTTTCAGGCCAACATTTCCCAGGCAAAATGAGCCAAACTATTGCCACAACACCAGAGGCAACAGAGACCAACCAAACAGAGAAGTAAACAAATGCTTTGTACTGAAGGTTGCTTTTATGCATAGTAACATATTTCCACAAGTGGAAACCACTGCTGAGCAGTAATCGCTTAAGTTTGCCCACTGGTGGTTTCAAAATATTTCATATGAAGCAGTCAAAGCAAAGAGCTCTTGCAAAGAACTAATTATCCTGTTTAATCAAACATTTCTACAGAAAAAAGCCTCAGCAATTCTTACCCTGCTGATACAAAAACATTGAAAAATTAATCAAATGAGTAGCACTGTTTACAAATCTGGGAGAGCCTTGCTCTCCATCTCAAAGTACTGTGTTGCCAAAGAGTACCTGCAGGGGTGTCACTGCAGTACCACAAATGACCTGCAGGGGTACTTTTGAGTCAGGGGCATGTCAGGCCTCATACAGGAACATGAGAGACAACCATATCCCTGTCAGTGGAACTGTCTATTATCCTGTCGGTGGATGACTGTAATCTCTGCAGCTGAAAGGATTTGCCAGAAATAGGAAGTTCTGCCAGAAGCCCTGTCAATCTTTTCTGTTAAATATATCAGAGAAACTATTTTAAGATGGACTAGAGAGAAAAAATGGAGGCTTTAGACCCTGGGGTTCCAGAATGCAGGCAGAGATTCATGGCAGTATATAACATTTCTATGTTTATTAATAAATTAATTATTAATAAAATGTACATAAAATGTGAATGTGGTAGCCTATTACAAACAATAATTCTTTACCTATGATGTTTTTTTCTTTTAATACCCATAATTATTCATAATTAAGTAAAGGTTTGAGGTTTGCCTAGCATCTCTAGTATTAGATCAGGGATGACCACCATTTTAACATGTTTTTTTCACAGATTCTCAAAAAGCTGTGTGATGTAATTGTGATATGAGCTTGTAAAACTGAATGTTAAAATCTGATTTAAAAAAAGAAGACGAAGATGTTCAGGCAAATGACCTGGTGCAGACCAGCAATACATAGAACTTGCATGTAATTTTATAAAACATAAGGTTTACTTACAGGTAATAGACTGGCAAAATATCCCCATAGTCCACTGCTTTCTAGCTTCATTACACACTGAGAAGAGCTCTCTCACTCTCTGTCTCTCTCTGGGGGAGATGTGATGAAGAGCTCTCTCACCCTCTGTCTCTCTCTGGGGGAGATGTGATGACTCTGGACAGCTGCTCTGCCAGACTCATTCGCCCTGGCATAATTGAAGTCGACCCTTTTGATTGGCTTGCGATTAAAGTCGTCAGCACAGGCGAAGAGGGCAAACCGCTTTGCATGAGACAGGACTCATTTTTTTACTACTCAAGATGCTAGAAACATCTCAATGACAGCTAAACACTAAAAGGTCAATGAACTGCCTTTTCCTGCCTTTTCAATGTAAATCACACATGTCCTAAAGCATAAGCTGTGCTTGAGTTGTTACGGGACTGTTTTGTCATCACATAACATAGTCAGGAAAAAAAAAAACATCCCAAAAGCTCAAAATGGGCAATGTATTTTAGAGTTCCATCCAAATGGGCTTTCCTATATTGGTGGGCAAATTAAGCCAGCAGGGAGTCAGAGTGGTGTGTTTCAAGAATGGGGAAACTGGAGCTCCTGCTGGGCTGATGGATCCAAGCGATCGTGCACTAGCTGGAGGGATTTGCTGATGAGCCGGTGCACATGATGTGATCATGGTTTTTTATCGATTCTGCATGATGGACACTCCACAAGTACTCCTCCCTCCAGGGTTCTGCGAAGCCTTTAACTCCAGGCATGAATGTGCCCTAATGAGCACCAGGGACCTGAGCAACACCATTATGCTTCTAATGGCTGACCCTCATTTGCTGTGTGAAATCACGAAGCAGGCCAAGATAAAAGGTTTGATCGGCTGTTCATAACAAACAGCAATGAGTCCTTCTCAACTTTTGAAAGATTCAGAATAATTATGGTGCTGCCACAAATGCTTATACTGATGGGCTTCTCAGAAATTTTTGCCAAAATTTTCCCTCACATATTCACTTAAGAATGACAGTGTCATTTTGTGTAACGTAAATGTGAAATAGTGACTGCCCAGAACATTGATTTGCTCAGTCAAGAATCTGCATCAAAATTATCAATCAAATCAAAATAAAAATCCAAAACTGAGTTCCAGTTATATTGGTAGTAAAAAGTTCAGTGTGTAATATCTTGTATAATAAGTGAATAATATCAGCGCATAATATCTAGTTCTGTGAAAGTGTTCAAATGGATTTGAGCTCCAAAAGATTCTTAAAGAGCTATGGTATGGTAATCATCTACATAGCTGCAGGAGGCCTCGGTGCCAGCTCGGATTCCTGCAGTGTCCAGAGCGGACATTCAACTCTCAGAGCAGGAAGAAAAGCACACTGTGCCCTCCCATAAGGCGCAGATCTCACTAACGCCTCCTATTGGAAGCAAGCAGCAGAATGTGTCCAGGCTCGAATGGGTCAAGTCTCAAACGGTTCCATGCTTAAACAAGCCACTCTGAGAGCTGGAGACAGGAAGAGCAATGGAAAGAGAGACTCAAGAGCCTGCACTCTTGTTGAGACTTGGGACTGGAAGGACCTTGGTGACAGATGTTGGTCCAGAAGGCAGCAAAACAGGATGAAGACCAGAGAGATTAGGAGTGAGCGGGTGGTAAACAGATTAGCCCCATGCGAAAGCCTGCATTTTTAACCTTCTTACTCCCCATGACTCCCTTGGGCACTTCCGCATGCCCATATTTACCCACACCCTCTCACTGATGGTTCACAGCCTGGGGTGGGCCACACCGTGGCTGCCATCAGGGATCGAAGCCTTACCCAGGAATCTGCAGCTCCTACCAGCTCTCCACCTCCCTGGTCATCGATCCAACCCCTCTGTAGAATCCTGAATACTGAATGCTTGGGAACATAATGATCCCACCCAGGGGGCTTCAGATAAGCCACTGAAGACTATTTCTCTCGCTCTCCTGGCTTTGGATTCAAGAGGAAATAAAGCAGTAAATCATGCCAGTGAAAACAGGACTATTTCTCAGCCTGTTCTTACTTACCCTCCAAGCCATCCAAATCAAAGGTAAGCAGAATGCTACTTGCTTTCAAGCTTTGTTTGCCCCCTAAAATGAAGTTTAATTGAAGCTTGATAACTCTGGTCTTTGTCCAAGTACAGTCTGATTTATTTATTTATTTATTTTTGAAGCTTGCGATGTTAGCGCAAATGTAAAGTCTTTTTAATGGCTTCAAACACTGGCAAGATACATTCATTCATTGTACACTTTCTTTCACATATATTCTCTTCCAAAAGTGAGTTCAAAGTAACAGAGGAAATGATTAATGATGTGAACTGATTGGTTAAATATTCAAAACATAGAGGAAGACTTTTTTTATGTAAATAACTGAAACCTGGGCTTTTTTCAGTTGTAGCACTCATTAAGGAAACCCAGAAAAAAAACAGAAATCATCAGTATGCATCTAAACCCTGTCATTCAGTAGATCGGAATAGTAAAATATGCCCCGAAGCTTTTGTAGTGCACTTCAAACTGTTTCCCAGTGCCTGTATGGTGTGTCCGTGCACTCCTTTCATCATCAGCGCGAAACAAAGGCCGCTGTGTTTGTGGCTAACGCGGGGACGCTAATCCGTTCTGTGTTTGTGGCTAGCGCGGGGACGCTAATGCGTTCTGGCTCGTCGCTGCTCCGTAGGGTCCAGACTCCACGGGACACAAACCTGTTCACCATCAGCGCTCCTCATCTGCGCTCCGACATCACACGCGCAGCCTGAGACCAAAGACACGGTGGCGCAGCTCCCCCAGGTCGTTACTGCTGCTCGACGACACCACGCTCTGGTTCTCACGGGCCACGAATGTCAACAGTTAATGTGCAGACCCAGACTGCTCAATAAGGGTCCGGCTGCCAGCATGGTGCACCCCCTTTATCACAGCGCACCCACCATCATATGCCAGCCATCGTGTCCTCCTCACTGAGCGTATATGTGCATTTGTTCGTTCATAGCTGCCGAGCTTCTTGGTTTTGGTGATGGGCAAACAGGTTTACTCAAAGCTGCTATGTTTTTTTTAACAAAACCACTAGTCAGTTGTGGACCAATATGGCAGAAACAAAGCAGGATTTTCGATTATTCAGTCTCCTCAAGTATCATTGCTTATTAGCATATTTACAAACAAAATCAATTGTGTATGAAACGGTTGATTATTGACAATCACCAGTGACATTTAACAACTATGTATTGAAACAATTTTAGTATTCAAACTTTGAACTCAATTCAGTTTATTGTTATTCATACATGTACAGGTGTGTACAATAAAACAAAGTGAGGTTTGGCTACTCTCCAGTTTAGATATACGATATATGCTAATGCGAGACATAGTGCACAGGTATAGGTTACATAAATACATGTCGGCAAGTAAACACACACAAAATAACAGTTGTGTCTGTATTTAAGCATAAATAAATAAAATTTGTGATGTCTGTGGAATAGCAGAAAATACAAACATAAGCTGTAAAAAAAGTTGCTGAAAAATACAGTTTAGTTGATCAATCTTTTAATAATAGTCAGTTGATTACAGAGCCTGTCAGGTTCAAGACTAGAGTCCAAGCAAAGTCACATCCACTCAGCCCAATTACAGTAAGTAGATTATGTAGCAGCCTACATCAACAAGTAATGACAAATTACTGAGAAACACAGTAATGTCACTACTGTTACAAAGTGAAACCTTGTTCTCAAACACTGGAAACTTGGTGTTGGCTAGGGAGAGGCCCAAGTTTTCAGTGTATTACTCTGATGCTTCATTCTGATGCATTAGCCTTCACTGCTGTTTACAGACAGTACGGCGGTAAGCAGCTTGATGGCTGTAAATTAGATCTTACCTACTTTGAGAGGATGTTCAGTGCCACTGCCACATTATAGCAAAACAGTGCTCTTATGTTACGTTTAAACTGACTTTGTAACAAGAAGTTTTTCATTGTTTTGGCTTAGAAAGCCTGATCGGTTTAGGAAACTAGGTCACATTGCTCAAGTCCTTCACAGTGACTAGGAGTTGGATACTCCAACTACAGAACAATCCTTCATTTCCGGTCATTAACTCATCTAATATTAGGGGCAGTGGTCTGAGTGAGTTTCCAGTTAAGCGTGGCTTAATGTGATAGGAAGGTCTCTGAAGTTTGCCATCTAGTCATACAAAGGACAACTTTAAAAACAGTTCTGCTGAATGAAAAGGCTGTAATTTCTAGCCCAAACATCACAGCACCCTTTGCTTTCGTATGGAACAGAGATGTAAAAAAAAAAGAGGCCAAAATTATTTTTAAAAACAAATTTCTTATGCCTCACACAGGATGGATTTGAGAGGAAATGAGTTGAGGCAAATGTAATTCTACAATAAATCAGCCAGTCAATGAAACAGGAACTAGCAGAATTAACCATAACAAAGGGTAAAATAGGACAAGGGGTGGTAAGTACTGAACAATCCTGCTGGCTAAACCATATTGTACTGTGTTCATTTCCAGACAGTGGAAAACGCTGGTGTTTTGTGTTATTCTAACAGCATGTAGCATTTCCACAAAAGTCTTTACGCCAATCCAAATGCATTCAAGCATATCCTACCATTACATACATAGTTATTACTTGTCAAACATTGTTTTCAGAATAATACTTATGCTTTTCTGTGCATTAACGTTATTTGTAACTAATAGCACCTATTACCTAAATAAACAAAGCAAGGTCTGAAAATGGACAGGGTTTCTCTTTTCAATATAACTTGAGTTTGCATGACCTTTACCCCCTGCAATCACAATCACAATGTTTTCTCCCGCCTTCCATTAAACTATGCATTAGAGTCTCCGAGTCTGAGGAACCTTAACGAGTGTAAACTGACCGACCAAACATGCCCTCTGTGATGATTCTCAGTATGACACCTAATTTTTGAGAGGAGCAAGAACTTGATGAAGGATACTGCAAAAATAAAGAATTTGAATTTGTTTAAACAATAGAGAAATACCAGAATACAAACCCAAAATGATCAGACATCCTATAGAAATTGTATAAAATCTAATTACCAATTAACATATCGCTATGCTATAAATGACACGTTTTTAACCTGACCCACAAAAGGTAGGATACTTCTACATTCTAGAAACTTCAGGAGTTTGTCCCATGTATGGCTCAAATGTGGCACTTCTTGTTACTGTATCTCACACACATGTGAACGTCACACATTTTTTCTCTCCACACAAAAAGCTCAAATGACTGACACCAGGAGCAGAAGTGATAACATGAGAGCTTTAATTTAATAAAATAAGTAATCACCTGTGCAGCTTTTCAGCTGATTGGTACACTGAAGTAAACAAACTGAAGGACACTCTCAGGATCAGGCTGTAAATTTGCTGTCATTCATTCTTAGTGATACCTCTCTCCAGCTTGCTCTGTCATAAAGTGACTCTCTATCTGAGGATCTGACATCAGGATATGGGGGGGCAGTAGGTTTACAGCAACCTAGTCATATAAGTAGGTTGCTCTAAACCATGCACAGGTGCAAATGATCTTAATTTACCTTCAAATCACGACTTCTCTGTCCCACAGACGATGCTCAACTATGCCCCAAATGGTACACAGAAACATTTTTAATATGTTACCCTATGTTCCCTGGAACCTTAAAATCTATTGGAAAGACCTCTGCAGATTTGTCTTAACGAATATGACCCTATTAATTAGACAAGTAAACGTCTCAAATGGTCTTTAGCTGAATGTAATTCCATTTTGTGTAATTACATTGTCCCTGGATATTCTTTTCATTAAATTAAACCTTCATTATAGAGAGAAACAATTAAAAAACACTGTTTCATCTTGTTTCCAGACCTCGGTAGTGATGTTTTGTCAGGGATGAGAAACATCAAATACAGGCACTTCTTAGAATCGACACGTCCAGCCAGTCAGATGCCAGCCGAGCCAATCTCACTTGACTGGAATCGAGCAAAAAGGTCTGCACTGCTCAACACAGGGGTCATAGTGTGCCCTCGAGAGAACATGGCAGAGGTCAGCAGCAGCCATAAAGCCTACTACAAACTGAGAGGTAGGACACACTACATCACACCCCACGGGGTACCAGGAGCTGGAAGTTACGGCCAAATTTGGCTGCACCGGTGCATCTGTTCATAAATCATAATTAACTTACCAGTCAGTGGAAGTCTTGAGGGAGAACAGACAGTGTGGTGTCAGGCCAAAAACAACAGAACAAAGAGAAGGAAAAGTAGATAATCGATGTGACAATCTGTTTCGCTTTGTTTGTCTTTGTCTTTGTTTGTCTTTCAGATTTTTTTATGTCTCTGATGTTTTCTTAGACGTTAGATCCTTAGAATTACAATGGAGCGTCTCATTTAAAGTCTCTTTTAAATTCATTCTGTCTCAAAAAAGATTACAGCGATCTTTGCATGGTTACTATTTGGTTAATAAATAAATGCATATAAAATTGGGAATTAAGCATTCTTTTTAAGTGCTGATAATACTGTGTAATTAAAAAAGATAAAACTTACACCAGACAACAAAGTTTTTTTGGCCCACAAACTGAAATATAAGAATTGTATTTTTTTAGCTGAATTATTTTAGAATTTTTATATGAGGCATGCTAAGCAATTAAATTTCAGAATGAGGATCGGTACTGCTTTTCCATACTATACATAATGAGTGTACTGGAACAAAAACACTATGGGTGAAAGAGAAATTCTGAAAACTTGGATTCAACATGCAAAATGCACAGGAAACAGATGTCTTACCAAATCTATTAACTAGTGTTACTACCACATTTTTATGTATTTTAAATAAAAATCTAGACATATACACTAATGTAATATAACACTATGTAGTGCATCAAGCTTAGTTAAAACAAGTCAAACAAAGTCAAACAAACATACTAAGCCTGTTTTTTGTGTATCTTACATTTGCCCCTGTAACTTTCCTCTAGTACAGTAACATGTAAATGAGAGTGTATGACGTGCCATTTCTTTAACACAAAATAGTCTGCCAGGAAGCCATATGGGAGGCCTTCCAGATATTTCTGGACAGAGTACCTGACACTATGGAATATCATCAGTGGGTGTACGCTTGCCAGAAAGATTCACTGTGTGTGGATGACTTGGCTCAAAACTTTAGCCACACCCACGAACACCATGAGATGGTAGCTAAGGTGAGGATATTTTTTCAAATTATATTTTATTATTGCTAAACATATCCGACATTATTAAACAAGTATTTTATTCTTTCTACGACCGTTCTTAATGTCATCCACAGAGTAACATGGGTGCTCAAGATGAAGCGAAGAGGTAAGAACTCAAGCAACATTCCTGGACTCTTTATTAGACATGTGCTGTGTAGAGACACTTTTAAAAATGTCTTTGAACATTTTTGCTTTTTTTTGCTTGTTTGTTTGTTTGTTTTTTTGTTATTTTCAGTACTCTGGCCACAACTGTGTCAGTCAAGAAATGTGAGTCCTTGATACTGTTCTAGGATGAAGTTTGTTTCTTGCAGAACACTACATTAGCTGCCTCACTGAGGAATACTACCATTTCAGGTTCAAAGGCTCCTGCTGAACTCTCTGTAATGGAATCAGAGGAGGTAAGTCTGCAGCCTTTTGTTTTTCAGGAGCATGTGCACTTGATTAAAAAAAAAGAATTGAATCAGACTGTTGTCTGACTTTCTGTTGCCTGTAGTCAGGGGTCCCAGGCGCCACCCCTGCACAGTCGGTGGAGCATGTAATAGAGTTCAGTGTGAGTGTGGAGAACCCAGGCCACAGCAATGCTGACACCATACGGCACTGTGATGTTATCCACAGTCTTCACGAGCAGGTGGCCATAATTTATCAGTCTGCAATCATGCATGTGGAACACAAACAGGCAAAACTGGGGTGGGGGTGGGTGGTGGGGTATTTTTGTTGTTGTTGTTGTTGTTGTTTTTGGGTCACTCAGTGGGGATTGTGGGCAAGTTGCCCAGCAGTCAGGATTTGTTAATCACATACAGCCTTCCCTTAGCCTTGGTGCAAAATTTAGTAATGTTTCACATTTCTGACATATACGCTGCAGAGTTTATACAGGGTTGATCAGCAATAATCACATTGCGATTTATTCTGACTCCAAGGCTATGCCACTGCTAAATCAGAAATGTGCTTCAGAAAGTCTGGCAAGGAAAAAAACAGTGGAGCTTCAAAAGCTTGCATGGGACTTCTAGAAATAGGGCTATGGGATTCAGAGCTGGTCAGACCATGTATTGGGATGAAAGGTCATGTAGAGTCCCAGTTTCCCAGTTTCTATGTTTATACTGAGAGTGATATGATGGGATTATCTTTCGTTATAACCTGAGGACGTTGCTGTGTTTCTGCATAGGCCCTGAGTGCTGCTGACACATGCTCATTTATACCTCTGCAGATGCTGCAGATTTTTAGCAAATTCCCTGGGTTTAAGGAGATTCGACTGCTTGGACATCAGTGAGTTGGAACTGTACTGTAGGATTCATCCAGATATTACCCTCCACTGGACTTGAAAATTGCCTTTTTTCTGGATGAGTAGGGCTCTTTTCCAGAGGTTGGGGAGGAAGGCATTTAAAGAAATGCACAACAAACAGTGTTCAGAGGCAATGTGCTTCGATTAGGTTATGCACAGAGACCAGTTCCACTGTTTTCTCCTTAACATACATACTCAAACTGCAGTGAAGTTGAAGTACTATGCATATTGATTGTTATTCCTAATTATAGGACTTTTCGCTTCACATTCTGGGATTCTCATATAATAATAATAAAATCCTAACTTGTTACAGTAATATCACTGATCTAAAGTAGGGACAATAAAGCTGTTAAATTAACTGATACAATCTCTCTGTATCTAAATAAAATAACTGTATGTAGGTATAGGAGTAGATCTGGAGTTGGTGGCTCTTCAGGAATAGAGTCTGGTCACTCTGCTACAGAAACAGCCCTGAGGGACATAGTGGTGAAGTCCCTGAGTGAAGACTCATCCCTGCCTTTAGACAGTCATTCACTCAGCTTGGAACCAGGTATGACCAGTGCAATTTAGGGCAAAGTGCCTTCATGTTAAGTACAGAATCATAATCATAACATATGAAATATCCTTTCAGACCTACCAAAAGACAACAGAAGATATCTACATGGGGACATTGGTACAGAAGCTACAGGAGTCATTTCTGATGGGAGAATAGAGAACACCAGCATTTCTGAAAGAGACACAACTCCTAATCAAGCACATGGGAGGATGGACGAAGAGACAGCAGAGAACACTAGGCAGGGAAAATCCAAGTATTTGGCTCTCACAAACACATTGGCAGCCAGTATGGAGCAGCCTCCACTTGAACCAAAAGGAGGCCTCGAGGTTTATGGAAATCTGATCACTAATCTGACTCAAATAACTGAAGGTAATGTCCCGTTTCTGTTTACAGTATAATATGGCCTAAACAATACACTACAGATTGAAGTAGCAGTGTCCTACAGACTGAAAGCATTCATACAAATGTAAAAAAAAAAATTCTTCTTTGCCATGTCATTGCCTTTTTTTTAGAATCTAAAAGGAATTCTACTTTGGATTACTCATCAAAGGTGTTAGATATGACAGCTGGGTCCCAGAACTTAAATTCCTTTGAAGCAATGAGAGCATCTATTTCAGATCAGTCCTCAGTGGAATTTGTTACAGTCTCAGAAGCTTCACATAGAGAGGGAACATCATCGATTCTGCCATATTTCACCTCCAGTAAGATTCCTAAGGACAATGACATAGCTGTTGTTTCTGTTGAATCAATGAACAACCCTTCAGAAGTTCCATTTTCAGAGCCTCTTGAACCCAGCAGTCCTATACAGCGTCCTGGGGTTCCTAGCATACGTGGACCCCCAGAGCCAGTAGAATTCCAATCAGCATCCCACAGCATTGACCCCATCTTGACGCAGGAATCTCGTCCTGCCACAGCCGACCCACTTCCTCCTGTGCTCTCAGCTTTACCCATGACCCACAAAATTGTCCTGGATGAGGAAGGATGGCTTCTCCAGCCCTATTCCCCCCATCCACCAGAGAGCGTTTCACGTGACATGGACATGCAAGCTACAGCACAGCAGGCTAAGGAAAAGAGGACCAAAGCAGGCAACCATCTGGACTATGGTAAACGAGTGCCATCCAAGATAGACAAGCATCCACAGTCCTCAGTCCTCCCTCTGGACAGCACTACTCCTTCAGCAATGACTAACAACCAGGCCAAGGATCTGGAGGTGTTCTTTAGCTTGTGGGTGACCAACACAGTCTTTTCAGAGAATATTTTCAACAAAAGCTACCTTGAACACAAATTCCAGGAGAACACGTTCCTTGAATTGGTGGGTAAATGCTCTTTTATGTGTTCCTTGCCTTTTTGACTCTTCTGACGTTTTGTCAGAGGGAATTCAAAATTAATGGCAAAAAAGCCTATAAGTGGCATAGAAATATCTCAGATTATTTACTTAATTTTTTCCATAAAGGTTTGGGTTTGTTTTTTTCTGTATTTTTCCTATCATATTCAAACACGCAAAGCAGCAGTATATAATGTGTGCTATAAAGAGGTGCTACGTCAGCCCTGTACTCAAAGACCTTCTGGCAGTCTAATTTTTTTTATGTCTTATCCCATCTCCCAACACACCCAAATTATGTGGTGACTGCTTGGCTCAGCTTTGGTGTGTGCTGGACCAGAACAGACATTTCAACTGGATAAGAGCCCTTCAAGATTGGGCTCAGAAGCACTGAATGCAAAAATTTAATTCATGTTGTGTTTCATCAGTCAGCTAGTTACAGTTTTTTTTTTTCCATCCAGAAATTCTTTGAACTCAGTGACTTACCAAGCTCAGAGTCCTCCAGTAAAGGAACTGAGAGGAGACAACAAATATTATCATCGATGCTTCAAATGAGTCTCTGTTTAAACATCTAGAGTGATCAACCTCAGATTTGCTCTGTCACTAATCGAACAAAGAAACATTACCTCAATCCAAATAAACACAGCACACATTCCAGTGCTCAGTTAACTGTTTGGGCTATGTATTTAAATCCTAGAGTGTTTATTTAAGTCTAGCTAGACACAAATGAAGAGCTATTTTTACACTGTTAATAATTTTTTTTTGCCGATCTTAATAGTAGCATGCTAATTTTATTTCCCTTCTTAACACAAAAATGGAAATTATGAAGATTGAAATCAAGTACACCTATTAAATTTGTTTGTTATCAAAAGTCTCCGACAGGGGCAGATATGATTTGAAAGACACAGGAAAAATAATAAAACTGATAGTAAAAGATAAAAAAATGCCACCCATAGGCAGTTGTTAAAATGTTCAGTGATTGTTACCGCTGATCTGCACATTTGCTTGATTCACGTGTGCATACAGTATATTACATTACTGTTATGTGCATATAGTACATTACATTACTGTTATGTGCATATAGTACATTACATTACTGTTATGTTGCTCATTGTGCATAAGAAACAAGCACTTAAAGAATCTACAGAAATAAAACTGTAGACCTTGTGTAAAGCACAAAACACAAAAGGATACTCGTTTTTTGTCATATGTTATATGAAATAGTAACGAATATTATAAATAGTAACAAATATATTTTTATTAACAAACAAAAATAGTATAATGCTAATTCATTTTTGGTTGATTTTACAATAACACATCTTAACCTCCAAAGAGAAATTAACAATGCTCCAATCTTAGAATAGCCAATGAGAGAGCAAACAGAATACACAGTGAATACCTATGAGTATATACATATAAACATATAAGGTGCGGAGAAAACCATATAGGTGTTACAGTTTTCGCTGCACCATATATGCTTATATGTTTATATGTCTATACTATTATTTATACTATTCTGAAAAAGGCTCTGAAATGCTTAGTAATTAGGTCATTTGCATTTTAAGACTTCTCATGGTAAGTAAATAACAAGACTGCTTACTCGAGCAGAGTTGATATTGCAATTTTGCAGGTTTGCAGAAATTGCCAGAAATTGCCTTTGGCTTATGGAATGGATAAACTGCAAACCATTCATGTGCAGGACTGACTAAGAGACTTTTGCACACCACTGCTTAGACAGCAAAGTCAGTCTTTCGTGTTCTTTTTCCTGAAGCACATGGGCTATTTGCTATTAGTAACTAGGATTAATGTGGCAGGACTGTGGTGGTCTGTATTAGGTGACTGTAAATAATAAAAGAGTATGAAATTCTCCACTGATGAACGACTGCACAAGACCCGTGCATTGTTTCAGTGACATGTCTCACAAACAGGTGGCACAAAAATAATGTTTTAGATGGAGATGTGCAAACATTAAAGACCCTGCATGTTAACTGCAAAACTTAAAAGTGGTCAGAAATAAATCTACACTGCGCAGTGGTAAAACTGAATGACCATTATGTTCATTTTTGGTTCCTAAATAGGAAACAAATTAGAAAAATATTTTTAAACTTCTTTACAAAATACTTTTCCGCTTTTCTTTCCTGAAAACTGAATGCAATTTGGAAAGTTTTCAGATTGCCAGAGGCAAACAAATACAGATTTTCCCATAGAGACACCTGCACAGCCCATTTATAATTCAACACCATAATAGTCTTCATTGGAGCATTAGACATCTAATATATCAACATCAGTAAAGCCATAGACTGCAGTACTTCTGTGTTGTAAGCACCTTTACTCCTGCACCTGGTGGTTTAAGAAGCAAAAGATGTGACTGCACATAGGAAACATATTTTTTTTTTGTACTTCTAAAAGTCCAGGAGGAAATATAAATCTTTCAGTGGTACATGCACAGATTAAGACAACATTGGCAGGGCATCCCAAAATCCATACAATTGTGATGTGAGCATTAGCAATGGACAAAGTATACTGCATGGCTCAGTGGGTAAACCAAAGTAAACTTGTACAAGGACATCTACCCGAGTCTTTGAATCAGTGAGGGGCATGGCGTTCCAAGTACTCCACTGTTCAAACATTGCATTCACTTTCATATGTTTTCTATACACGTTTCTGTTTCCGGTTTCATGTTCATCTCCTGAACTTGCAGAGTTGTTATTTAATTAGTATATCCTTGGAGTGTTAGCAAGTGTCAGTCTATAGCATTGCCATCCGCTAAAGTGAACTGATTTTAGGTCAGGCTGTGAAGCATGGGGCGCTCTGTATGGAGGCACTGAATGTGAGATTGACATAGAGTTGCAGATCAGCTAAACCTCTTAATGCCAATTATTTCCTGGTAGGCAGGTGCAGGACCAAAACAGTGTATTTGAACTTCTTATATGTTTATTCTTTCAGTGTGAATCACTAAACCAAGAACTAAATAACTGAAGAAACTTAATGTACAGAGAGAAGGTAAACCTTAAATTAGTATCTTTTGAACATGATCAGGCAAACATTTTTTCCTCAAAAGGTACAATACTTGAAATTAGAGACCTGAAATCTTTGGAGAGCAATGGTGACTCAGCTGCTCTAAATTCTCCTCAAACTCCTCCTCTCTCCAACACCTCTCTCTAACACATACTCTCAAGAGCACTGGAGACTGAATAGGTCAGGAGCTAAAATCAAATGCAAACACCTGCTAAAGTTGTTAAGTTTTGGCAAAAATACACTTTGTCCCTAAGAATGAAACTAGTAATCAGTCCTAGGCCATTTACATCTGTGTAGCTCGTGTTTAAAAATGAAAGGATTCTGATTGTGAGGTCACAGAAAGTCAC
This sequence comes from Sternarchorhynchus goeldii, assembly GCA_028565775.1. NCBI lineage: Eukaryota > Metazoa > Chordata > Actinopteri > Gymnotiformes > Apteronotidae > Sternarchorhynchus > Sternarchorhynchus goeldii. The sequence goes on along the minus strand of JAOXYF010000011.1, from coordinate 3,503,663 downwards.
ATGGTGCAATTATGTTGAGAAAGACTGCAGAAAATTCTAACATATTAATCAAACTCAATCAGGTCTATAGATATCAGAGGTGCTAAAAATTGCCTTGACATTTCTTTGCCTTCACCTCTTTAGCTTCTACCATATCTGCAATCCAATTTGACTGGCTTCAAGGAGCTCAAGATCCTCAACAGCAGCGTGGTGAACAGCAAGATGAAGTTAGCCAAACCAGTGCCATATAATGCTACCAAAGCCACGCACTGTGGGGTCGAAGACGTTTGCAATGCCACAACCAGGACTCCAGCAATTGAAATCAATACCCAGTCGGTGGATTTTGCCACAGGTAAGGATAGTGTTTTCTGCATTACCAAAAACTGAAACAGCTGAAGGAATCTATGATGAAAAATGAAAACAAAAAGAGCAGATGTAGCCCCATCTTCTTGATCCTCGCCAGTTCATGGCAGTCCATGCAAGTACATGATGTGCAGTGAGTTCTCCCACTGCACAGTGGACACAGGGAGTGCCAAGGCAGAGTGTGTGTGTGATCCCGGCTACGACACAGCTGGTGACCTGCCCTGCCAGAGCATCTGTAACCTCCAGCCCAACTACTGCCTCAACGGAGGACAATGTGAGATCATACCAGGCCATGGAGTAACCTGCAGGTACCTCAAAGCTGCTGATTAATCCTTTTCTCTTTGCCTAATATGTGGTAAAATCATATTTTTGACTGATATACTGATATAACACCTCACTTTTAGTACCTCACTTATCGCTGTCTAGGGTACAATTACAACTTCTTTAAGTTCAGCCGCAATGATGGACATTACTAGTGATTTAATTTGAACCTCCTGATCGCTGAGGATATTTCAACACCACCTTGGTTTGATATGGCAGGTCACTCTTGCTCGATTCCTCTTGATGTGTCTCTTTTTACCACCTGTAGATGCCCTGTAGGGAAGTTCTGGCACTATCATGGAGACCGCTGCAATGAATTGGTGTCTCTGAGCATTGACCCACTCATTTTCACGGCCTGTCTGGTGGGGTGTGTCACCGTGGTGTGTGCTTTGATAGGCATCTTAGTTGTCATTAACAATAAATGGATGCGGACCAAAAAGACAGTGACGCTAGTGTAAGCTGTTTATTTATTTATTATAATGTTCCCCCCAATTTGTTTTTAGTCATTTCCTCTTTTTCACGTAGTAATACTGTGTGCAATACTGTGTGTTGTCTCATTGAAAATGTTTTGGTGTTCTTATCTCCTTTGCATTACAGACATTCACACTCTTCGCTGCCCTATGAGGGCAGGATGAAAGTAAATCCAGTTTTTGAGAATTATGAGGGTATCTTGACTCATGTGTCAAGCATTAGCTATCCCAAGAGATCTGATTCCAGGTCATCGCAACTGATTCCAGGTCACCTCAACTCTGACCAATTTCAGTTGGTAGAAAATCTGTGCCTTGGCACTGAGGTAAAGTGCACAGCTCAAAGTTTATTCTTAACCAGAACACATAACATCAGGTGTTTCATATCTCATGAGTTGCACGTTTATTTATTAATTTTTTTAATGCGTTTAGATAACGCAGAAATGTTCACTTTATCTAAGAAAAACTTACTGTTGGTTTGGGGAGAAACATCAATATGCTAATGTACTATGATCTGGATGCTGGAATGTTGTAGCCTAGTAATTTTATTGTTTTGCTATGTTGCTTAACTACACAAGTAATAATTAAATACAAGTAAGCACAGCATATGTCCATCCAGTATGTAAAGTTCTCTTTCCTAAGAGCTTTTGGTATACAGAAATGCTTGGTCTAGATGCACCAAAACTGTGGGTGATCTGCATGAGGTACTTTTTAGCCAGAGCCATTAGAGTGACATTCTAAGAGAGATCACGAAATGTTAGAAGGTTGTATGAGCCTCACGAAATAAAGCAGAGTAAAGAGGGAACAAAGTAAGTGACAATTTCTCAACTTACCACAGTGAGCTGAAGAGCCAACTGTCAATATGTCAGTTAAAGAAAAATAAATAAGGCAAACCCCCCTGCATCAGATTCCTCTTAACCGTATCCTTGCCTGTAGCATCTGATTAGATGCACAGAAGATACATTAAATGTCTGATAGAGTCATTGTTTTATCACAGTAAATTATCTTTCACCGTGCATTTTAGTCCCATACAAGAGAAACGTGTGACACTTTGTCATCCGAACTGCCATGAACTGTGAATGAATGTACAGTTTCCTGTTTGGTAAGGTCACACATTTAACAACACCCTTGAAAGCACATTTCTCATAAGAGGATACTCAGAGGAAATGTACTGCATGGATCTCTGCTTTTATTTATGTTTGTGCCTTTGTAGTTACTTTACTGTCATAGCTGATGACTGTCAGTATTTGCTACATGCTACCCAAGTAATATCTTTCTGGACTAACAAATCATTCTTTAAAATTGCTTTCTTACCCTTTAGCCTATGCAGCCTATAGCCAGTCAATGAAGAAAATTGCCTGAAATTAATAACAGCCTACAAATCTCTCTACAGATCCCCAGACAACTCTATGCAAGGTCAGAAATGTTAGTGTCCGAACTGGTTGATTTCCATCATTGTATACCACATCACGAGGTGAGCACATACCTCTCTTAAATGTACAGAATTCTAGAAATATCCAGCTGTTGCAACAAAGAAATTTCAAAGTTAGAAATGTCATTCGTTTATTCATTCTCTCTCTCTCTCTCTCTCTCTCTCTCTCTCTCTCTCCTTTTCACACAGAAGGCTTCATGTCGTCTTTCGAGGGGACATGATAATGAAGGTTTGGAAGTGACTATTTTGTGACAATGTGATGGCCATCTATAATGTGTAACTTCGCAGTGGTTTCCACTTGTCTTCAAAGAACCAATATTGAACTTCATTACACTGAATATGAAGCACGAATTGTGTCGTCAATCAAAAGAGCAAACAGGCCATTATCAGTAGTAAAAATGTACTGTCTGAAATTTGGAATCTGTTGAATATATTGTGCCTTTTCACATGCTATTGTTTCACAGTGTGGTACCTGGTAACTAATAGACACATTTGTTGACATCATAGAATGTAACTCGGTACTGAAATGGTATTCTATTGTCTCATCAGTATTAAAAATGAATGAACACACTTTTTTTTACTATTTTTACTTTATACTTTTAGAGTATATCAATTTAGGATGCTGATAAAGATGTTAAACCTTGCATAAAAAAAATTGAAACCTCACATTTGCATGTCAGTATATTTAAACCCAAACCATTTTTTTATTCGCTTATACAGTGAACAGAAAAAAGCATAAATAACGTATAACATTGAATTCATGTTAGTCTTCTAAGAATTTATTCTGTATTCCAAGTACCTTGTAATGAGCTGTCAAATATGCACAATACAAACAGTACAAACTTTTTCATATGGAATGTGTTTATTCCAATCCACAGAATGGCCATTTCAAGTAAAACATGAGGCACAATGACAACAATCGTTTTCAGACAGGCTAGGCTTTCATATGCAATCAAACCAGCCTAGGTGACTAGACACCTAGACGCTAGTGTACTGCATGAAAGTCTGCACATTTGTCAGATGGTCCCCTTTTCTTCCCCAGTCATGCCTTTCCAGTAAACAAATTGTTTACAAGAGGATTCTTGTGCTTGTAAGTCTACCAAATGATTCAAGGTGTGAGTGTTTTTGCTCTAATTTTAGCATCGGCCCTAATGCTACATGATGAATTTCTTAGAAACAAAGAGACTTACCAACACCGATTTACAAATACGCCGCACAGAATGTGTGAAGTGCAAGAAAGTATATAAGGCAAGACTCTATTCAGAGCAAAACTTTCCAATATGAATCTGGAACAGCAGTTCTATTTGAAGGGTCTAGGACTGACAATGCAATGATATAAACCGAAAAGTCCAAAACAAATGTACAAATCCCATGTAATAAATCACTCGACTCAGAAAGAGTTAGTGGTTAACAAATATGCAGAAACAAACTAAACAATGCATGTCCTCAGAGAATCGATCTGATGTTTCTTCAGGGTGTAACTGGGGATGAAAACATTTACAAGAACAACCTTTTACCTCATTCCAAAGACATAAGAATGAGTAACAAACGACCACCGATCCTTTATGAACAATGGCAAAAGTCACAGATTAGTGAGTCAAATACCTGAACTACATAAGGCTCAAAATAAGTGTCTTACAGAACCGTTCTTAACAGAGTGGAGACATGTTTAAGGCACTACATCTGAGAGATTTTTTTTTTATGAAAACAGAAATCAAAAAAGCAAACTGCCACAGCAAAAATAACGCTAACCAAAATCAAACAAGACTGACAGAAATACAGAAGTAACTTCATCAATTAAAAAAAAAAAAACCAACTACCTACAGGAGACCATAAGCCCTTATGGAAACATTAGCATTTTTCAGCTGTCCACTGCCACAGAGAGGTCCCTCTTGCCCTTCTTTTCAGGCATTGTTCACTACTGCATGGTCCAGGAGGCCCAGGGCTGTGGGTGTCCCTCACTTGAGCAGGCTCTGGAGCATGGCGGTGGCGTAGGTGGGTCGTGCCTGCTTGCTCTCGATGGCGCTCTTCAGGTAGTTGATGCCGCCACAGCGCTCCCAGATCTCCTCGAACTGCCGCGGCAGGATCTCGGCGCCACGTTTGCGCGTCAGGCCCGTCTCCTCCAGGCTCAGCTCGCACATCTCCATGTCGTCCTTGCCTGAGCAGAGATCACAGCACACGTGATCCGAAACGCCTACAAACGTGACACAGGGACCGTCCGCTATGACGGCGCAACACGTTTCAGCATGTCCATCACATGAACCATGGTGGGCTCCTAGACCAAGACTGGACTTAAACATACAAAATAATTTACTTTTAACACTAGATTACCAATAACATTACAGTTTAGTCCTAGACTAGGTCCGATGCCTGAAACCAACCCCTGGGAGTCTGAAAGTACCTGCCACCAGCAGAATAGGCTGTTTGTCTGGGTGAAGCTCCATTTGCCGAGCGATCCAGGGGCCGTCAAAATGGGCATACCACCAGCCCTTCTTCTTGTTCTGGGGGTCTTTATACTGGTCTGCAGGCCGGATGAAAGGAATACGGAAGTAGCGCTGTTGCCGGTTCATGGTGACCTCGTGTTGGCAGGATGGTGCAGGTGGAGCTGGGTTCTGCTGTGCTGAAGAACAACATCAGTATTCAAATCAGAAAACCACCCATATCCGAGACGTACCCTTTTGATATTTCTATCAGCTTTGATCTCCCTATTTTAATGATGTCCTTTATTTATAAAAGGAGACGATACATACTGATTAGAAATGGGGGGGAGGGGGTGTGTGGTAAAAGATTAAAACCTAATATTTGCAATAACGAGTTTATTCTCTGGAATGTTCAGGAGATGAAAATGGGATTTTCAACTTCGTTATGATGGAGCCAAGAAAACACCTGATCCTATCAGACACCTCTGACTGGCAACGCAACCGGCGTTTGGAGCGACGCACTTCTGAGGGTTTATCTGAAAGCGGTGGGAGGGCACCCTTAGGCAGAGCAACAAAACGCACACAGCTCTCACGAAGCCGCTCGCCCCTGTGCGTGTGAACACTTAAGAAAGAAATGACTTTTCAGGCGACAAAAACCCACACAAGAGCTCAATCCCTTGGAAGCACCAGCGGGAGCAGCGAGAAGCGCCGCTGGCTGTGTGCACGCGCACATCGCCACAGGAAAGTTAATCAGAGACTGGTTATGATTGGATGCTGGCGGGCTCTTAAAAAGAAATGAAGAAAATGAGAGAACAAGCTGGTTCACCCATGATGAGCTGGAAAAAAAAAAACATCAGAATGAATGAAAATAGTAAGGAACTAAGGAAAAGGTTGAATGTACAGTCAGTTTACTCATTAAGAGCTGGTTTTTTTATAACGTAAGAAGGAATTCTTATGTGTAGGACCGTATTTATTCATCTTCTCAGTATAAAACATATACGTGTGTCTAGAATCTGGAATCCTCTGCCCATTGTGAGGCCGCTGGTGAAGGCAGGGCCCCTGTCCTTGTTCTACATGCAGGGCGTAGTGTCCTACCATAGTCGGTGACAGATTTGGGAGCTCGCTGCTCCATCTCAGCATTACGCTTCTTGTTCTTTGATTTCCAGGCGTGATAGACCTTGAGACGCCGGTGGAACTCCTCCCTGCAGGCAGCCAGCAGCTCGATATCTACAACAGATACGCATTATTTATGTCGAACAAAATGACAGTGTCGTTTTTTTTGACCTTTTATGGAAAAACCTGGACGCCTTTTGTGCTGCAGAATATTGGACTTTTTCCAAATGGAAAAGACTAAAGCTGCAGATACAGACAAAACAATGTTTCAAAACGGATAAGTAACGATGTAAACAACATCACCGATTCATAACCCCAAATGTGTGGTGGTTAAACCCCCCCC
>JAOXYF010000011.1:3457212-3474445 GCA_028565775.1 Sternarchorhynchus goeldii | reverse complement strand
CTCTCTTCACAAATAGAAAACAAACACATGTACAACAATGCCGAGTTAAGTGGATTGACTGGACTTGCATTTGAATGGAGAGAGAAAGAGAAAGAGAGAGAGAGAGAGAGAGAGAGAGAGAGAGAGAGAGAGGACATTGATAGAGATCTTGATTAAAATAAAGAAGGGTAAGGAAGAATAGGTTGATTTGCAATTAATTAATTCAAATAAGCATTTTATGAACTTGTGCCCTTACCAATAGCATACACATGTGGGGGAAGGGTTCCCAAAGACCGGCCCTGGTAACTGTTTATGGTCTCGGGAGTGTAGAGTTTAGGAATATCATAGTAAGGATTCACAGCAATCAGGATGTTAGCCACAAATGTCTGGGGTAAGAAAGAAACCATGGCAACAAGTGAACTTCAAGGCAACAGATACTGTACACACCTCAGGGAGACATTAAAAAAAAAAAAAACATTCCTAATGACTGGCTGCCTTTGTCTGCTGCATTCAGAGTCTTAACGAAGAGACTGGCCTCACGTGATCAGTGGAGCAGTTTCCCTTAGCAGCCCATTAGTACCACCTGCGGTGACTTTGGAGCCCTCGCAAACATGCCCCATCTCCTGCTCCCCCTCTCCCCCGTCTGTCACGCAGGACCTGGGGCCGGTGGGTGGGTTGTGCCGTGCCTCACCGCGCTGCTTAGCTCTACCTCGCAGGGCCTAATTAAGTGCAGAAGGCAACCTGATAGTGCCTGGGCCAGATTAGCTGGGTCATGCGAGATGGGTTGCCTCAGCAAGGCCCACGGGGGCCCGCCCACGAGCTGGCCGGTCTAATGAGAGAGGCCAAGCGCGTGGCCGCACCTGGAACAACACTCCCGTCGGGGCCCCACCTGGGGCCACTCTAGGGCAATTCCGCCCCTGCATGTTAATGCCAAACATTGTGCTTTCAGGCAAGAAGAAGCATTGAATTTTGCCAAAACTACACACCACAGAAGCCTTCAGAACTAGGAGTGCAGCAGTTTGGATGAATTATGGGTAATTTAGTCACATCTTTAGATGATTTAGGAAAACTGTTACCAGCAGTTGTGACCATTCCATCTTACTTACATAGATCAGGTCTTTACTGTAGCGGATATGGATATTGTTCAGAAGTGTGGCTTCATTTAAATACATTAGAGAACCTAAAAATAAAGAAATATACATAACTAATCAAGTCACGTTAAATAATATGTATATGCCAAAAATCATGGCACATGCTAATGATTTTTTTTGTTAGCCTAGAGGTGACAGTAGTAAGAGTCTTACAATTGTCCTCTACGTGTTTGTTGACATCATCTTCAGCTGGGAAGACTTGGCTGATGGGAGCCAAGAAAGTCTGGAAATCCAAACAGAACACCATAAAAACTTTTCATATCACCCATTTTTGTAAACATTCTCATGAGCCATGAATGGTTTCCAGAAACATCCACAACAAGGTCACAAGTTTAACAGAAGTTAGAAACTGAACCAGCACACAGAACAAAGTGACTTCTGGGTGGTTCTCAGCACACTTTCTGTGCAAATGATGGTAACGACAGATTGTTTTGAAGCACTTCTATTTCCCCACAACATAATACACCCTATATAACACAAGTCCTGTAAATATAATGGCCAACAAAGGTGCCTAGAACTGGAAAGTTGGTATTTCTGGATATTTTATGGTTTCATTTACACTTGAAGAGAAATGTCATGAGTAACAGTGAATGTGTTAAAGGATAATTCATGGAAAGTTACAAGCATCTCTCACACATACCACAAGCAACAGTATTACTAGTTCTATTATTTGTAAAAGGCAAGAGTAAGCCAGGGCAAATGACTGCTCTTATACATGTCCTACACCTCACAGAATTCCACGTTCAGATCCTCTCTGTCACCATCTCTGACCTAGAAACTCCATGTCAATAGTTATGAGAAACACCTGGATCACAGTACAGCTTGGAGATTCTAAAGCTGTTTGTCCTTGATAAAGGACAGGACAAAATGATTAAGTGATATATAATAGTAAACAAACAAACATGCTGATAGTCTTAGGGGACTGAGGCAAAAATAATGTAATTATCAGGGGGTTTTTTGTAACCGACACTGACAATATTAGCCAGAACTTTCTACTAAAACTGCAAAACAAAACAGCCTGTTTCTCTAAGGGGTGTTAAGTCCAGGTGGCTTTATTCTTCTAATGAACTTGCCCTGAGCGTAACATGACCAGCACACCTGCAGCAGGAGTCATTACTTATTAAGAGCCTCTGTAAGAGACACTTTTATACAGCACAGATCTGCTTTACATACATGAGGTTGCAAGGTGGACTTATTGCTCTCCAGAATAACAAGAGATCTCCTTAAACGAAATGCCATGGAGCGTGAATGATGACTTCATTATTACGGGCCTCTAATAACTCATAAACACAAATCTGTATGATCACTTATGAGCATCGCAATATTTTCATGAGCACCATGAATGCCAAAATGAGCATTTCAGATTACATAAAACCTCCATAAGCATTCGCCACGTGCTACACTGAACTATACGTTATTCCGAAAAATTCTACACATTTAGACAATCGATTCCACATTTTTACTGCAATTTTACTGCACATCTTGCATGTTGTGCTTCCTTGAAGAGGAAGCGATCATCCTCATGAAGACGGACTGCTGGCTTACTTTTCCCCTGTGACTGAGGGGTTCGATGGTGAGAGCGTCAGCTCCAATGTCCACTATCATACCGAGCTGGAACCCATCAGTCGGGTGGGGTGCCCACACAGGCTTCCCATCATCCATTGCACTCCACAGCTACACAGCAGCCCTACAGAGCAGAAGAAAAAATACGTTCATGGTGTGTAAAATGTTAGGAGGTAACAGTCAGGTAACACAGGTACGCAGTATAATAAGACAATATAGGAATAACAATTATATAGATAAACTGAAACAAAGAATTCTGTCCTCAGATATGAGGTATTAGACCTGAGTGGTGGAAAAAACTGTGAAAGTCATGTTCTGGAGACTGGCAGATGGTACAAAACCTGGACATTTTGGTTAGTGAACAAACAGAACTGCCAAGTGCTGTGCAGTATTGCACAATTATGATACAAAGAATATCCTCTTCAGTCAAGCATCAGGCCTGAGGACTGATCGTTAGGAATACCAGCTGTGATAGACATGTTTGGCACATTGCCAGAAAGCAATAACTAAAATAACTGGAAGTTTGGACAGACAAACACAAACACTCTCAGACAGGAAGCAGCGTGGCCGTCTGCATGCCCCAGCCACTTCAACCAGAAGGTCACGGCACAAGCCGCCCACAAGCCAGTCTTGCAGAAAACCAACTAAATGGGGCTTTTCTAAACAACCCCCTAGCAGTTAGTGCACATTAGGACCCAAGGCAACTCCCCATCGCAGGCGTGCAAAGGCCTGGTAGATCAGTGCTTCCTGTGCCAACCACTCACTTCTACTACATTCATTCTCAGTGCTGGAGGCACTGGCCAAGTCCATGGTGATTCCCATGGTGCAATTATCAATTTTTTAGGCACCGCTTCACTCATTGTACCTAATGACCTTACTATCCTTTCAGCACAAAGTGCACGCATGCCAAACAAACAGGCCTTGCCTTGCCAGAGCTCCGCTTTCCTCCAGGAGACTCAGCGAAACAAATGCTGACTAATTGCATGTAATCGGATTGAGTATGCAGATTTGACTGCTGTTACTCCTGACATGAACTCTGCAAATATCGGAGATAAACAGGTTTACAAAACCACTAGTTAAAGCGCAAAGCACTATAACTAGTTTTATGCAGAGTTTGAAAAAGTCATTTCAATGCATCTTGCATAATACATACTGTATGTTACACAAAGCAACGCAAACTATGAAACTCTGCATATTAGTGGGAAAAAAATATTACACCACATTTTTCCTAAACTATATGCAAATATAACTTGATATTCACTCATTTACATTCATTCTATTATATTACATTAGAGTAAAGGATAGGATGTATCACAGTAGGATGGAAAAGGGAAAAAGCCAATAGAACATGTTCTGACTGTGTGATGTTAAATGGAGGGCTAAAAATGGCCGAACAAAATAAAATAATCACAATTACAGTCCATTAGAGTGCGATTCCTACCAGGCTAACCAGCCTCATGTGTGAACAAACAAACCACCAGAAAACCAGAAACCTCACACACTTACATGTCTCTTAACACATACAAGATTATGTAGTGGTTTTTTTACATGCGAACTTGAGGGACAGCAATTTTTTTTCTGTAGTGGTAGTTTTCAGGCCAAAGGGAGGGAATCATTTACAGCAACTCATAATCCTACAGTATATTCATGTTGTATTTCATATGTGACCTTAGTCTAAATGTACGGAGGATGTATTTGGCATTGCTCCAATAGAAACAGGTTTGTACTTCCCTGCAATGATTCATACTCAACAACTTTACATGGGATTCAGCAAAAGTGGATTGCAAATGAGACTAGCCTTCTGCCAGACCCTATACCACGTCACAGATCCAGTCCAAGATGATAACGAACCAAGCTGCATCATGAAGAGAGCCCAGCCTCCTTTAACAACCTGCACTCAGTGAGTAGAAACAACCACTGGCTGGTGGCCCTACTGAAGTGAAATAATAAACCTCTCTCTAATGACATCACCACCAAACAAACAACCAATACTTTAGATAAAGTGCTTAGAAGAGAGTTTACATTGCACAAAAATGAATGCCATCTTACCTTTTCCAGAAAACAGAGGATTAAGGTCAAGATTTTGTTTTGTCTGTCATCTATTCTGATAAAGTAAGTAGTTGGCGGAATTCCACATTCATGCTAAAGACATATTAACTTAAAACTTTAAATTGTGAGGATGTTTTTAATTACCCTAAATGTAGCCTGCAGTTGATTTGTGCTGAATCTTGTAAAGCAATGATTCTGAGGTGACCAACAATCAAGTGTAGCAATTCAGCCTCATTTACAAAGAACAAAACAATTTCACACAAATTTTGTGTCTCATATTCAACTTGGTCATTAGAGATGACTTGACAGACATAAATGTGCGGCCCTATGAATACCATTGGCTTTCAGAAGGAGAGCTTGTGCGCTTAAATAAAACCTACAGACAAGTCCCAATCCATTCTGAGATTAGATACATGCCAGTTTTCAGGTAGGTTTCATGAGAAGAGATTTATGATGATTAGGAATGGAAACAACCTGAGCAGTCCCACTGCAACAATACAGTGGTTGCCCATGGAGACAGCTTGGGTTCAAAGGGCAAGAAGGGGTTTCCTGTACCACATATAATGCATCCTCCCCTTCATCCCCTCCCTTATTTCCTGCCCCCTATGCAGCCAAATGGTTCTGGAAAATACAGTGTGATATCTGGACTGGCTTAACAGGAAGTAGAGGTAGCGTTCAGTTCTGCTTTCAACTTAAGCCCAATTTCGCTGATTTCCAGTTGGACACACTGTAACTGAAAGATGTTGGCACTTAGCTGATTAAAAAAATCTATCAACTAAATGAAGATGCAGCTAGAGAAATATTTGCTTAGACTCTGCAAAGAAATAGACAGTATAAATAGTATTTATAAACGTGGACAGTTCAATGTATTACTGAGAGAAAGGCCAACCGCACTGGTTTAGTTTCACTAATTACGTGTTGGTGAGGAGCATTCCATTCTCTTGTAAACTGATACATGTACCACTGTCTTTTTGTGGGACGCAGTGTAGTGAAATAATGAAACTTTGACAAACAAGGAATCCTCTTGACTGTCCATTCTGTTACTTACTTACTTTCTGTTGCACAGTCATCCTTAGATTTTAAAAACATTTCTAATTCGACAGAGCGGTGGGGCAAATAAGTCACTTGCAAAGAAATATCCTGGCAAACACTAACTGTGAACCCTACGAAAAACTGCACGTATTAGCACGCTAGCTCCCGTCGCACTATAGTATCATGTAATACACGCACATGCAAGAGCTGCGATGGATAAAGAGTACATTGCAAGTTGAGTTACAAGAAACTGACGAACAAGTTGATTTAAACGAAATCTACTCACAACGTGATAACTTCCCTCTGTAGACAGCGTAGACCGCGTAAAAGAACCAGTTTTTATGCTGTAAAAAAAATGGTTCTAGTTCCCGCTGACAGGTCTCCGGCTTTTCCAGTCTCTCCTCTTGGTACTCCACTACTTCGGCTTTGGAGTGAAGTCCAGACGACTAACGGTGACGTCAGCGGTCACGGAGCGGCTCCGGCAGCTGTCGCGCGATAAAGCCCCGACAATTCTAACCCAAAGGATATGAACACATCCAAGCAGCAATGTAGTCACGAAGTGTCACTGAAACTTTTCTTGGAAAAATGAACAGAAAATTAGTGGGCAACCTAACAGCTTTTAATATCAGAAGCTATTAGATCAACACACTAGTTACAGTATTAGGGACATAAGTCGAGTGTGCAAGATGGGTTCATAGTCATCATCCTTACCCGATGGTGTAACACAAATGCAAATTTGAGATTCATTAATTTTTAAGAGGCTTGCAATCTAAAACTTTTAAAAGTATTCCTGAAGTAGAAATCCAATACTCCATTGAAAACCATCTCTTTGTAAATCTAATTAGGACACTTGATATATGCCCCTACTTGCAGTTGTATCAAGTTACTTAGCAAAGGTGATATAACTGTCATTTAAATGTTTACATTGTACCCTGTTTTTTCCACGTTGCAGTTTAGCCGTTGTGACTGTAGCAATACTGGACATGTTTGGTATCGGATTTAAATTGGCCAGGTTTAAGATTTTGTGATTTTAAAAAAGAATGGTGAAATCTGTTTTCACAAACTGTTTATTATGTCTCAATTTATTTAGATTACCATAGCGTTTATACTACCGATATAGGTAATATAGATATTGTTCCATCATTCTGTGTGACCTGAATATTTAACACTTCCTCACGTTCTGCACAAGCTGAACTCGTCTTTTCCAGTATCTTTCCTAAACCAAGATGGTTCTAGTCGGTACAAAAATAATAAATGCGATACCAGTGGAAACGTAAGATGTGGGTAAAGGGCCTTCCTCAGGTTAAATGAGATTTCGCCATAACAAGAAGATAACAGAGTCGCACTTCTGCATTCAGAAAGGGGCTTTGTGAACTTGTGAAATAATACAAAACACAAGAGAATAATACAAGAGAATAAACTGTTGTTATACAACAGTACTGGCATATTTAATTCATACAGTAACGCCAGCAGTCAAATGTTTGGCATGCCTCGAGAGATAGACTCCGAGCATTAACCGCTCCAGTCAACTTGTGCCTGACCAGAATGTGAATACTAACGGAAAATATAAATATGTACATTTTACATATGCTCTTGAAACATTGTGTTTTGTTTTGTTTTTTTAATAAAAAACCCCATTGTTGACAAAACATGGACTGCTATTTACACCATTTCCTGATTGAGATATACATCTTAAGTTACAACAGACTCCATATGTTGGTTTAGAGCAGATGGTCAATTGTCCAAAGCCTTGGACTAATAACTGATTAAAGTCAGTATCTGTCCACTCTGAGTTATTTCTTCCAACATGTCTTTGTAAAGTAGAAGAACACTGTTGTAAATAGCTCTGTAGAAGAGCCTCTACTAAATGCTGTACATTTAAAATAGATTACACAAAAGTAGAATTTTTTATATTCTAGATTTTCTTTAAGACAACACTTGGCACTGTTTAGAAATAAAAAAAAATTACAAGCATACAAAAAGGGGATATTCTCTCTGTCATTTTAAATGCTACTACTGGGCTGTCAGTATTAAATACGTGAGAACATGGGCTACCAAGCTGTTTACTAGATAGACTAGATTAGTGGTCCAACCTATTTTTCATAGTAATTTCTACAGAAACATTGGTATCATCACCCACACTAAATCAATATGGTATTAACCTTATAGAGCTAGTCACTGTGACTTTTTCATAACTCCCCAAGCACCTTTGTGGAATAATAAGTAAATTGTTATTGCAGACAAGATAGTTAATTTATCACTGTGGCATAAAGCTTGGATTACCTATTTTACGCATCTCATTTGATAGCAATATTAGACATGTTGCAAGCTTCAACCAAACAGCAGGCAAATATGAATGTTCAATCAGTTCTGGAGGTTTAAATGGTTTGGAAGCCCTCCGTGGTGCTCAGATTGAAGAATTTCTGACTGGATCATTAGTATGTAAGGGTGTCGCTCCTAAGATTCACCACTTACTGCAGGAATAATCATGTGACCCCTTGCTCCAGGTCAAGAAACTGTGGAGACTAGCTATTTTCTGAGGATTGGAAGTCATGTTTGAGTAACATTAATATTGGTGATTGGTGACTGATTTACTGATTTCTTCTCACTAACTTCCCTCCCTCTCTTCACGTCACTTAGCGGAATATGTTAATACTAGGTTAACAAAATATTATTTAACTATTGTCAGTGACTGTGTGGTACACATCACTGTCCGAATGAAATATGTCGCTCGCTGAGTGATGTGCCTGTTTTGAGGGGTGACTGTGTGGAACATGGAGTGTTATTTTCATAAAACATTAGGCCTATTTAGTAATGTTATGTTTACAAGTGATCTTTTTCTTTTCAGCATCTCCTGGGTATAAGAACGAAAGGATCCAAGTACTTAAAAAAAATAATTAACCATTCATTTAATCATTCTTTCAAGATTTCATTAATTTCCCCAAAACCACAGTAAGTCACGTTGGGTAGAAGTAGAATGAGTTGGATTCATCAGTTTCTTTTTTTAACACACCATTCAACGATGTTCTCTGGTAGGGAAGGTGGGTGGGTAGAGTGAGTGAGTGAGTGAGTAAAAGATGGATATTCAGGTAAGCAAGAGTGAATGACAAGAGAAAGGCATTATTTTCACCTGCCTAAACACATTTTGTGTAGTGGTAGTGGTTTATGACTTATAAATTACTACTGCTTACCTATAAATCGTTGAATGCTTTTGCTCCACAGTACCTGAGCAAAACTCCTCGCCAATTATGAGCCAACTCACCTACTTCCATCAAAAGGTGCTGGCTCTTTGTGGGAACCACCAATTATGAAGACTACAGCTGGGGTCAGATCTTTCTGTTACAAAGCCCCACAGTTATGGGACAACCTTCCAGCTAGTGTTTGGAAATCAGACAGTGCCGGCCTTTAAGGCTAGATTTAAAACTTTTGTTTACTCATGCATTTTTTTTGTAGTTGAAGGAGCAGAGCTGGGAGGGTTATATATAAATAGAGAGGAAACACCATAGTGGCTAGAATAGTATACAGAAATATCTATGCAGGGTTTGGACTGGAAACTCCATGGTCTAAATGGGATACTCCACCTTTGGTGGAGGATGGCTAAGCCAAGATAGTCTGGAACTTCCAGATACACACCAACAAAATGGAAGTAGCAGATAAACAGCAGAAGAGGGCCATAGTGATGGATCCCAAGGGATAGAAACAAGGAATACAAGAAGCACATGAAATACCAAAAGCTGAAAGAAGAGACCGAAAGATGTGGAAAGTAAAGGCAACAGTGGCTCCCATTGCAGTTGGAGCACTAGCGGCTGTCACCCCCAAACTGGGGGAGTGGCTCCAGCAGATCAGAGAACCCTCAGCAGATCCCAGGAGCAACAGCAGAGATCTCTGTCCAGAAGAGTGCAGGACTGGGAAAGCCAAGATACTTAGCAGGACTCATGCTCTCAGGTCTCACACACACACACCCCCCCCCAACGTTCACTAAAAAAAGAAGGGCACAGTGGAGTCAATATGAAATACGTTTAAATACTGTATTTTAATATATACCATTTTAAATAGGACTGCAAAACAAAACTTTATTTCAAACTTTAAGGAAATGAAAAACACTCCAATTAGCTGGGCAAAATTCCTGAAAAGGGCTGAATGTGCAGAAATAACAAAAGACCTTTGAAGGATGATCAGTTTCCTAAATTAAGCTGTTGATGGTGAAGTCTGAAAATAAGACGTTTGATTTGCTCCCGCTTTTTCTTCACTAGTTTCAGGTGAAACCAGTCACTTAGATCCACTGCTGGATGGAAAATTGGTGGAGGGTTCTGGAAATAACGGCACAAACATTATCAAGTGAAAATCCAAGTAGAGACTGCGCATTCAGGCTAAATTATCTTCAGATCTACAACATAACTTGTCTAACGTATAAAGGTTTGATTTCCTGTGTACACAGAGGTCTCCTGACTTATGACTGCAAATGCAAAATCTGAGCGTGAAATTTGTAAGAACTCATATCCCTCTGATTAGGGATTCTGGAGTGATGGGCACAGAATCACCTTGGAATTTATGAAAAATCTGGCCTTGGCAAAGAAAATCAGACCAAACTATAGACTGGTTGGCCTTTCATTCTATGAAAGAGGAGCATAACCCTTGGTAATAAAGTAAAATCCAAATAAAATCATGAAGCAAGAAGACACTCAATCCTAATATATTTCAGATAGTCAGCCAGCACCAGGTTAAATACAGAAATGCAAATAGTGAGTCTATTTGCATTTCTGTATTTAACCTGGTGCTGGCTGAAGGGTTATTTGATTTAAATTAGTACCAAATCAAAACATCATTAAATATGCGTAAAATGAGAGAACAATCCTAGATGTATGCCATTCTAGATAAATGAGGTTTTCAGCACTTAAACTTATTACAAAAAAAGTCTGCTAAGATCAAATCATTTTTTTTTTTAAACTTGTTGCAGGTATTATTGCTAACCCACATTTAATTAGATAGAACGCAGTATCAGAGGTCTAGAAAACAACTTTAGTTTGGTCAGTGCTGAAAAGAGGAGACCCACCAATTTAGGCAATTCTCAAAATTGCAGATTATACCATTATCTAATATTCTGTCTAAAAAATGCATAGAAAGCAATTATGAATATAAAGCACAATTTTACTCATTTAAAACTAGTAATCATAAAACGACACGAGTGCTATTCTCTTAAAAAAGGGACAGGTCCTCATTTCTACACCACAACAATACAGAGCAAACATAGGTTACATTTTAAAAATACTTGAGTTATGATGGATTACAATTCATCTTTTAAACTGAAAATTAAACAAATGATTTCTCTTTCATTTTGGAACAACTGCTTTACTCAACAGGCAGGAGCAATTATTGCGTTTGATTTTAAGACGCATGTTGAAGGTCTGCGTCACAGTTATTAATTGGTCTCCTGCCCTTCATTTTAATATTGTTCTTTTACTTGGGTGACGTTCTGCGATGCCTTCTTGGCTAAGGTTCATTTGAACAACAAAAAAAAAATGTATTAAAATAATTAATCAGTTACAAAATTAATGTCTGGTGTTGAAGCCCCACAATAGGTCAACACAATCAAATGCTGAGTGACCGTTTCAGACATACCGTGATGAAGCTCTCCGCATACTGTAGAAGGTAAAGGCCACAGTCCGTATTATTGTCCTGCTGTGGGACCTGCAGGCTCCAACCCTTCATGGCACCCTTTCCAAAACTGCGCCGAGAACCCTTCCTCACCCACCATTCCATTTCCAAGTACCTATTTACGTATATTATTTACATGTGTGTACAAGCTACCAAAACCAAGAGAATGGGTTCAATTCCTAAGGAGCACACATGCCATCTATTGATAAATATATACATGCTGCTAAAAAAATGTAGAAAATAAACATGCATCCTCACTACAGAAAGAAAGGGTAAAGAGAAACATACTCTTGAAGGACTGTAACCAGTGCTGGTGTGGTGTGGCACCCAAGAGAGTCCATAATAAGAATGCAAGGCCTATAAACGCAAGAAAACACAAATATAAGATCTGAGACGTCTGCCTTGGAGATGTACACCAATAAAAGAGAAAGGACAACTACCACCATACTCACTGTTTAACAGCAACCCTGCCAAAGCAGAAGACATTTCCACTGGTGGTGCCATTATACTAGAAAAAGGTATCAACATGTTAGTAACAACATGCCACAGTCACAAATATTGAAACAAGAAAGCAAGCAGATTACCCAAATTCCTTCCTCTGCGTCATCTGAGACAAAGCAAGACTCCCTGTCCATCTCACCTACGACAGAAACTTCATGTAAACACTAGGCAGAAATTGTCAGCAGCTGAGCTTTCAGTTCCATGTTCAACAGGAGAGCCTGAGGAGAAGCTGTAGTACCTTCAGAATTACAAAGCCGCAATTTGTATATTCGTATGTAAAGGCAAGACAAATCGAACCACACTGCATGTGACCGACAGGCGAACTACACTTGGGCAGATCTGGACTTTATTACCTATAGACATGCTGCACCTGGAGAGCTGCTCAGATGCCTTGTGTGTGTAGAAGAGTGACATGGGGTTAAGAAGACAGGGGCTGGGAGCATACTCAGCTGAGCTCTCAGTCCTACTGCCACTAGAGTCCAAGGCAGAGCAATGGGAAACTTGGCCCGGAAAGCAGATGACAACCAGAAACCAGTGAGCCCTGGGGCAAAAAAATCACAGCTGCCTACGTCAGGCTTACAAAAGATTAAGAAACTAGACAAAACTTTTCACTGAAAATAAAATTCATTATTGAAAGACCACATCTGAAACTGCTTTTTCGCAGCCAATATATTCCTATCCAATTCATACCCTCACCCCCCATCTCATTTCTCCTCTTAGATCAAGAGTTGACCAGAACTAACCTTTCCCTTTCTAGTCTTGCATTTACTCTTAAAACCACAAACAAGGGCAGTGTATGCACAGAAATCTCACAGCCAGTGTGGTCTTATGGAAAATGTCAAAAATATATAAAACCCTCACAACTCATTAATTGGTACAAAAATGAAGTCTTTCTCGAACAGATCCAAATGTCTGGTCCATGTTTTCACCCGGTTATGCCTCTTCTCCTGTACACTGTTGGAAAAGTTGGGCAACATGATATTTAGAGAGCATGTGTACACAGGAACCATTTGATGAATGTTCAGGTCCACTGTACATACGATAAACCTGTGGTGTTTGGGTTCTTCCTTGGGTCTTCTTGAGTGAGGCTCCTGTAAAAAAAGGAGCTGAACACATGACACCTGTTGCCATCTTCCTTTTTTAACTTTTCACAGACCAAATATCTGAAGAAAAAACACACACACACACACACACACACACACACACACTTATCAAAATTTCATAAAGAAATAAATCAACTTGGCAAGAAGGCCCAGGCACTTACTTCAAATAGAAGTCAACTATGACATCATTTAGCAGTTCTCCCTCATTGAGACATTGGAGATCTTCCTCAGTAATGGTAAAGCCTCCTTTGGCTGGAGGAGGTGGATAGACAAGCAGTCTGCAAAGAAACAGCCATCAGTATCAGAACAAATCAACATTATCAAAAAAGAAAAAAAATATATATACACATCACTGACTTTCTGACAGCCTGAGTCTGTGAGGGAGAGCACTCCATCAGGTCATTATCACAGTCATCTCTGTCTTCAGTATCCGAGACACTGATGGTTGCCATCTGTGCACTGGTGGGACAGAAGGGAGCTGGGATCTGCTGAACCCAGACACACAGCAACCAAAGCCAGGGAAACAGTTATGATCAAAACTTTCATTTTGAAGGAATATTTGCGCTGAAGGATTAAAAAAAATTTAAAAAAAAGATAATACTGGAAAGAAAATATATTCCTTAGTCACAAATATTTACATTACTATGGCAACCCACCATAGTTTTTATGTGAGAATGTTTACGGGCCATGAGCCTGTTGTTGGCTTCCTCAAATGTCAGATTGGCTGGGAAGTTGCTCACGTTCCTATGCCTACCAATCTCTGCTAATATCTCTTCAAGAGCAGCCTTTTCCAACATTGTAGGGTCACTCTCAAAAATGATGACAAGGTATTTTTCTTCTTGATCTGACAGTGGAACAGAATTATAAAATTCAATATTTTCACACTTGGATAATCACACTATGTTCGGGCTAATAGCCGTGTCTTAACACATCTTTATTAGGGTATATATAAAGTAAAATAGAAAAACCAAATGATGGTGTCACACAATGAGATTTGTTGAGTATAAAGGTACCAGCAAAATGTTGCAGCAAAACATTTAGTGCAAAGTATGTGCACTTTATATTAAGAATAGCAACCATCACCACCAATGGGCTAATCAGCCAATTGTTCTTACTATGCAGTTTCCATTTGATGGTGCCAATTTCCTGTTTTTTATGCTGGTGGTCAATGTTCTATAAGCACAGAACAGATTCTGTATGCTCAGAAAAGCACCTCGATTTATCAATGATTATAATCGACTACGCTGCAATAATGATCAAATGTATTGTCACAGCAGACTTTTTTGGGTGCCACACAAACACATCAATAGTGCGTGAAAATTACTACAATGAACTGTTTTTAGGGAACAGAAACGAAACCAGAACACAGACACATGCTCAGGGCCTGCCGTGCAGAGCTACTCACTCTTGCTGTGGCAGTTATAAGAGGCTCCTGTGCCAGCAGGCATGCCCAGCCAGTCTCTCCGACAACAGCACGCTGCAGGGGTCATCTGCAGGAACAAGGCTGGCAGCCCACGCGCCCTGCACCACTCGCAGCTGCTGAGCTCAGACGCCTCAATGCGCACTTTTGCGACAATGGACAGTACAGGTCAGAGGACTTAGTGTACAAGCCCACGGGAAAAACAAACCCACCACATTTTAAATGGGCTGATAATCAGGCACCAAAATGATACACCATGTAAAAAAATGATAGAGAACAAAGTGGAATTTACAAAGGTTGACAACCATATTTTAAAAGCACTTCAAAGGAAGGACTAATGGAAAATAAACATTCAAGTTACCAAATTTCAATGGTTCTGTATCTGCTTATCCGGTGTAAAGTTCAGATATTACACCAACCATAATGTGCTTCTTACCTTCACCTGGAATCTCCAAATAATCCACAGAAAACTGCAACAGAAGCATATGAGCATATACATGCTGGGCCATCATCTAATACCATGCATACTACTACAAGAATGTCCAACTGCTACCAAAAAATAAAAAAGCTCACAGTGAGAGGCCCTCTGAAAATGCTGGTCAGTGTTCCAAATTGAAGGCTTCTAACATTGAGGGTAACTCTGCTACATCCTCCCATGTCCCTCCTCAACGTTATGGAAGGTGACCTCATGACGGAGGTCCGTGCCCTTGCCTTGCGTTTTCTGGGCACAACTTCTCCATTCTGTAAAAGGTACACATACATGCATGCTAACATCCAACAGACAAGGGCATAAGAGACAAACTAGACTAAACACATGATCTTAGACTGAAGAAATTCAGTTGGTAGTGTACAGTGAAATTATTTTAAAAAGGTCCTGTTCATGTTTGGTAGTACCTGGTCTCTCATACAATGCTTTCGTGTATGTTTTATTAGAGACTCTGTATCGGTACAACTCGTCAGTTCATTGGTGTTGCCATTTTCTTGGTTAACATCTGGGCCTGTTAACATTTAAATGCAACCATTATTTGTACATTAATTAAAATTTTAAATGTTTTATATTCACCCAGTCCCAACATTAAGTGGCCTATAGACTTACTGTCTATTACAAAGCTCATTGTAGTTGCGTATACAGCCGTCTTTCACTCATTCACAGTAGAAAGCACCTCTAAAAAGTCATCAGTGGGTATGCACACGCTTCTCAAACACGCACGCGCGCTCGCATGCACATGCACGCACGCACTCACTGTCTCACTCGCTCTTCACTGAGCTAGTACAAACGTATTTGTATTTTAAAAGATTGAATTACCATCTTGATTAATTAATAGCACTTCATTACATTTAGTCCTCAACTCTTCAGTGATGTCTCGCCTATAAGACGCAGACCAATCAGTTCCAATTCATTCATTTTGAAACGACTTGTGAAGAAGCCTAAAAAACAATACACCAAACCTTTTTGCACTCCTCCTTCCATCTGACACTAGAGCATGGTGAAACCGACGTCTTTGTAGGACACTACCTTGTGATGGTGCTGTGCACTGGTTAAAGGTCCGTGCAAAATTTCCCTTACGATATTGCGTCATGGCTTGAGAGGCCTCACTACGGAACAGGAAAGGTTTTTAAAGTGTCTCTAAGCATTTCTAAAATCCACTAAGCTTATTAGTATACACATTAAGGCCTACCTAATAATTCGCCGATCCACCATTCTACATCGCATTTCCTCCTGACTTGTTTTGCTCTTTCCACTAAATTGGCCACGTGTACACAACTATTACAAGAAGAAAATTGAATACGAAATTGTCAGCTTTGTTACGGTCACCACGCCCAGACAGAATCGTCCTAAATAGCTACTTAAACAGTAGCAGGCTAAATTTTATTGACGTAAGCAACCCTAGTAAACATAAGTTAAGATATCATCCTGGACTGGCAAAAGGAAAGCACTAATCAACCGCGCGTGTGAACAGTTGCCAAGACAACTAACTAGCTAATGAGCAAGCCAACCTAGCCAATTAGCTAGACAGAATGCTCATCAGTAACCCACTTCGCAAGGTAATTAGCCAAGCGAACTTGTTTGTTTTTTAGCCATCGAGGGAAGTAGCTTTGCACAAAACACTTTAAACCACTAATCATACGAACTAATGGTAAGATTACTTATTGCTCTGATTAACCTGACATAACGTATATATTCAGTTTTGGTACCTCCCATTTTCAATAACTATGATAATTTATGCTACTCTAGGATATTGTTCAAGAGTAGTCAATTTTGTGCGACAAGTGACTGTAGACATGCACAGGCGCAAAACTGTCTGTGACAATCCCAAGCGGAAAACTCCCAACTTAAGTGCCATGTCTCTCAGCTGGTTTTAAAAAAAGACAGGGGTTTGTAGGTGGGGGTATATAGAGCCACACCCATAAATATATAGCAGTCTATGATATACACTGGAGATCAAAATTAGAGAGCAATGTATGAACATTTGATTTTTTCTAGAAATAATGTAATCTACATTGATCAACATTTGAAGGATTTTTTTGTAAAGTGTACACCATGACACTAGAACAGCATTTTACAAAATAACCAAAGAATATTAACATGAAACCTGTATCTTGCAAAAAAAATGTGATCATAATTGGAGAACAGCAATGACTGTAGTACCGAGAAAGATTACAACAAAATTTTCTGAAGGTTACAACAGTCAGTAATCCGTAGGAAGTGTACAGGCCTATGCTTTGAATGACTCCAGCACATCTGCAGCCACAGGACATCACTAGTCTCTCACTGCTCT
>JAOXYF010000011.1:3435120-3457112 GCA_028565775.1 Sternarchorhynchus goeldii | reverse complement strand
GAAGGTTCTGATACACACTTG
Source organism: Sternarchorhynchus goeldii (assembly GCA_028565775.1). NCBI lineage: Eukaryota > Metazoa > Chordata > Actinopteri > Gymnotiformes > Apteronotidae > Sternarchorhynchus > Sternarchorhynchus goeldii. The sequence goes on along the minus strand of JAOXYF010000011.1, from coordinate 3,457,091 downwards.
CATTCACTCTTCCATGTAGCTGTATGAGAGGTCCAACTCCTGCTGCCGAAAACATTTCCCAAACCATGACACCTCCTCCTCTACTTTTCACTGACTTCTTTACACACTTTGGGTTCAGCCTTTCCCCAGTTTGTCGAACATGCTCCTCAGCAAAGGTGAGTCTAGCTTTTTGATTCCTTCTGCTAATGAGAGGTTTGGTCACTGCAGAGCGGGCTTTCAGTCCAAATTCAGTCATATTGCATGTCTATCAATGTAGGTTTTCTATCCACAAATAAAACCATCAAACGATTTTGATTGTAAATGCCTGATGTGTAGTTATTTTACAGGACAGGTCTACTTGGTTAAACCACAAATGCAGGTTTTCACTTTATTGTTAGGTTTAGTTGGCAATACACGTGTTGGTGGAAGATAATATAATAAATCGTCCTTATTTATATAGAAACAATTTACAATGCCACTAACAGTAGAAAGATGGTCAGGAAATGTAAAAAGGAACAGTATAATTCCTGTCTTTAAACATTTTGTCTCTCCAGTCCAATCAAACTCGTCACACATTTTGTATCACAATAAGTATATATATTTTAAAATAAGTTCTCACCTATATAACATTATTCCCTGTTGCTTAGTTTTTGCATTTCTTTAGAACATCCAAAAGCACTAAAGTCGACCATTTTCTACAGGTGTGTAACCCGATCTGCATCAGAAGCATACATACATGCATGTAGATATGGGTCTGTATACATCTCTAACCATTTTAATACATTTGTTTATTAAACTTATTTACATGAGTAATAACAATTGCCATCAGAGCCTATAAGGCAAGTAGGTTAATTTTGCAAATAAAGGAATATATATGGTCCAACAAAAGGCCAAAAGATATGTTAAAGATTCAATATTTCAAAAAATATATACATAATTAGTTGTGTATAATGTCCACACAGGCTTCATCTAAAACGTTTAAAAGTTTATAATTCTCTTTAACAGTACAGCAAACATGTACCATCATAATCCCAAGCCCAGGAGAAAACCTAAAGATGAGTGTATCCAAACACAGACTGGCCCAAGAAGATAAACAATGAGCCCAGCACATCGAGGCCTACCATGGATGAGAGGGCAGAGGGTTAACATTCTGCCAGTTCTTCATCCTGCTCCTGTGCTTCAGTGAAGACTGGGACTCCATGTGTAAACACTTGTGTGCTATGGTTCACAAGCAGTTATACTGGGCAGCATTATTGTTTCCTTAAAACATCTGTCCCTGCTAGATTCACCAATGGTACCATATTCAGCCACCGTGACTCTGTGGTGTCTCTTTACCTCTCTGCTCTGGAGGACCTGCAAGTCTGCTAGGCCAATCACAGCTGAGCAATCTGCTGTTGTTCATCGGAAGCTCAAACTTGGTGCCACCTGTAAAAACCCCAGAAATCCAGTATCATCAGTATATCAATTCTAACGGTATGCAAAACTGTAGGGGCTACAGCTTTGCCAAAGAAAATGTGTTATCACAAACCCTTTTACCATTTGTTTTACATTATTCTCTTTCTTTATATATGTCTTAAAACTTCTATTTACTTAAAGTTTTAGATTCGTTACCTTTCATATTTCCTAATCGCATTATCGTCAATGTTTTGTGTATTGCAATAAACTGTTAGAGCAACTGGGGAAATCAGCTTCAATCGGGAGCCTAACATTCTCGAGCCCTTTACTTCACTTCATAAAAATTGAGCTTTAACCGATTTTTAAAGATTTTTTTCTGTAACAACAATAGATGTTTAATGAATTCATTACAATAGAAGAGCTTGTATGGAAAATTAATTATTTTCTACTATGGCGAAATAAATGTATATGGATTGCATTGAATTAGCTAAATTCATATATATTGGCATCAAATCAGTCATGGTTGCGTGATTATCTTACCTTATCCGAAAGTCAAAACAAGACGAGAGGCCCCTCAAAACGGCAGTAGCGCTCTTGAGTCGCACTTCACTTGGCGTTTCTAGGAAGTGTGCGTGAACATAGAGCACCATCTAGAGGCAGACCCATGTACCTATTGATCTAAAGATCTTCAGTATAAACCACTTGGATACTGGTACTACCATCCTAAAGTCATTTACAAATATAATTCATGAATTAATGTAAATTATTATTAAATGTTGATGTCTTTAAAGTATATGTAAAAAAAACGGGTCCTCGGTACATTTAATGCATTTTTATCTGCTATCTTATAAATGATAAATTATAACAAATTCTATGCATCACACTACTTCAGTGTTAAGAATGTGCAGTATCAATATAAGGCAGTCTATTTACAATCTTAACCGTTTGTAAATTGCATATAACGCCACTCTAAAATGCAATATAACCACACACTTGGAAATTTTAACAACTGTTTATTTACTCAATAAAACGCAAAAAAAATATATGCAAACACTATTATGGCCAATGTTTGTTTCTTTTTTAAATGAGACAAAACAAGTATGAGAGTGAAAGGAGTCTCGATGCAGATGGGTGTACAGACTGCAAAGGCAGCACAATGCTTCTGACAGCCAGCATTTCCTTTCCTTCACACCTGGGTCTATGTTTTTCACGTGTCCTCTCTTAATGTGTAATTACAAGAACAAAATACAGCCCATGCTAGTCAATAGCAGAGTTAAAATAAATAATAAAAATAAAATATATAAATTAGCAGCAAAACCTCAATTAAATAACGTTCGATCAGTAGTGTGCATACTAGTCTGATTCTGAAGTATCAAATACCACTTTTCATCCCAACAGTAGATTTCATTATCTGAACCTAAGTGAGTGGTACTGAATCATGACCCACAGTCAATCAAACCTCTATAACAAAAATACAGATGTAGCACTCATTCAGTATTAATACATGACATTCACATGCTCCCAGAAGATACGCAGGACGGTAAACTTTGTGCCATTCTTTAAGATTGGTTGTTTTCATTTTCTCCCTCTTAATTTTTAAATGTCATCTATTGACAAATACACAGTACTTGTTGCTGTAATTTCAGAATGACCTTCTTGCAGATATAAAAGTTTGAGGACCACTAAATCATTTCTGGAAGAACTTTCGGTTTGAATAATTCCCTGTCTGTGCCTCAGTTACTGCACTCAGTTGCTACAACGAGAGAGACAGACTGAGGCTGAAGAAAGGGAACCATGCAAAAGAAAATAAAAACAAATAGCCTACTCTAAATCCCGAAAGGAACCGGTATGGGGCCTGGACAAAATGTACAGGAGATCGAAGGCAAACAACTGCATTCCATGCAACATCCTTTCTTTTTTTTCGACTTTCTCATAATATTTGTTACTGCTTTAACTTCATTGTGCTACCTTCTGTCCTCGATGCCTTGTCTATGTTCATTCTCCATGTCGTAATATGAAACATGCTAAGACGGATAGGGTATATTACTTTTACTGCTATTGCCTGGGGATGGTGGTGGTAAGGAACCTCTGAGATGTAAGTGCATGAACTGTAATAGCAGGAGACAAACAGATCCAGAGTACATATGGGGCATCCATAGATACAAAGGTAATGAAGAAGATATCAACAGCGTGCAGTGAGGAGAGGAGTTCGAAGTAGAGTGGAGGAGAGGCAAGGGGAAGGGACAGGAGAGCAGGGTCATGGGGAGAAAGAGGAGCAGAGCTGTAAAAGGAGCACTCAGTACTCGTCCTGGTCCAAGTGGGGCTGCTCATCGATCTCGTCATCGTCTGGTGGTGCAAATCCTTCCTGCGTGAGGAAAGGCCATTCATTACCGTGATCATAAAATCTTGTTTTCTTTAAAAAACAAAAACATATCACTTTCATTCTCTAATACTAAAGACCCATTGTGCATATATGTATACTGTGTATATTAGTTGAGTTAAGCAAAGCTCATTCAACTATTATCAAATAAATCATTGTTTTCCATGGATTCTCATATGTCCCGGGTTTAGGAATAGCCAGGCTTACCTCTGTGGCATAGAGGATGTCCACTATCCTTGTAAGGATAGGGTTGTTCTCATTCTCATGTTCCTGGCAGATCAACTCTATGTCTCGGAGTTTACTGAAGTAGAAGTCTCTTTCCTTCTCCAGACCATCTACAGTCAATTTCAGTTCCATTAACTTGACAGCAAAAAGCCAGAAAAGAACAATGCATGTTACCACTTGTGAGGACAGAGGTAGATCTATTCTGAGGAATTCAGGTCAGCAAAAATAGGTCAGTGTATTCTAATACCCTTTTTTCACTTAACAGTTCTGGATCTATGATGAGAACATCAAAAAGATTATTTAGCAATTCCCTCATCTGCACAGGCAGTGTATAAATGAACAGTAAAAATGACACACGTTACATACAAAACTGAGAGAAACACAAACATGTATTGTAAAACCAAACAAACTGTCTGTGTGTGTGTGCTGTGTGCGTGTGTGTATATATATATATATATATATATATATATATATATATATATTGTGCGTACATACATATATATATATATATTTAAAAATGTAGTACACAAGATTTCCAAAGATACAGGACGTTTCGTTCAAAGGTCCTTCATCAGCTGTGCAAGCAAAGTGTTTCATGTATGTATGTATACGTATACACACCACCTATAAGAAACACTACAAGGTAGAGTAAGACTTCCTTACCCTCCCAGGGACTCTACCTGTTGATTTAGCTCCATGACTTCGGCATCTCCGCCCCCATTTCGAGCGAGACTGGGGTTCTTCCTAATGGTGGTGGTCGTCACTCTCTGTGGTGTGGGCATGTTTTTTGGTACTGTTGGTGATGTTCTCTGGGGCCCTAAAATTGGAATAACTTCAATGCTTAGCCATAGTACATGTTTAGCATCCAATATCAGAAAGAAATATTCCATGCAGTAAGCTGATGTCACATCGTTTGAAAACACTTATACATATACTTTAAATATGTAAAAGCAGCAACAAATAATGATCCAATCTGCTAAGCTAAATTCAGTATGTAGAGCTTGAGTAATGATCAGTGTTTTAGTCTGAAGCTGCTGCATGGCCACTCTGTTACTGCCGTAACTTTGGTTACGCCCCCAGTAGGTAACAAACAAAATGCTCTTTAAAAAGACCTAGTATTAATATTTTCAGGCATGTCTAACCAAAGTCACGTCATTATGAAAAGATGTTATCAGAGACTGAATTGTGGGCACATTCCCAATCCAGCCCAATGACACCACCAAAAGAGTTAATCATATGCATATAACCATTTCATTTGGAGGTTATTTTTTTATGTGAATAACACAAAAATATTTGACTTATTTGCAATTCCAAGTTATGTGACTTCTGAAGGACATTTTAATGATATCAGAAAATGGAGAATTTTGAGGTCTATGGTATTTGGAGTAAGGGATGGTGGCACCATGGGTGCAGCCCTTATGGAATATTCCATCAAATCCGTCCAAATGTTCTTGAGTCACAAGCACACACCGTGTTCAGCATGAGCAACAGTCAAATCTTTGTGTTGAGGGTTTTCTCAATGACACTGAGCTGAATTTTTCATCACACGATGCGATTCCACATGAAATTTACAGTACGCAATTATGAAAGCTTGAGCATGGAGCTGTCATTCTGAGGACCGTGCACAAACCAGCTGCTTGCAGAGCAATCGACCAGTAGAAGCTCAGCAATGGATGCAGCAGAGGTGCAGTAGAATCATGGGGTTACCTGGACCAGTTCTCTTGGGTTTGTGGGAAAAGTGTTCACCTGGATTCGGGGGAGGAGCAATATCTTGACCCTGTCTAGCTTGAAGAGGATCGTACTCTTTGCCATCGTAGTTAGCATCAAAGAATTTCTTAAACCACTGGACGAATTCAAAGTTGTCCTGGAACTTTCCTTTCACAAGCCGTTCCACTGGGATTATCTGAATAATAAACAGAGAAATTAAATACACTATTAACCTAGATATTAAAAATGCATAGTTTACTAGAAATGGATGAAGGATAGCAACACTGCAGTATCAAAAGCAATCCGAAATTCTGAGGTATTCAATGAACAGTTAAATAACGTACACAACCTTAATATACTATACGATGTAACAATATTATAATCAAATCATCACAGCATTACAGTTTCTGAAATATTTGACATATTTTTAATATTTAATATTTTCATGCACATTTTCTGCTTGGTGATCAAGCTATAGTGCTGAACATAACTGTTAAATTTAACATTTAATCAGAGGTAGGTTGGCTTATATTATGAATAAAAAAATCATAAAGATTGGTAAATGATGTGGCACACAACGTGTATGCACAGGAAAAAAAGAAACATTATCAACAAACTTTATCAACACTCATCCTCTTGAAGGCCGCCTGAAGAACTTTGAAGTTATGTATATACTCATGTTCCAGCTTTGCTTGGAATTTCACTTTCTTTAGAAAAATGCATCCCGGAAATAACATGTCCATAAACTGACAATATGCTGCACCTATAAAACCAAAAACAAGCATGTAGTTTAATGTGAATGCAAGTGCAAAGAAAAGTTAATGCTGTCTTTATTATGACAGATATGATATCTGGTTATTTATCCTCAAGTTAGTTCAGTTCCTCGAACAAGCCTTTCATCTTACATTCATGATGAACATCATCAATCAAAATCACTGATACCATCAATCAAAATCATTGATGTCCTTGTCTTTGTTTATTCAGCATTCCTGAAATAAAGACTAGCAAAGTAAATTTGGATAAAGCAAATGCATGGATATTTTTAGAGATCAACGCAGCGTGACTCACCTGAACATAACTGTTCTATTTTGGTGTAACTGAGCTGTAGAGAGTCATTAACCCAAGCCAACATATCATGTCGGCTTAGGTTCTCGTTGGTTACAGATGTAGAGTATACATTCACTGCCATTCCCTACACAAGATAAAGGGTCATAAGACAAGTGAAACAAAACAGCTGATGTTTAAACAAATCAACCAATCTTGGAAAGATGGAAGAACCACACCACTGCACAACCTAGTGTTTCTTTCTTTAGCACATATAACGCAACTACTATAGTTATAAAACACTTAACAGTGTATTGCTGTGGTTATAGGATTTGAATCTTTCCCTTTTTTAATCTGATGCAGTAGACAATGCATAATGCCTGAGGGGGTTGGCGGGTAGGGTGCAATAACATTCGTTTAACTTTGAACCCTCAGAAATTAATACTTCCATATTAGATTCTGATTTGCCTAAAAAAAAGTCGCCAGCATACACATGACGTTTGTACATGCAGTGTGCGCCCTATGTACACTACACGCTGCAATACGTACAACTCAGACATTTGATATAAATTATGATAAAAGTTCTGTGGCTCTACGATGACCTTCCCAAAAGAATCACACTATTCAGTGTATTTACTCTTAGCGAGAGCATTACGTTAAAATGATTACCTCGCACACATTCTGCAATGATCTGCAGTACTCATTGGAATAAAATTAAAGTCAGTAGACGTAGTACTTAACCCGTAAAATCCAAGCACTTGAAAAGTATCAACCCTAAGCCTACCTTGCTATCATACAGGTAGCAGAGACTATGATAAACATTAGACTTGTCGCGTTATTTAATCCCGTTAGATTTCCATCGATTACGATAATCGAAAATAAATCGTTATTTCACCTTATTTCAATAGTTTTAATGAATTGGGCCAATGCGTACATCTAAAGCACCAGTACCAAGAAAAGCGCTCTTCTAATGCCGGCTGGCCTATGCTTCTACTATAGTAGCATAGCACAGGCTTATTCAAGTCTTCTGCGCATATTTCCAATACTGAATGAAAATGACATTCCGCCAGAGCGTCGAAATAATAACAGCAATAATATGCTACAGAAGCAACTGGAGTTATTATTTATTAGCAACTCGGGCAATAATTAGCAAAACTGATGGACAAGAAGACCCTTAATCGTACAGGGGGAAACATCAAAAAAGCTATTCTCGGGGAAATCCGCGAGCCTTCACAGTGTCTAACGTTACAGGCCTGTGGACTAGTGTGCCTTCTTCGTAATTACAGTCCAGGAAGCTTTGTGAAGCCATTTTTAAAAGTCCAACTTACAATTATATGGTGGTATGAGTGTAGACACATGTCATGCTGGTTCAATAAAACAGACCGTTATTATGGAAGGCCTCGTCGACAACACTGTCATTGTAGCTAACGTACTGAGTAGAAGACATCTAGCTAATACACTTAACAGTGACAAAGGCCCGCTCGCAAAAGTATAGCCATTTATGTTTATTAAACGAACAACAGAACCGAATTATATGTTTCCCCAATACTTACTGTACTATTACAGGATTTCTGTCAAGGTCTAGGCTACGTAACGCCTCCTGTCAAAATCCCAGGCTAGCCTTCGTAGTTAGGTTAGCAGATACTGCGCGGTGCAGTGCTTTGTAACGGGCCGCCCCCAGCGCTACTACGCTTGCCTGCAACAACCTGGCGTTTTAAAGCGTCTCCGCCCCGCCCCTGCTTTGGAAAACTCTGGCGAGACGGTCCTTTTGTTTGGCGTGTTGTCTCAAAATTTGAACGCTTCGAGTAGCATTTAGCCCAAGTTATATTTTATAAGTAGTTCTAATGACATGGTCCCGCGAAATGCCTAGTCATGCCTGTGCATGTATTGTCCCGAGTTTTACCTGCCATTACGGAGTACCTCAGATTAAATATTTTATAAAAGTGAGCGTTTTGTGTTAAAATGTCTTAGGCTTAGTCTGTTATTTGATACTTTTCAGACCCCGGCGTATTCAGTAGACTAGTTTTTGTGTGGTTCAATGCGAGTGTAAGCATACTGCAGCTAAAAGAGCTGCCCTTGCCAAGACTCCATTGCAATGTTTTGCAATGGATGTCTAACCTGGCTAGAAAAAGGTTAATTAAACCAATTAAAAACTACTTACCATTATAATAACGTTTTGCTATCCTAAAGGTATTTAAAGTCACATGTACTAGGGTGTTATAAATGTATTATTAAAGATGTGTCTGTCACACAGTAATTTCATTAATATTAGTTTTTACAATGCATTTGATAAAGATGAGCACTATTGCATTGTGCACGCGATCTGTGCATGTTGTGCATGTGCATGTTTTCATCAGAAATACCAAATGCAAGGTTGGACAGGGTTTATTTGTACTTAAGAGACGAACATAAAACATAAAATTACAGGGCATACATACATGGGTTATATTTAAAAAAAAAAAAAGAAGGTTGAAAAACAATCTGAAATTCAAAAGGAAACAAAACGATCCACACATACTGGAATATTCAGCACCAACAGAAAAAACAGGTCCTATTGTTGTGGTTGGACCGTTTCACTGTGAGTTTTTTTTTCCTGCTAAGTCATTACTGTGATACAATCTCTACAGAGGGATCTCCCAATGCTTGAAGCTACGTTACAGAAGCGTGGAAGGGACAACATAGACAACACTGTCTTTTTAAATCTAACATTTCAGTGTATCCTGTATGGGAGTTATTTGGCCATTTTTAGTGGTTATTTGTTATTTTACAGAAACACAATTTAGTTCTGTCAATGTTTTGACTGGTTTAAAATAGATTACAAGTGTAACATTACAAGCACCTGCAAACTAGAATAAGAACAAGACAAGCATTCTCAGGAGAGAGCTGGATGTCTGATGGCATGTTTGCACCTAGATCCAACCTAGATCCATTCTACTGTTTTCGAGTCCTAAAATAAGCTGTCGTCCGACATGCTCATGAGAAATCAGTTTTGGAGAAAGCTCTGGTGACAGCGATAAGTGGAGAGCAATGTTGGTATCATCGGTGAGACTGTGAGCTTGGTCAGGCATTAGGCAATCCAAGGTACTTACACTACCAAGATGCAGTGAAATGTAAATAAAGGTGCGAGTCTTGATATGTGACACTGTCAGCATGCCAATCATGTTCATTCACATTTCTGGGATGTGCAGAGCTGTGCTACTGGACCATATACACTCTTAGCAAAAATAAGAATGATTAGCTATCAATAACACTTTCAAACAGTGACACAATACAAGTTTACCGCACAGAGATACACTGTTGCTGCCACACACCATGCGGTGTGAAAAAGAGCATGCTGAATCACCAAGAACAACAAAGCAAAAACAAACACAGTCCGATTCTGGCTAAACTGTGGCTGTGGCATTAGCTGGGTTTGAACGAACGATTTAAACTGCTTTTGAACATTCCACAAGTCACCAACTGAGGTGAATAATAATCATAAAAAAACATTGTAAAATAAAATACAAAAAGAAATACTGAGGCTGCATTGTAACAGTGACCTTTAGGAGCATAATTTCCCAAAAAGGTTTACTTGATACTTGACAATAGGGGTAGAGTTTAACAAATGGAGAAACAGGTTAGGACTGTACATAAGTGCAATTCCAGAGATAAAACATTGAGGTAAACGTATAATAAATGTGCTCAAACAATTCAAAATGTGGTTAAATAACTATACATGTTACACATCTTCTAGCCACAGTAATATAAAATTTTTCAATTTTCTAATAATGTCCAATTACTATTTTTAACCTTCAATTCTTGCATATCACAGTGCACTGTTTTCAGGATAATGATAAAGTAGACAGGACTGGGGAGTTACTTTGCACCATTATTGTACTTAAACTAATTAAACTGATTATATAATTCCCAGACCACAGAAGTCAAATACAAAAATGCCAATGTAACGATTCAATAATCAAATCTCTCACAACTATTCCACACATGGTCTACAAACACACAGATACCTTGTTTTCCCACCTTTCTTCAGAATATATAGTGCTTTTACTCTTCAAATCATGGACAACATTTGGGTTTTTTAATGCCAATGTATAGTTACTTGTGTTAACTCATTCTGGTTGGATGTGATGCCATCAAATAATATTAGGTGTTTAGTTTCAGGTTTAGATATTCAGTGGACCCAATATAGCAGCAGCTGACGTTACCATATGCCACTGGATCTACCACCAGGTGGAGCCAGAATCCTTTGGGAAGCTCTCTTAGGGACGTTATCATCAATCTGGACACCTGGCAAAAACACACAAGTCTTGTAAGTGGATTGTGGATTGATACGACGTGTATTTGTGAGGCAGTAGGCAGGTGTCAGAGCAGGCTGTAGTACCGGACAAACTGAAACTGGACTCGTGCAGGTCTCTCACTCCTCCGTGGCGAGTGCTAGGGCGCGGGGTCAGGTCCCCGTGCGAAGGGGCCGTCTCCTTTGCCGAGTTCTGCACGGCAGCCACGTCCCCTGTGTAGGGAGCGCGGTCCACTCCCTTCAGAGCCTGGCACTAAGGGAGGACGAAAGAGGGAGTGCACAAGGGCACCGTGTTAACCCTGCATTCCCTCACTTCCTGCAAAATCACAGTACTGCAGCAACGGGCCTGATCCAGTCACTCATGGAGGACTTGATAATCAGCCGAGCTGGAGATGGATCAATACTGAATATACTGAATACTGTACTGAACTGTACAGTGTAGAACAAGCATAAGAGTGTCCAGCAGAGGGCACACAAGAGATGCACAGCTGTGAAGAGAATATATTGCTTGGCACCACTTTTTCTCTCATTAACCTCTGGACGTCTTTGAAGTGCTATTCAAAGATTAGTATTAGCTTCACCAGAGTAGATTCTGTATTTATAAATAATTTATTGCTTCTGAAAATGTCAGAGCCTTGCTGCCTACAATAGCGGAGGATTATCCCTGGCGGTATTTGTGTGTCAAAGTTGTCTGACACATGCAGGCCTATAGTAGGCTGTAGGGGAGAGAGGGTGGGGTGGGTGCTTGCAGTACCTTCTCCCTCTGCACCATCTTCTTGTAAAGGTAGTCTGGGAAGGTCCGGAGGGGATAGAACTTTCCTGATCCCTCAGCGCAGGTGAAGATGCCATTTTCGTAGACCACACGTCCACGGCTGATGGTAACCAGCGGGACACCATGACAACGCATCCCCTCATACAGGTTCACGTCTCCTCCTTGCCACTGGGTTGTCACTGAGATGGTCCTGCACAAAGACCACCTACATTAAGCTTCAACACAACAGATCCAGAGCGGGTAGCTCAGCAGTGGAGCTCAGACAGCACTGCCACATGCACGTCTGCAGAGCTTTGATAGATACATGAAAAACTGCGGAAACATGTGTTAGCCTCTGACCTCTGACCTCACAACAATTTAAAAGGGTTACGATTTTTTAGGAAAGGATTCAATGCGTCGTGAACTCTCAAACTTCGTTCATTTCACAACTATTCTTTTTATTTTCATTCACTTATTTTGGGATAATTTGGAACTGTTTTAAAATCGATGCTGCTGGACACTGAGGTTGTAGCTTTAGCCACACCTAGCGTAATTCTTGCTGTTGCTCCTTCCACACGCTGTTCGCCTCTATCGGACTGCTATGAAGGACCAGTGCATATTTTATTGAATATCATTATAATCTAATATTACATTGCACATCATTATAATATTACATCTCATTATAGTTCATTCTAACATTCCAACATCAGAGCAGTTCAACCACCATCTCCAGATCAGTACATCATGATGTAGTTTTATTCCTAGCAACCAGAAAGAGTGAACAGCAGCAGCATTTGTTAGGAATGACCGGCACTTCTGTTTGGGTTCCTTCAAAACAGATCAGCACAGCGTGGTTCTACCCCTCATTGTTTGCACCTGGTTGCATCAGGATCCCACACCACTACGTCAGCGTCGGCTCCAGGGATGATCCTGCCCTTCCTGGGATACAGGTTGTAAATTTTTGCAGCGTTGGAGCTTGTGACGGCAACAAACCGGTTTTCATCCATCTTTCCTCCAACCTGGAGAGGAAAAAGACAAGGCGCCCAAAGAACTCAAATCAGATGGCATTTTTTAATGACCATAACTAATTAACTAAAATGAACAAAGATGAACTGATATGTCTGTAAAATATTTAGGTGGTAAAAATTGCAGTGTGGTGCACAAGGTTTCCAAGAACGTACCACTCCTTTCTCCCAGATGACACTCATGCGGTCCTGCACACCAGACACACCATGAGGGATCTTGGTGAAGTCGTCCTTGCCCATGGCCTTCTGTTTGGTGGTGAAGGGTCGGTGGTCGGACGTCACCACGTTCAAGGTGTCACTACAGCACCACAGAAAAGCTTGAAAACACTGCATCACACTGCCCCCCCTCCCTCCAGTCAGAGGTTATGCACTGCAATAACACAGGGCTATACCTCCCAAGAAGGCTGAGGAGATAGTTGGGGGTGTTTGGGTCCAGCCTCAATGGAGGGACAGTAACATAGGCAGCAGCGTGGGCCCAGTCCTGGTGGTAGTACTGGAGGCCGTTTATAACAGCGTGGGCGGTGGTCGTCTCCCCATGCACCACCTTACCTACGTGCATACCCACAATGCATCTGTTACTGAGCCTCAGCCAGCACACGTAATAGGAACCAACAGGCATTAGCACCATTCAGAATGAGCATTACGTACGATATAAGTGGATAAAGTCATGGCCCTTACCCTGCATCTTGGCTGAGGCCAAAACATCTCCTGCAGACATGCTGGACACATTCACCAGGTATATAGGACAGTGGGCCTGAGGGGGTTGGTAAATTATAACACACCTGTTATAATCTTCAAGGGCACTGAAGGGCGCGAGGCTGTCCAACCTAATCCACATTTAGTTCTTTGTATCTTATTCTGACTATGCTACTAAAGGTAGCTGCAATAAATCATGTCATGATATGCTTTTCTTGATATTGTCAGTGTTTCTTGGAACAGTAATCAATAATTTATTTCACTAAAAAAAGAATGTGCATACAAGAAACTTGTGAAATTTAAACTGCTGAGTAAAAAGCAGTGGATAATTACAATTATTACAATTATTTTTTGGGAAAGTAGCTGTAGGCACGCTCCATGTTGATAAAATCTTTGTTTGGAGTGTAATTAGTATCGGGTGCTCTTTGGTGTCAAGGGAAAAAATCCAGTGACAAAGAAGAGAGAAAACCTCCCCTAACCAAGGCTCTCATCAAATTAAAATAACTTTATAATACTGTAATAAAGACTGTTAAAACATGCCTGTGTATAGTAGCTAATTCATTCTCCAGAGCAGATATTTTTCTCCCATGTTCTTTCTTAACTAGATCATTTTTGTAAACAGTGAAAACAGTGTACTCATACCCATAGCATTTTGACATATGGTACTACCACACTATTGTTTTGTACCTAAAGTATTAGCAAAGCTCCAAAAAATGAAATACTATGACACATATCGAGGGTGTTTTTAGGAGGGACACTGTTGTTTTACCATATCACCTACCATATGTGCTACTAATAATACATGATATTCATACAGCGCTTTTCAAGAATCCAAAGATGCTACTGTAATACTAAAGAATGAACCCTATAGAAAAGCAAACTATCTTGAAGAATTACACAATAAGTACAGTGAATAAACTCAACCCTGAAATAATAATAAAAAAATAATATATAAAACTTCAAAACAAAGTCTATTCTACCTTTAATACCACTGAGGATACACAGCGTTCCACCTTGTAATCTACTTACGAATAAATTCAGCACTACATTCGCTGTGCAACATTTCCAATCTCTTTATTGTGGAATGAAAAAGTATACGTCTCATGTGAAAACTCTACAAGTGAGAGCTTCATTATCTACAACATATCTTGCTAGAAAAGCCGTCTCAAAACCAGCAGATTTAGCAAGACCAACCACGTCAAATGCCTCAGACATTGTCCACATTTCCAAATGCAAATTGGCTTCTGGTTTTATCACTGGTAGTTGGTTTTTAGAGTTACAAAAGACCTATTTACATTGCAATAACGTGTCCTATGTACATTATCTTCAATGTATTACAAATAGTATGTAAGTAAACAGTCATGTAAAGTAAGAGTTGCCTGATTTCTTGTCCTGAATTTCATGTAAGGAGCCTGTTTCATAATGATTCCAGTTTTGGCCATAAAGAAAACACTACAGCTACTGTACACTATGCTAGTTATGTAAACTTGCTGATTACAGGTCACATGGAGTTACATACAGCGTTTATTTGGGTGACTGTGCTTTTTCATTTAAGACACACAAAGAAAAGTAGGCGGAGCATCTAAAATAGCCTCCTTCAAAATGTGACATTGAAAACACGTACATAAACTCATCTTCTCTTAGCTCTCATGTGGAAAGCAGTTGCTTTCAATTGCAGTAATCTAATGTCAGTCCCATTCCACCCAAATGAGTCTGTTTTAACTCAAAGGAGTCAATGGGAAAAAATCTTAATTACCATGTTTTAAAAATCTTTAGATGTTCTAAATAAGTATTTATGCTAGTGCTTTCCTCCACATAAATGATACACGACATCAGTATCCATCACATCACAGTAGTGTAGCACAGCACTCACTCTGTTGGCGATGGTGATTGCTCGATGAACTGCCTCTGCCTCTAGCTGTGAATGGGAAATTACGCACAATCACAAAAAAATGCACACGTGTAACCACTGTAACCTAATGTGCAACAGATGCCTAAGGCCATCAATAATCCATGGAAACACAATATCGGGAGACAGAAATGCCATACCTCCTCGGGCCTGCTGATCTCGATGCCCTCCGGCCCACTGATGCCCAGATCCAGTGCCTCTTTGGCACCCTTGAGGGTGGAAGAAAGAGCAGACGACCATTTCTTGAATTATGCCTGAAGTCGTCTAGACACAGACTGCACAACACAGGTTACAACGGCAGGAAACGCTCCGCTAAACGCGGACGACGGAGTCCTGACCTCAGCGACGAGTTCTCCATTCTCCGCGTGCACACGGGCTATTGCGCCGATGTCCTTGCAGTTCTGCAAAGCCTGGAAGAGCTCGCTGTCTCTCAGCATGTATACGTCCTTGTAGGCCATAAACATCTGGAACGAGTTTACCCCTTGCTCCCTCACCAGCGTCTCCATCTGAGCCCGCACCTGTCACCAGAAGCACACCGGGTTGCACTTCCCCTAACGTGTACCAGTACTGCTGTTACACGAGAACACGCCAACAAGTGTGTGAGCGTGTGTGAGGGTGTCTGTACCTTGGGCCCCCACCAGGTGACAGCGACATGGAGGGCGTAGTCACAGCAGGACTTGGCATCAGCGTGCGAGCGGCATTTCTCAAAGGTATCCAGCAGGGACTCGTTCTTCTCGGGTAGCACCAGGCCCATCACCATAGTCGTGCCTCCCGCCAAAGCAGCCTGACATTTAAACCAAAGACGCTAAACTCACGTATTCATGATCAACTCTCACAGTTTCATAAGTTGGATCAGTGAAATTGTTGTATTTGAAGTTCAATATCAAGCTTATCAGTGATTTTAAACATTAACTATTTATGTAAACTCCCATAGTAAATTACCATCTTTTTAATAGTTATTTCCAAATGGCCAGTCACTACACTGCCTAATAAGAAAGACTGATTACAGAGTCCACAAGACCCTGAATTATACCTCACTATACTCTGAATTAATCTTAAGAAATACTTGTAGATTGTAAGAATTATAAACAGTACCTTGAATGAATGATTTCCTATCCCTTATAATTATAAACAACAACGACAGACCCTGCAAACAAAATCACTATAACATGTTTAACATGTTTCAGCTTCTTTTAGGACAAACATTTAATTTGGTGCCCAGATAAATGAGAAAGTAAAGCAAAATGTAAGTAACAAGATATTCAAATCTAACAGGCTGATCCACTGCTGCACTTGCTTATTCTCTACTGCTCTTCAGAATTACTGACACCCTTGGAGCAGACAAGCACAAAACTGCGAGAAATTGCAAGAAGCGCGACTCACAGACACTTCTAATGTGTCATGTCATCCAACTCGGCAAGCGTCAGCATCAGCACTTCTAAAGGGCTCATGATGCTGTAAGGGTGGTTCTGACCTAATAGGAATTAAATCAAATTTTCAATAAGTTAAAATAATTGAAAGAAAGAAAATAAAATAAAAGAATGAATAAAAAAGTATCATAAACACAGTTACTGGCACCACTGCAATTAGATCTTTAATGTGGCCTCTATTTGCTAAATCCTGAATGATGTGGGAAACCCTCCAGTCATAAAGGGATAAAACCATTCCTCCCTACAGAATCTCTTTAAGAGACCTTCACCATTATTGTAGGTCTCTCCTACAGAGCTCAGCTAAGGGACTGGGACACACACAGCAATCACTCCATGGACCATAACCATCAAATATGGTTTGCATTTTCCATGCACGGTTTGTCAATGTGACACTGAAAGGTCCAACCATAGTGCAGAAATTTTGATCTAAAATCTATACTATTTGACTCTATGTTGGACTCAGGGCTTCTGGGGAAAAAAAACTCCAGTATCGCCCCACATAACACCCACTTGTAAACCACTATACACAACATAGCAGCACTATAGAGCTTAGTTAAGTGTGCTTAACGAGGAAAATGACCACTGATAGTTATTTGTCAGTTGTATGTTGTTCATAAGGAGTTCTAGGAAATGCTAATAATAATGACATTTGACAATTGTGACATGAGGAGAAAATAATAAGGTGAATAATTTCGCCTTGCCGAATTTGCAGATTTCCCTGATATATTCCCTGACATATTACTATACTTTATGCAAACATACCGTAGAATTAGTGACAATAGAGTGAATTGTACTTGCATGAAAATAAAATAAAACAGAATACACATTTGTTGTATCTTCTTCCAAGTGTGTGCTGCCACAGGGAATGGGGCGTGGATTCGAGCACCATTGTCTTGCAGCACAATGGCGCAAATAAAAGGCTTTTGCAGCAGTCTTTGCAGCAACTCTCCCCCTCCTCAACCACACACAACCCCCCCAGTATCTATGGTAACAGAATCTGATCTGCATTTGTCTCATCGCTGCTGGGCCAGACTCATGCCAGGACTTTGGTGGGGGGGGGGGTGTTAAAGAGAATTCCACTTGTGTCACCAGTGGCTAACAAGAACAGTTCAGATAACAACTGATTTATTTGTCATCCCAAACACTACAGTGCTCTCAGACTAAGAGTGTGTAAGAATGTGGGTGTCTGTTTATGTCTGTGTGTGTAATTGCGTGTATGTGTGTGTGTGTGTGTGTGTGTTGTGCCTGATGGTGAATCATACCCTGTGGCTTACTCACAGACAGCTTCAGTGCACCCCCCCCCCACTCTCCCCTTTCAGTGTGCGCTAAGTGACCCTTGAGATTATTTCAGACAGGGCCGTCTGAGCCTGCAATATCATCCACATCTCTGAGTCTCAACTAGTGCAGACTATATGTGATCCCCCGAGAAGCCAGAGACCGTAGCTCCCTGTCTGTGGCATTTCTTCTAAATTCAAACAATAATGCAGTTATTAATAGCGTGTCTTCCATACCAAACTCTTTATGTTTTCTGTCATGCAGTGAACCCAGGTTACAAACTAACCTTGCAAAAATGCCATTTCAGGATTTCAGGTTCTTCCATGAATTTCAAGGGTTCCTGAGTATAAGCCTCCCTAAGTATAAACCTCCCTGAGTATATAATCCTCCCTAGGTATAAGCCTCTTGCTGTACCATCCCAGTAGGGGAAGGGTGCTCTCAACAAGACAAGCTCACTGTGTAAAGTGAGAAGTACTAAGCAAATGGCGGGGCCCTTAAAGTGTGGAGGCCCATGTCAAATCTATTACTACGGCCCTATTACTGCAGACGTGAAGTCCATGGAGCTGGTGAGACCACAGAATATTCAGAACTGTTATATCTGAATAAATACCTTAAGCATGACATGTCAGTGGATTTAACTGCACACTATGCAGAGGAGGCTCAAGGAAACTTTACAGGTCCAAAATATTAGATATCAGTTTGACAACGTAAATGTATGCATGAATGCCTGGAGGATGGCTTACCTTGGTCCCGCTGTAGAAGTCATCGGCGGTGGTGGCATTCATAAAGCTCTCCTGCAGATGCACGCTGGTGTCAATTCCTCCGGGGAGCACCAGCTTCCCGGTGGCATCGATCACCTTGGCACCGCCCGGAATCATGAGCTCCTTGCCCACCTGCTGGATGGTGCCGTTCTCGATGTACACGTCGGCCTCCTGGGTGAAGTCATCATTCACCACTTTCCCACCCTTAATAAGGATTCGCACCATCGCTGCGCCAGAAGACATGATTCTTCCTGCTCGACTGGAATGACAATATTTTTAGTTACATTTACTTTGGTAAACTCCGTTCTCAAAATTACTAAACGAAGCTTTTTTAACCAGGCAAAATCTTTTGTGGTCTGCCCTTGGGGAATTGTGGAAGAGTCAGGAAGGTTTTCATTCAGTTTTTCCATGTGCTCCATGAAATAGTCTAATGATGGGGTTGGAAGGCAATTCCAAAATATGAGCATCCCACTGGAGCCAGATTTGATTTGGAAAACCAAAAAGAGAATCTTGGATCCGTCCTTTTTTGCAGAAAAAACCACAGAGTAAAATCCCAGTGTTGAATATCAGAGGGGAAGGTGAATTCGACATCCCTGCTTCCAAGCTCAGCTCTAATGATTTGTCTCTAATTCCAGCAAGAGCCAGTCACTCAGGCTAAGAACTGCAGCAAATCAATACCAAATGTGTATGAATGTGATCGGGAAGAGCATCCGTACAAATACTACTTCTGATACATATTGCAAGAAGCGCGACTCACAGACACTTCTAATGTGTCATGTCACCCAACTCGGCAAGCATCAGCATCAGCACTTCTAAAGGACTCATGATGCTGTAAGGGTGGTTCTGACCTAGAAAGCACAGGATAACATGTATCAAGAAGCAGGTGTGCCCACATGGAGTAATAGAACAATCACTTTCTGTTGATTTCATTCAGTAGTATACTCCCCTATTGGTCATCAAGGTCCCAGTGCAAACATACCAGAGTCAGTGCAAGAGGGTGTGGCAAATCACAGCATGACAGAACCCCCTTCTGTTATAAGCCCCAGTTGGGGACAAGAAGGGGGGGGGGGATGGGTTGCCAAGCAATCGGGTAAAAATGGGTGTGTCCTGTTACTGGGCCTATATTAAGAGACCAACAACACTACACATGCTACATCTCTCTTCTCTCAAAAGGGCCTAAAGACAAATCAGTCACGCATTTGTTCCTCTTGGCCTAAGTGGGATGTTTTTACCATGACCCATTTCTGAATTTAGCATATTCCACGCGATGCAGAAAGCTCTCTTGTCAATATAAGGTAGCCAGAAACTTAATGACGGGCTTCGTGGAGAAATCACTGCTACTGGGTTATATCACTCAGAAATAACTGCTAGTGTTTCACGTTACTAAACCAGTAATGGTAAGAAATGGCTATGCAGCCTCACAGTGAAATTAGCTTGCTCATTTGCCATGTTTCATGGGAATCATTTCTGTCTGTTTGAACCTTGAGTCTGATTTCATTTGTTAAAAATGGTTCTTTCGACGTGGCAAAAAGGACCCAATGTGCCAGAGCAGACTTGGAAGGAAGCGGAATTACATATTTAGTGTGCCATGTAGCTGGAGTGCTGATGGAGGGTACATCCCACTTGGATGCTACGGAGCCTATCACACACAAAGGGTGACCAAGCCCTTAAGACTAACGGAGACATGTAAGATGCTTACACCAAATCTCGACAAACCAGCGTTTCCGAATTCTTTATCATGTAAGACTGCGTGCCTATTTTATCAGTTATCAATTTGTGACATATGATTACGAAAGACTCAGTTTCTATACATCATGTTTATTGCTCTTGCTCTGCAACCGACAGGCCTATTCCGGTGAAGTAAAATGTAACGGATGGCGACCGAACATTTACAGCAAAACTGAGAATCTTCACATTTAGGTTGGTGACAACGATGAATATAAACGTATCAACACACCGAATAATCAGAACTCGGTGTCAATAGTAGAAAATTATAAGATAGACTTTTTTCGGTCAGCGCAATCGCCATCTGTCCTCCAAAGTCTCAGATGAATATATGTTCACACCACAAATCTATGAGAAATAGTAAATGTTATTAGACTTACCTCGGTTGTTATATCCTAAAAATCCGTATTTCGTTCACTTTGTGCTGTCTGTCAATAACGCTTTGGTAACACCCGCAGGCAGACTCAGGCAGATGCTTTGGGTAGTCCAGTTTGGTAAACCTTACGTTCGCAGCATCCAGAGCGTACAAGCCGGTAACACACCAATCACAAACCAGACGTACGAATATGGCCTCAATGGGGACCAATGCAATTACATTGGGCGTTTCCAGCCACCCTTGGTATGTACCATTGTGCGATTTCAAGGGGGATGGGTTGTAGGACCTTACACGTTATTGTAGCTAACGGAACAAAATTAACACATATACATTATTCAGAGCTACTTGCAGGAAATTAGATTTACTAAAACAATGTAGATAGGTCCCTGATAACTGACAACAAGAAAAGGGCTCAGAGATGATTTGAGCTTCTCTGTTATCACAACACCAAGGTTGTAATGACACCTGTAGTAGCCTTAGCTATTTGTCTGAAGTAGGCCTTGCCCAGACCACTCTTTTTCTGTGCACCGAATACGTAGTGATGTCTTAAAATACGTCCTTGAACGTTTTGGACCTGCAAGTGGTCGCCCTGTGAGTGTTTCCTGGGCTTATTCAAAGTCTGAATAATAGTGGTAATGCTGGATTGATAATAATAATAATAATATGTATGTAATAACTGAAACTGAATAAACACTGCTGAATTTTGACAAATCCAAGAAAATATTAGAAAAATAACAAGGTTTTTTTTGCACAAAAAACAATACATTTATTCAAGTGTTCTCCAGCGCAAGTACATTAGGAGTGTTTTTTCTTCGTTCTGGACACAAAACAAAAAAGAGAGGAGAGGTGGGAAATGACTGCTACATCTGCTGTATGAGCTGATTTCAAAAGGAGAGAAAGACTGAAAACAATTATGACACGAAGAGGTCACACAAAAATCAACAGTGTTTTATGGGTTGGAAGGAGGTGCCAAATTGGAACGGAGGAAAACAAGGTTTTCTG
>JAOXYF010000011.1:3415274-3434977 GCA_028565775.1 Sternarchorhynchus goeldii | reverse complement strand
TGATGAGATAGACTGAAGTGCTGAAATGTGCTTCCAAGGTCTTCATCCTTTCTTGATGTGCATATTTAATCAAATTACGTACATGATTTTCCCACAGATAAGCACCAACTACAGCAATGTCTATTCTAAAACAATATAAGAGTCTTTTCATTGTAATCATCTTTTTTCAAGTACAAAGTTAAAATGCCTTTGTTAATATATTTATATGAGAGAGTAAAATAATAGTGCTTTTTCAATACTACAAGGAACATAAAAACAGTCATTGTCAAGACAAGTTTATTTCTTTTCCAAATAATATATTTTTCTCAATTAGATAAAATGTTTAGCACCTTAAGAAACACCTACAATCCCCCTTTTAGTACTTATAAAAGAATTAAATGCAAATAAAAAGAGACTTTTTGTATGTAGGGCTGTGCAGTAAAGATGGAATTGTCCATCTACTGTTAAAATCACTTTCTTTTGCTTTCCCTATTCAATACGTGACATATAAATATGAAATACCGTAGATCAGCAGTACCTCCCCCACCGCTCTATAGATTTTGTCCATTTTTAATGTTGTAGTTTTGTCAATTATACCCTCTCTTTGTTAATTTGAGACTTTCTGATTTCATGATATATATTAGCAAAGAATTATATTTGTACATCTCATAGGTAATTTTCTAAACAGTCAAAAACAGCAACAGACATATTCTATGTACAAAATGTACAAAAAATATGGGCATTGATTTCATTTTGAACATAAAAACATAAGGAGTAACTGCAGAGCTTTAAGAAAAAGTA
Source organism: Sternarchorhynchus goeldii (assembly GCA_028565775.1). NCBI lineage: Eukaryota > Metazoa > Chordata > Actinopteri > Gymnotiformes > Apteronotidae > Sternarchorhynchus > Sternarchorhynchus goeldii. Next base: position 3,434,197 of record JAOXYF010000011.1, on the reverse strand, counting down.
AGATATGAGTGCAGTGCAATCCCTTAAATCAAAAAAATCTCATTTGTTTCTATAAAACTTCTTATGACACTTTGCCAATTACCAAATCTTTGCTAAGTACAATAATTTAAAAGCACGCAGACTTTTACTACAATTCTAAACAAATTCACAAATTGCCAAAACTTGCCAATAACACATATATCTTGCAAGTTGAGTACATTGGTCAGTTTTTACCCATACAAACAGAGTTTTAATTTGGATTCCTTTAAAATGTATATATTCCTTGGCCACATGCTTTGACTTGGCCCAAACAACTGGAGAACCAATAGGGAGAGACTAGACATCGCTAATGACATCACAAGAGAAGCATCTGTGAAACATTAGGAAAGAAGTAACCTGACTGAATATCAAGCAAAGATACGTACTGTTAGGCTCACATATGCACTACACTGGGAGCAGACAGTACTTTCTTAATGTTGAATATGATGAATTATGACTGTAGCAGATGAGGACTTGGGAAGGGTGGCTTGTTTAATTTAACCCATTCACCACCAAAATGACAGGTGAATCTCCCCTATTCTACTAAGCCATTCTTTCACATCTATTGTCACAGCCCTACTTTACAGGAAAAGAATTACCTCATATAACGGTAAGAGAGTTTCACATCATAGAACATAACCAAAAAACAATTCACAAGAGTCAAGAATAAGTATTCAAAAATATCAACAGAAATAAAAAGAAGTATACATATACAAAAGTGCTCGATATTGTTGGTAACACAGCACAAAAATTCGCTATAAAAAGGTAGAAGAACTTTGTGAAGCCGCACCTTTTTTTAAGTTTTGCACCTGACTGAGCATAGCCTGCGAGACACGCTTTAGAGGAGGTTTCAGCAGGCCAAGATCAAACCTGACGCTGACCTCCCTGCGTCCGCCACGCACGCTAAAAGTTGTACAGTAATGATTCTGGCCTGGTGTAGAGCTAGAAAAAGTAGCTCCACACAGCCTTTGATCTCAAGGTATGGATGAAAAAAAAACAACAACAGCAAAATCAAAACAAAAAAACATCGCGGCCCATGTGGCAGGCCGGTGTGTGTGTGTGTGTGTGTGTGTATGTATGAGATGCAGGCAACAGACCCCAATGACTGCAAGGCTGAGGAATTGAAACAGAGCACCAGTAAGGTATTGTATAAAAGACTGTAAAAGTTACAAAATGAGTTGTGGCAGACCTGGCGTGACAAGTCCTTGTTTGAAGTTTAGAGTCACTGTTATGTTGTTGTTGTTGTTGTTTTTTTTTCTTTTTTTTAGTTTGTTTATTTTAACCTGGCTAACGGTCTAAAGCTGACCACATCCGGTTCGAAGTAGTAGCACCACATGAGTTGCAATGTTTTTCACCACCTTGAAGCACCATATTGTCATCTATTACAGTAGTACCTTTTATTACCTTCAGTTGTGTATAGAAACTGTAAACAAAGAGGTATTTGTGATGCTGTGTTTTGGATTGGTTAAGACAGAGCTCCCCTGACACTAAAGAGAAAGACACCTTTTTCTATGTGTGTTTGTTTTTTTGCCAAGGCTCAGTTACTGTAGGAGAGGAAAGATGGACCATTCAAACTGCGGCCCCACCCAGCCCAATTACACATCAAGTTAAATCACCAAGTCAGAGCTTCCAGAACTTACGCCGGTGAACTGGTTTAGTGACTATTTTCCATCGTTCGTTCTCTCTTCGTCTTTCTGTGCCCTAATAGGAGGCCCCAGCTCAAGTATAGCTTGCACACATAAATCGATTCAAATCCTGGATAACACTGCTAAAAAGTCAAATGAATTGAAAAACAAAACAAACAACAACAATTAAATAGAATAAAAACAGAGTCAATATTTTAAAAACAGAGTCAATATTTTAAAAACATAAGATATGACATGAAATAACTACTTTGATGTTTATATTGTGAATAATACACAAGGCTCTTGTTATTTCATACACCAGTTTGGGTTTCCTCTGCGACTCTCTGTGGGCGGGGCTTCACACGCAGGCGAAGTACTCTTTGAGTGGTGCGAACAAGTGGCGGATGACGGGGACACTCCAGGAGCGACCCAGGAGCCGCTGTCTGGCCAGCCGGCTCATGTTGGACACGTCTGTGTAGTGGACAGGGAAGCCAAAGACCCTGGAGGCCAGGAAGCAAGGGAAAGGAGGGGGGTTGGGGGTGGAGGGGGGACAGGGGTGTGTGTGTGTGTGTGTGGAGGCTTTCACTTTTTTGTATCATTATTTGCAGTGTGTCAGGAACTTGTGTGAGCACAGCTGTCATACCTCTCCATCTCAGTGCACCATAGGATGTCTTCTTTGTCATTCATATAAACAGGGAAGTGTTGGTCTTTGCCCTGCTTTATGGAATTCGACCGAGTGGTGATGGTCCTCACTTTATCAAACTGGAAGAACAAGGATTCATGATTTATTACTGGGGTTTTTTGTTTCTTTGGTTGTTTTTGGGATGTTTGATAAACCGTTGATAAACTGGCTGTAGAACATTTGGTTGGTGTGGTGAACTTGGGTCCTGGAGCATCACCTTAGCTGTTCTGCCATGCTCCAGACAGTCCTGAAGGTCTAGCTTGTCAGAACTCATGGCGGTCAGAGGTCTGCGAGGAGAGCAAACATACCGAAGAAGAAAGACAGGAACACACAGAGATGGCGAGAGAAGAGAGAGAGAGAGAGAGACAGAGAAAAAAGAGGGAAAGAGAGACGCAGTGTGTGAGATCTACAATGAGAAGCAAGGAGAGTTTATGTGGAATGAGAAGATAGTAAAGCCTAGTGGCCTCCCTCACTGGTCTCCCTCACTGGTCTCACACCTGTTCATGCCAGGCAGGTTTCCCCAGAAGTAGCGGGCACGATGTGCAGCAGACACTTCCTTGGCATCGATCATCACAGGGTTGCACTGTTAAGAATGAAGAGGAGAGATGTATGGCTACAAAAAATAACGAGCAGAAATACGGACAGAACCGTGCTATGGTCCAGCTGCTAAGCACGTGTGTCATCGAGCTCAGTGGCCAGTTTGGCAAAAACACTGTTAAGTTCAAATTCTTTTGAAATATTAAGAGTTTGGTAACATTTTTGCTTTAAAGAGCAAAGGATAGAATATTGGTAAAAAAAACTCATGCTAACAGTTATCCACACAGGAATATCACTTCTCCATGGCTAATATTCCTGTGCTTTACCTGGAGCTGTGATACCTGTATGGAACCTCATTTATAAAAGTGTTCAAGTTATTTGACTTTATATGGCTGCAAGAAATATCATAATGACAACTTTATTTTAGCTTGGAAAAACATAACCTCATCTAACTTGATATGAGTTTATTAATGTGTAGTCCTAATTGACAGGGCCAAATGAAAGTTTTTTGTGAACCATCTCTGACAAATAACATGGCTACTCTAATACTAACATAAATCTAAATAAATTATTGAGAATATATATAATGAAAAATGTACTGGATGCCTGTTATCCACGTGTTAAGTTCTGTCTTGTTCTGTCTTGTGAGCAGGTTAGGACAGGTTAGACTGTTGTGTGTCTAACGCTGCAGGTCAGCACGTCTACCACTGGATGGCAATAAAAACCCATCAGTTTATATTTCATTGCTAGGGCACATTTTATGCAGCCTGTTTTAGCAGAGATCACTAACCAGGAATGATTTGAATGTGAGAGCAGCTGATGCAAGAGCACACACACCTCTAGAAAGAGCACACACACCTCTAGAAAGCGAGAGATGTCCCTCTTGTCACTGACGCCCATGGCCACCACGTTCTCAAACAGCCAGAAGAATGGCCTATCGTCTCCTTCCTTAGGACGAGCTTCGTGCAGTAGCCGGTAAAACTCAAAGAACAGCCGACCCGTGCCCTCTTGTGTGTTTGAGTAGTCGTATGTGTTTGTGCGCACATGCGCACATGTATGTGTATGTGTGTGTGCATGTGAGCAGACAGAGAAAAGAAAGGCAAGAACAGGAAGATAGTTACTCGTCTGCACACACTTGTCTTATCACTTATATCCAAATACTAACTAGCTACCTGCCTTTATTAAAATGTATTAAAAAAAAAGAAAGAAAAATTAACACTGGCTTCAGCACTGGCTTTGCATGCAATCTTATTTTACCATAGAGACCTTTCCGTGCTGGATTAACTATTGACAGATCGTTGCAAGGGCTTCCACCGATGACAAGATCAAAAGGCCCCCACTCTTGAATCTGCAGGAAAGGGGAGGCAGACAGAGAGACTAGAGACAATGAGACATGGAACAAAGATTCTAAAATGTGTACAAATCCATGGCCCAATACCAACAGTTAAAGTGAACATTCATCCTATAGTCAATTCTATAGTCAACCCTATAGTCAATTATTTGTTCTGTATGGTCCCTGTTAGCCCAATATCAGGCTGGTTCTCCTCTTTTGACAATGTAATCACAAAAATCTATTGGAAGCACCAAAAACCTTGAATCAAATTAGCCACACTCCAAAAACACACAAACACCCTGGAGCTCCAAATTGTTACTATTTTCTGTCCGACCAACTGCTTTACATCAAAAACTGGACAAACAAGTCAAGTCAAAACCAACCACGGTTAGACATTAAGGACAGCTTAATACAGGAACATAGAGGACAGCTTAATTTAGGAATTGGACATTAACAGTGTTCCATTCATAGATAAAACTATTTTAAAAACCAGACTTTTATAAATTCAACACAATAAGTACTACCTTGAATGCTTAGTGGATTTCAAATAAAATTCCCAATTACAGCTACTCTCAACTTGGTCAAACTTATTTATGGAACAACCCCATGTTTGTAATAAATAACAAAGCATTTATATTCTCAGTCTGGTATAACCATCCTGGCACAGTTATTCTCCATTGACTTGTTCACAACTTTCAACACCATCAAGGAAAAATATAAAATACTAGCTGACTCTTATTTCCAGTATAAACAACTCAGAAATCTTCTAAAGAAAATGGTTAATAGCAGACTTTTGTAATCACACTCCCCCTCTCTATCTAAAACTACACTTAAACCTCAGAAAATGTTATTACAAATATATAAATGCATAGCATCAAATAAAGGCAATATTTCATTCCCAATTGAAAAATGGACCTCCGATATAACAGAAGCAGTTAGTAGTGACTGGCAAATGATATGCAGTAACATCTCCATACAGCAGTAGTTCAAAACTCCAGCTCATATAATATAAAACACTACATAGAAGAGAGTTGGGAAGAGAGGAGGGGGTCAGGTGGTTGTGTTGTGGTACCACGTCACCAAATGGTGAAATCTGTTACATCACTAATGTAAAGGAGAAAATAAAATTAAAGTTATTGTCCGGACCAAAGAATACTGGTCCGGACATTAAAAACCAAAAACAAAAAATAAAAATAATGAAATATGTACAGATAATATACCTGTGTTGTGAAATATGTATTCATTGTTTAGTTCCTGATAAAAATCTGGTTCGACCCACTGTCTCACGTGTGCAATGTGTGACGTGTACTCACGTGCTTGTGTGTGACGTTCCTCACGTCACCCACGTACATGATGCGTCCATGATGCCGCACAATCCCCACGGTGATGGAGTCCTCACAGACCTCAGATGCCACATAGCGCTCCACCTGAATACCCAGCTCCTTCAGCACAAGCAACCCTACACACACACACACACACACACATACCAAGAGCCATGTGAGAACAAATCCAAATGCATTCAATTGCCTTGTATCATTACTTTTGCATCTTTTGCATAATACAGTTCAATATTATTTCATTGTAAAATATACTTATATAGGGAAACTATCGCTCTTTGTGTGCAAGGCAGCTTTCATGATTCGGACAAAGCAAAGGACCATTTAAATAAGTATAGTGTCAAGTTCTAAAAAATATTGTAAAAAAACATTTGCATATTCCTCCTTAAAACTGAACACGACACTTTGGAGGAATATAATAAAATGTGAACGTTAAACTACACGCCTATCAGCAGACAGGCTCTGTATTCTATATACAAAGATTCAGCTGTAAAAGCCCCGGCTGGCTGTAATGTGATCAGCATTATGCAGAGAGCGCCATTTTCCCGCTGAGAGCACAAAAACAGGATTTGGGGGGGGGTTCTCCTTTAACCTGTGGCGATGCCGTCGAATAGTGATAGAACACGAATGGCCTTTCTCTTCTCTGCCAAGACTGGAGGGTATATCTTTGGAGGGTCCTGAGAGTGAAAGACAAAGACAGAGAAAAAGAGTGAGTGAGTGAGTGAGTGAGAGAGAGAGACTGTTCAGTAATGAAAGCACATCTGTCTGTATCTACTTTCTGAAAGTAATAAAAGAACTCTGTACATTAAACCACTTTGATAACAAGGCCTTATTGTTAAGCTCCGGTAATGGAGACTCAGCGGGTCCCCTTAACCATACATTTGTGATAATGTAAAGCACATTAAAAGCTCGTAATCTGTCCTGCCTACAGGATCACAGCACTGGTATGCCGTGAAATGTCCCTAAACATTCTTATAAAACTTCCCTTAACCACCCGATAGGCATGTACCGATACGGTATAACACGATATGAATCATTTGAAGCAATTTAATCAGTATGACAATGGTTTAATGTTTTGTTTTCTAACGATAACATGTCTAAAACAAGGTTCTGGTTAGCTCGAACGAGAGGTCTGCAACCTGACCTGAACCGACGGTGGATGACTGGGTTCGGGTTTCGGGTCGAGCTCGGGTTTGTGTTCTAATGATCGAAATATTATTTAGCTATTTTGCATGTACCTGCATGTATTTTCTCTCTCCACCGTGCACTCTCTCTATCATTGGTAACGTTATAGCCTATAGCTAGCTCGTGCTAAAAATCTCATTGCATTTAAGCAAAAGAGAAATACGTAGCCTAGCATGTCAAGCTAAATGTGTGGTGAAAGAAGAACGAGTGAAGCTTTACGAAAACAATGGTGGATTTGGATGTACATAGTATCATAGTTGATCTTTGGTCCTTGCTTGCTAAGTTCATCTGACGTATACTAGTTACCGTGAAAGTATGAAAAACGAAACATAACATCCAGCAATCTTTCTTTAACAGTTACTGCCATGATAGCCACGTGTTAAGTTTAACTTAATTCTGCATACTGTCTTAATCAAGCAATAGCATACTTTACTGCCAAAGAGATGGTCATTCAACGAGCTAAAGTCTAGAGCCTGTAATTCAGGAAACTAATGAAAACTGCTGTGCCACTACCACCAGTGCTGTTGTTCAAAAGGAAGAAATAAAATAGGTTTTTCTTTTTAAGGATAGTGGGGTTTTTTTGTTTGTTTTTACCATATTGTGATAATATCATAAACCGTGATAAAATGCAAAGTAATTATTACAATAATACATTTAAATTATCAGTACATGGCCACTTCCTTACTGCGTCTCTAGCTCTCACATGTTCATCTTATTAGCAGTCTCGCAGATGCCAAGCTAATAAGTTGTTTAGACTTGCATTGTAATGTGCTGGGTGCCATGAGCTCACAGCTATTTGGCTCTTTTTATAAATCACTGGCTGCTTCCCAAGAACCTCCTACTTTATCAACCCATTCAAAATGTTCAGAAGCCACCCCAACATATAGCCCAGTTTTCCAGACTCCCCCCCCCTCCAAACTCCCATAACGAGTGTGCAGGAGATTCACAAAACAGCCATGAGGCTGTGTGAACAAGGGGAGGTGGTGGGGGGGGTGGTAGGGGAGGGGATGGTGGGGCATGGAGCACTTACGAAGTCCTGGTCATGGTTGTTGGCGAAGAAGTGCTGCAGGCGGCTGGGCCAATCGACCCGCCGCTCCAGCAGACCGTACTGGGGCTTCTGGCCACACATGTAGCAGTTCCACGGGTCTTCTTTTATGGCCGCCTGCGCCGCCCCCGGCCCAACCAGCAGGTCCACGCACTCCACGCAGAAACACCTGCACACGGAACAGCGCGCTGAGCTAACGCGCTCCGACAGAACCAACCGACCCAGACGACAGTAGTGCTTGATGTTAATAACTCCTAACGTTCGCATGAAGCATTCTACACTGATATGACAGCGGATCTCAAACAGCACACTTTGGGGCTCTCGCAAAAGAATAAAATCAATTACAGAGGGATCTGTTCCATACGTCTGTTGTAACATACATCAAACAGTGCAAAAGGTAACTTTAGGCTGTCTAGCGAACACGAACCCTCACTGAAGGCCGATGCTGTACCTGCAGCAGTTATTGTTTCCACACATGAGCACTTCTCTCCCTCCACAGCAGATAGTGCAGTAAGATTGGTAACCGTCGTCATCGTACTGGTATGCACACTCCAGGAAGCAATTCTGTAACACAACACCATTCTGCTCTATGAAAATATAAAAGCTACAACCAGGATGGGAGCGTTCAACCAACCCACGCAATTGTATATTTTACAGCAGACCATAAAGACGTGGTAGACGTGATATAACCCTAAATGCTCTCATATCCACCAAAGCAACAGCTGTTATGAAATCAAAATAACAGTGCTGTTGTATGTTAGCGGATGGTGATTGGCCGTTGCCCAAGTGCGCAAGCGAATGTAAATGGTCCCCCGACATGAAGTTCGCCGGCGATCGCTTTAGAATTAAAATGATTCGAGTACATGAGAGCGGTGGATGTGGGACAGGTGGCTAGGTGCAGGGGCGTACGAGGACGAGCTGGCCCTCTACCTTACAGCTCTGGCACATCCCTCCGGTGAAGAGCGGGTGCTCGAGGCCGACGTTCAGTGTCCCGCAGGAGATGCAGATGTCTGCGGGAAAAGCAGAAAGCAGCTTCAGTACGAGCCGGGAGCTTCCTACGGCACGCTGGCGGGGTCACGGCAGGGCCATTATAGAGCAGCGGAGAGCGTCATAAATACCTTCAATGTTCCTGCACTTCTGTCGCACTTCATAAACGAGCCTCTCTGGGAAAATAAAGAACATCAAGAAGGAGGCGGAGATTAGACCTGGCTTACTCCTCCTGTAATTCCCAATCTGATGTTTAACGCATAGTGTTGGAGAGGTTTGAGAAGGAAGCTGATTCTAATTATAGACAAGCACTTGCACGTACGGGGGACCATGAGCTCCCAGAAATGTTCGGGCCCCCCGGTTCCTCACCTCGGGTCCTCTCGTCGACAATGTCCTTGACCTTGGGTTTTTCCACTCCTGTGCTCTTGCGGGGTTTTTTCGCGGGCGGGGGCGTGTAGGCCGCCGCCTCGGGCTCCACCCACATCTCCGGGTACACTTCCTTATATGGGTTACGCTCCTCTGAGAAAGGCAGAGTCAGCAAATCAGAACCAACCGATGAACGGTATACAGTCCGGGCTGGAGACCAGCTTGCGAATCGGAATGGCAGGAAGCAGTGGCTTGACAGCTGGTGTGTACCAAGACTTTCACCATAAACCTACTTTGCTAAAGTGCGCAGAAAAACCCACCAGTCAATCAGCTGTTAGGATCTCCAACAGAAGCCAACAGTTGTTACAGGCACTATCATACACGTCAGTCATGGCTATCAGCAGATCTGCTCTACAGCCATTTTTAGCTGAGCTGCAGGTTCCAAAATGCGCAACCAATTGTAGCAAAACTAAGCTCCCTGCGCCAAGCTGGTGTTCTTACTCTCGCAGGTATGTGCCTCCACTCACACAGGCATGTGTTCCCTTTGGCTGGCAGCAGGCTTTACCTTCAGGCGGTTCCAGCCCTTTAGGGCCACTGGGCTGGAATCCTGCCATGGCCCATTCGATCATCTGCTTGTTCTGCATGTCCACCGACTTGGACGTGTCGGTGTCGTCGCTCTCCGGGCAGGTGAGGAACACTTTTCCCGCTCTGCTGCTGGCTGCCTGTGGGCCCACAGCAGCAATATCACTGAGTCCGGTGCTTACGCATGCTGGAAATGACCTATTTTCGTAATGATCAGTAACGCTTAACAAACTATCCTCTCATGTAATTCTGTAGCTGATGTAGACGCTAAAACCTTACCTGTAGCACTTCAAAGATGGCTTTCTTATACATGGGCTGTTTGTTGTATGTTGGCTGGTGAAAAGCATTGCAGAAGGAACTCAAAGGCAACAGTTTCTCAACACAGACCTGCCGGGGAAGGAGAGGGAACAGAGCATCAGCTTCTGGTCACCAAATGAAAGAAAACTACACTCATTAATTCACTTTTCATCCAGGGTATTGGCAAAGTATCAGCGGTCAAGACCATTCAAACAGGAAAAACACCCACCACGGAGAACTTGCCGTCACCGAACCACATCACCCATCGTGTTCCCTCAGCGGCTCGGCTCCGTCCAGTCATCCACCAGGAGACGATGCGTCCGGGCCACCAGGAGAAGCCGCGCAGCTTCCCCCACACCAGCTCCCCGATCCCGAAGCCTCGGCCGTCCTGCACGCAAGACATATGGGCGGGGCTGACAGGGTCCTCCAGCAACTACAGTGAGCAGTGTTGGACTACACCCATAATCAATCTCTCCTAAATATGCCTAAATATATAATTTTGCAAATCTGACTGCTTGCTTCTATTACTGTTCTCACAGGGACTTTAAGAGGGTCTTTACATGGTTGACAGAAATATAACCGAAGATTGCATATCAAGCCTTCATATAGCTCTCTTGTATATATATATACACACACACACACACACTCATGTATACTCATATATACTGTTTTTCATGACCAGAGAGGACCTGCTCTTCCTACAGGGTGACCAGTACCTCATATTCAGCCTCCGTGTCTGTGGACTTGGGTGAGGTCTTGTCTCCGTCCCCTATAGGCACTGGCTCCGGGGTGGTGGCCACCGTCGGGGAGGCGGGGTCTGTCTGCTGCTGTGGGGGTGGCTGTTGTGGTGGTAGGGGCGGGGCTTTGGGAAGAGTCTGAGGGTGAGCTGGCTGCTGCTCCTGTGGTGGTGGTGGTGGCGGCGGTGGTGGTGTTGGTGGTGGTGGTGGTGGTGCAGGGGCTGCATGCAGCGGTCTGCTGGCGGTGGGGCCGGCCTTCTGGGGTTCGTCCCCCACCTCTCCGCACTCCTCCATCGCGTTCATCACGGACACCAGTTTGGCCTTCTTCTCAGCCTGCAGTACAGGGGACAGGAAGAACAGGAAGGTGAAGAACAGTGGGGTGGGGGCGGGGCCTCGCCCGCGACCGCACCACCCCTCCTCCGATGCACGAAACAGTCGGCCTTAATCACTCCGTTTTGTTTACGGCGCACTAATCCCATGTGCCAAAGCAAATATTTCCAGTCCTCATGATAAAGAGCAAGTGACTCCCATTCGAGAGTGAGGAGGTTCAGAGGATTAACACTGCCGGGGAAAAAAAGCTACGGTAACAGCCCTCCACAGTCGTCAGAAGCGAAAGCTTTGAAACTGCAGCTCCCCGCCGTAGCTGAGGTGTAACAAGGCGCTGCAGAGTTCACTGAGTTCGACAGACCTGAGCGTGAGCCATTAGGTCAACAACAGAGGACACGAGCCAAACTGTGACTTAATCCGCTCGCAGAAAATCCCCAACAGCTGCACACATTCTGCAGCCTCTCCCTCCCTCCCTCGCTCTCTTTTCCTTTCTGTCTTTCTTTCTCACTACCCCACCACCCCACCGAATCTATTGCTCTCTCTCCAGCACACTCGCTCGCTCACATGTGAATCTCTTTTGCAGCTGTACTCTTTCAGCTGCTGCTGTCCAGACGAGTGTGCAGGGAGAGGGGAAAAGTTAGGACTGACCCCTGACATTCTGCCCCTGCTTCCTTTTCTCTCCCTCTGCCTCTCCCCTTCTCACTACACATGCACTCTCAGATGGTCCCACAAGAGGGAGTGGAGCCCAGTAGTGCAGAGTAGATATGTGTGTGTGTGTGTGTGTGTGTGTGTGTGTGTGTGTGTGTGTGTGTGTGTGTGTGTGTATGTGAATGGGGAGGGGGTGGTGGTGGGTTTGATGATCTGGAGTAGAAACATGTGGTCTCCAATCACTGAGTTCCACTGCAGTTTATAAATATCTATAGAGCCTTGCTGGCTGGTCCAAAGCACGCAGCCATATGTTCTATAGTGTTTGGGCCATCCAGCGGAGACCACGGGATATTGAGTTAGCGTGACGCTCTTTGCCTGTGTGCTTATGTCTGCTTGCATTATATCCCTCACACTCTGCAAGCCAAGGTACTTTATCTACAGTCTTGGACTCAGCATTTTATGGCAAGCAAATATACATGGATGCATTAAAAAATAATTTGCAGCCCAAGCTTTTATCTAAGCCAAATATTTACCAAGGCGGACCGTGCTGACTGGCTCTCCAAGGCATCTCCTCTCTTACACACAGTTTACGTTTGAGGCAATAAATCCTATCACGAAGGACTGTAAAGGGAAAAAGCAGATCAAACATCTGGGAAACAATGCTGATCACTAATCTATTTCACCCTAGAAGCGCAAAGATTAAACGTTGTCAGGAGTAATTATGAGTAATATGAAGATTTTAGGCATCAAAAATCAACTATAACGATAATGGTTAGGGAAGACAAACTTCAGGCTCCATGCCACAAAGCCCATTTAGAGAGAAACGGAAAGAGGAATCTCGTCTTGCCCACTTTCTCCAGAGGGCCAACGGAAGGGCTTATTTGTCTAGAAAATCAATAGAAAACTGATTCCCCCCCCCCAAAAAAAAAGGTCAGTGGAGGGATGAGGTGGGAGTGGGGAGTAGGGGGAGTAGTGGGGAGTAGGGGGAGCAGGCAGAGGTTATAAGAAGTCGAGGTTTGTGTTTGGACTTTTTCCCAGTTGTAAATGCCCCTTTTCGGGGCCCTCAGTGCACTAGGAGAGTCTGACTCTCTGATCCAGCACAGTGGGGGAGGAGCTGGGGGAAACTGGAGTACAGTAGAGTACAGTACAGCCTTTATCAGTTCCATGCACGCATAGACCCGGCGGGCCCAGCGCACGTGTGCCACGGGGAGGGCGCGAGTCAAAAAGGACCGCACGGAATAAACGCCGCAGGTCTGGCACTGCCACCCCACGGTGTCCCGATAAAATGCAAATAATAGCATTTCTTTAGGACGCGTTAAAAACACCGGTGGCTCGAGATCTGCGTTGGTGTTATTAACAGAACAGTCTCCAAACAGGTAACAAAACGCGGGACAAGCAAGAACATTTTTTTCCATGCTGGACTCAGATGGTGGAGACCTGTTGAAACCATGACTACTGAGTTTAACAGGGTGTCTTGACACTTTTTGCCTATGGGCCCACAGCACTGATGAAAGGCCCAAGAAGATAAGAGGAAGAACCGGTTTTGAGAATGATTACCCTGCTCTTTGGATGAATAGAACAGCCCTCAGGCAATACTACACACGCACCCACACCCTAAAGGCACATCCTGACTGAATCCTGTCACTGTAATTTCACGGTGACCCCTTAACATTCCTCAATTATATGTCCAGAGTGCTGCGCACCCTAGCAAACAACAACGGAGAGACCGAGGGAGAGACACAACACACGTGCTGAGGTTAACCTCCTTCCTGTTGCCACACAGGGGCCACAGTGCACAACATGAAGGCCTTGTACTACAAAACTCATCTACATGCTTTCAAAATCAAAGTCTATACTGATAAAGGATACAGCAATACACACCTCTTTAGTTCTCTGATATAAACGTAGGTCTGTCGTTATCTTTTCTACCAACGTCTCTCTGGTTCTAACCCATTTCCCCTCAGCAGACAACCACTATCAGTTAGACTTAAATACATAAATGTAATTTACATACAATTGCACTTACGCATTCCACCGCACACATCACTGATTTAGAATTCGCTGGGTTCTTCACGAGAACGTGCAGAAATCTTCCACTCTGCCAGGGCGTCATGTGATTTAAGCCAGAGATTTTTACGATGGCAAGATTTGGCAGTAACAGGGCAAACATGACCACACATGCAAAAGAACCTCACAATACATGGAGGTGCCCTTGACTCATTCAGGGTCATCTCTGGCACCATAAAATTGAAATGTGACATTCCTGCGGAGCCTGAATGGCCATCTTTGACATGTGCCAATCGTATTTATTTTGACATGACCTTTGTGAGAGGCCCGAACAAAGTCTTCTCACTCCCCGACCTCTGGAGACCTTCGGACAGAGGATGCATCTGGCCCCTATTGTGGCAAAGGTCCTTTAAAGAGCCACACCAATTAGGAGTCTCACAGGGGTCAGTCGTGCGAAAGGAGGCTAAAAACAGCCTTCGCGGAGGAAGCCTCTTTAAAGTGCCTGCCTTCACTCCCCCCTCCTCCCCTCCCCCACTTGTGCCATTCGAAAGAAATCAGTTGCATTTTTCAAAAGTTTGTCTTTTTCCCTGATAGCTGTGGATTAATGGCAGAGAAAAGACAGGGCTTAAAATAGTGCGGACGAGGGGCTCAGAGCCTGCGCATGCTTGGGCTGGCAGCCTTGACCCACAGTTCCAGCGCCGGCAGCACACAGCACGCATACGCCACTCGGGTTCACTCGGTTCATTCTCGCCATTTGCATATTCTTAAAAAGACAGGCACCACATTTCCTTTCCGACTCGAGCCCCGGACGAAAGCCAATATTTACATGCTTATAACGTTTCTTCCCAGAACCCAGAGCAAGAGAAAAGGCATGTCAGCATTGTTTAAATCCACAACAACTGCACTAAAAGATTTTTAGCACAAAAAAAAAACCCTAAACATTGACCAGCTTCAGGACATATCAGTCCCTTACAGCCTTGCTGCCTTAACCGAGCAGAGCAAAATGCATTGCAGCAGTGTTGAAACTTAACACATGTCAACTTCAAATGATTTCTCAGGGAAAACAGCAGAAAAGAAAGCCGAGAAGATTAATTAGATCAGGAACTCCTTCAAGTACACAGCGATACTCCTACAATAACATACGGTCAAACAAATCTACTTTTTCCTGTGGACTCCCGAAAATGCCCGCGCTCCCTCCTGTCCACGGCTCGAAAGTGATGGCTTTCCTTTAAGCTGCCCGCAGCAGATGGTCCGTAACGCGTCTCCTGGAAATACCTGAAGTCAGCATAATTCCTCCTCCAGCAAAGCCTACTCACACAGGCACATCACCGTCCTGCGTTATCAACAACAAACAACACCGCCAACCTACCCATACACGCCTGCACTCAGCACTTTAAATCCAACGTGTGACTCTCGGGGGTTTTTCTTGCCCCCACTCTCGGGTTAGAGGAGACCGCTTGCGAGAGAAAAAAAAAATAAAAAGAGCAAGGGGAAAAAAATAGAAAAGCATGAACATTTCTTTGTCTGGGAATTCAGGGTCAGGTGGTTGTCGACAGGAATTCTGGTTGGCTAGAGAGGACTTGCAAAATGTTGGCAGGCAGCCAGGAGGCCGTCTTGCAACCAGCGCTGGAAACTTGCTGCAAACCTCATCTTCAGTCTTATATCCATAGCACTGAGTTCATTTCCATGGCCAAGAGGAGGGAGGGAGAGATTGGACAGGGGGGCAAGGAGGGGGATGGGAGAGAAGAATCGACTTGAACGTTGGGCACTTGTTTATTTAAAAAAAAAAGAACGAAAGAAAGAAAAGACACACTCCCCTTGTGGAGAGAAAGCAGGCAGGGCTTCAGTAGTGTGTGAGCCCACCCTCTGAACCAACCCCACCAACACGGCGGAGCTCAACGTGCTGCACACAGAAAAAGTGAGTCCATCAAAACACCTGTCCAAGCAGAGTCTTCCAGGGAACCGTTTTGAGCTGAGAGGAGCATGAAAACAATTGCAAAAGAAACTAGACAATGCCTTAAAATATGGGCTCTTCCGCAAAGTGCTTGTTTAGTGCAGGACAGGGGGCATACACATTGTCTGACTTCTGTGACTCTGGACGGAGAATTCCAGTTTCTCTGTGTGGACGTCTGTTCCCCTGGAATTTTACGACGTTCACTCACAAGACAACTGTGTATCCTTATAATATGGCAATATTTTCAGCTGCTCTGACACATTTATGGTTTCTCCTCAATTCCACTTGAGGCGGGGGGCAAAGGCAAAGGTTGGGGGTGGGTGGGGGAGGCAGTCGAATGGTAGGCCCCATTCGGTTGCCATGGAGACAGAACATTATGTAACACAGAGGCTATCGCTGTACACCGCATTATGAGGGGGAGCCACGTCTGGCTGCCAGAAAGGAGACTGCAAAGACTCGTCGTTTTCCAAGGGAAAACGGTCGTCCTGAAATGTGACTAACAGGCCAGCGCATTCATCGGACTCACCTCCACATGTGAAGCAGTTAGAGAGGCTGGATCACAAACTGGGCTGGAACTCCAAAGTAAAAAAGAGGGAAAACAAAAGTGAGGGAAACCTCTTGCTCATCTGGTAGTGATCTCAGAATGAAAGCTCAATGACTGTTAAGTGTCTGTTTCCCACCCGGATTGTCCACTTATTGATCTCCAATTATTCCACTTGTCATTCTGCCATCATCACACATTTGCACGCATAACAACCTGCCATTAACTAAGATGAAAAATAAATAAATAAATTAATTAATGAAATAAATGTGTGCTTGCAATTTGCCGATCAGTACAATGTAGACAAGAATTCAAATTCATGCTTTACAAAGTAATTAGGCTCAAGAGAGCTGAACAAACTAGGATGACAAGAAGTAACAATCACCACATAGTCCAAGTACCAACCAAAGGCAGGTCTACCAGAGGACCCTCAGTACTGCTCATGAAATAAATGGTACCTTCATGAGATATCAGATGACTCATCAAATACACTTGGCTTTTGACAAGTTTTTCTTTGCTAGGACTGAACCCCTGGTGATCTACATACCGAAACATCTCACCCCAGCTCAGTTCCCACCTTTACCCAGACCCTGGCAAGCGACGATCCGCACGGAAACAGAGATTCTGATCCCAGATCAGCCCTCCGGAGCGGGGTGGTCTAACGCACGTTTGACATGCACCCTGTGCTTGCACGCTGGCCTGCTTCACTACCTCCCTGCCTCTCCCGCCGTGGGACAACGGCGAGCTGCAGTACTCACCTCCAGCTTCCACTTGGCCAGCAACTCCTCCCTGGTCCTCTTGCTAATGTAATAAGGGTCACCGGCCTGGAAGGTTACTCTGGGTATTGGTCTCTGTCGCAGGCTGATTTCCCATCCCACTCCCCCACGGAGCCTGCCTCGAGATCCCTGTTTAAAGGGACAAATGAAAAAAAGAAAAAAAAAAATGAACCGCTTGTTTAATTCACTCAGCTTATCTATCTCTGCTATCGTTAGGAGGGGGAAGGAAACGGGCAGTTTCTTCTGAGAGCGATATGGGAGCGTTTCTTTGCCGGAGGGGTGGGGGAGGGAGGCTATAGAGGAAAGGGGAAAGGGAGGCTGACTCACACACAGGCGAGTTGGGCACACCACAGGGTGTGTGTGTTTGTGTGTGTGCGTGTGTGTGTGTGTATGTGTGTGTGAATGCTAAGGGGCCCCCAATGTCCCTTCAGTCAGCCACTGTCTGGGGAGGAATGGGACCGTTCGTTCAGCCAGAGGACCAAGTGTATTTGATATTTCAAGCCTTAGAAGCCATTAGGGTACCATTTCTTTCAACTGCGCGACTTCAGGGAAAATGGGTTTTGGTGACTGTTTCAACTGGGAGATGTCTTCACTTGAGACGAAAGGGCTCTTCATAGTGAACTGGAATGCAAGTTGTATACCACCACACACACTTACACACACGATAAACTCCAGACCAACAACACAGTGATACTTCCATACCTCATTCTTCGAAGAGTCTCCTCCATCGTCCTCCTTGTGTTCAACGTCTAGAGAGAAACACAAACACACAACATGTAATTACAACAAAAAGCTGTTGACAGTGGGAGATCAATGTCTGTAGCCATGTTGAGTCTTCCAGTAGGTTGTCTATACACTAACAGTCTGGTGCTATACTGACAAGAAAAAAAATCCTACGAAAAACAGCTTAAAGTGGACTGTAAATGCTCATTGCACAAGGATAAAAAGACCAGTGAAAAAAAGAATGGAGAAAAGGAATACCGGAGAAAGACTGGCTTATCTCTGAGCATGGCAAACCACCTTATTACTAGGCTATAGCACTAATCTGTTTCTCTGTTACCAACGTGTAACGCAGTACAGTTAAAAAGGCAAGGGTAACAAGTAAGTAACAAGTAATATATGTTAATATGACTGTTTAGGGATAAAAAAAAAAAGCCATTTATAAATACATTTAACAGACCTTGCTGTTATGGTGTGGAATCAAACCTGCATCATCTGATAAGCTGCCAATAGGCAAAGAAGCATGTGAACTGCTGGCTGTGTTACATACAGCTACTACAGTTCACTTTCTCTTGATTACAAGCTGAATGCTTGACCTGTAGCCTTTAATGTTCTCTATCATTTTAATGTTCAATTGAAAATACATGTGGAAGTCATTTTAATATCGCATGGTCATTGACGACAGTGCAGGGCCTTAAAACGCAATTTCAAAAATAACCCCTTGCTGAATAAAATATCTACTTTATAGTGCCGGTTATGTGGTTATAACGTTCTTCTTGTAATGTTACGGTCAAATGAAAGTGATCCTTTCTGATCTACATCATCTAGGGTCTCTGCCACTGACCCGAACTACAGGTCCTGGCATCAGACGGTGGCCCTAGGGTTCAACCCGACGCGGTGAGCATCATTACCGCGGGCGTTTTCAGAAGCGTCACTGTGTGGATGAAGAGGATAAGGTCTCAGTTCGAAGGTGGCAGGGGAACATCTCCACACATCTCACAGCAAGACAATAAGGCTGTGGTTGGCAGGGAAGGGAGAGGGAGGTTCACAGGTGCCAGCCGGAGTTGTGATAAGTGTGGAGGTGGGGGGGGGCAGGTTTACTTTTGTGACCCTACACCTCATTGCGCCGAGTCCTACTGAGCCCTCCACAGCTGCCTGCTATTAGTGCGGGCCCTCCCCTCCCCTCCCCTCCCCTCCTGCCCCGCCCCTCCTGCCCCGC
>JAOXYF010000011.1:3387303-3404803 GCA_028565775.1 Sternarchorhynchus goeldii | reverse complement strand
GCAAGGAGATGGCGGCGTCCGGCCAGTACTCACGGGGAGGTGCTTGCGTCTGCGGCTGGGCCGCCCGACCTTCCGGAGCGGGGCGGGGAGCGCCGGCCTGTCCACCGCCGCCGCGTCCTTCCCCAGGCTCGGACTCTCGGCCTGGGCAAACGACACACACAGCCCCCGTGTGACAGTCGGCGTGTGGCCTGACCTCACAGGTGCAGGACCCGCCTTGGAGGAGCTTTTACGCTGGTTATGTCTCTAATGCTTTAACGCCGCCCATGTCCTAAAGACCTGTAGACGGGCTCCTGCTGGAGCTTCACTCCTGTTCCTAGCTTTCATATTCATGTCAATGTAGTTACTGAATAATTCACAGCAGTTATCAAACGATATGCATAACAATAACAGAATAATAACTACATATCCTGGAGTTTGAGAACATGAATGAAATAGTCATGTGTTTGGTATAAATGGATGGTAGCGGCCCGAGGCAGTAAGAACAGCAGACGTTCTTTCAAAGATCCTTTGGTGGATCGAGAAAAAATACCATGATCCTCTCTGCTGTCTAGGTCATGCTGCCTGTGATCCGTGCACACCAGGGGTTGTAGAAGCAACACCCCAACTGTTACAGGAGTTGAAGAGACACACCCCAACAGTTACAGGAGTTGAATGGGTTTCCCTTTTATGCGCACTCGCTCTCTCTCTCTCTTTTTTCCAGACAAGGATATTTAGATCATGAGAAAAGCCGGCCTTTGAATGACACCTCCCTTTTAGCTGCTGTGAAGTGAGGGTTCTACAGCCCCAAAAGCTGACCTACAACTCTCAGCTCCCACTTGACAC
Organism: Sternarchorhynchus goeldii; assembly: GCA_028565775.1. NCBI lineage: Eukaryota > Metazoa > Chordata > Actinopteri > Gymnotiformes > Apteronotidae > Sternarchorhynchus > Sternarchorhynchus goeldii. The sequence goes on along the minus strand of JAOXYF010000011.1, from coordinate 3,403,981 downwards.
ACTTACAAAGACATTCGGTGGCTCCTTCTCTCCCCTCCTTTCCTCACCCCTTTGTCTCGCACAAACGGCGCCTCTCCACTCTCTGACACCCGCTCTCCCACCAGCCAAGCACCCTAGGGTGGACGCGGGAGAAAAGATGATCCTCTCCGTGTCACATCCCCGGACCCGGCCAAACAGCCCCTCCCTGCTCGAAATCACAGCGCCGATGGGAATACTGAACGGACTGGAGGTCTAGACGCGCTGACAGAGCGAGGAGACTGAAAAGAACCGCGCATGCTAATTACAGCTAACAAGGCCTATGTGAAGCTTAATAAACAATTATCTGGTAGCATATAATGCACTTATACTAAGACATAAAGATGAAAGCAAATAGGGTGTGATACAATTCAGGATGACTATTACACAAGCACACTGTATGTACGCCCCGGTTATCATGTGATTTCATCAGATGCAACACACATATCTTTTCATGGTAAAATCAGTGTATAAAAAAAAAAGGTATTAGAAATAATGATAGTATCATCCCAATAAAGGCAAATGAATCTGTCTGCAGGGGGAGGGTATTTTGTGACTATTGCTGCAGGGAATATTTTAGTTCCTAAACGCCTGATTCCATCCTACTTACAATTCATGTTATCCTGCGAATTTTGTGTTAAACAATTACAAAGGGAGAGCTGGGAAATTTGGTATTGCCTTGCATGAACTCACTCACACCGTCTATAGCTTTGCTCCATTTATGTCGGCGGCCACTTATTTAAGGCGAGCCCCTGTTGCCTGGCAACAGGGACTACGAGCATCGTGCGCCTCCGCGGGTATAGAGTAGGAGAATGAATTCCCCTATAAATCAGCTGTATGCAAGCCAACAGCCACGTCAGTAAGCACTTGTATGACAAGGAGCTGCTCGTACTTCCAAGGACGAGGAGAATAACAAGACCTGCCTGTTTACACACGAGCCAGTGTGCGCTCTCTACCTGACACAGACACAACCCCACATCAGTCCACAGTTCGATAACGGAGGGAAATTTTACATATGATGAAGGGGCTGGATGCAGGATGTCTGACTCCAGCTAAGATAACTGCTCACCTTTGGTGTTGGGAAACATCTGGAATGGGGGGGGGGGTGAAAAATGACAGCTGCAGAAGTCAAACTGGCTGTCTCCCCAATCACAGTTTATGTTGGTGTAAATGCTCTTAATATTTGGCTCCATTTTTTTTACCACTTAAAAGCACAAAAAGGGCTTCTATGTCCAGGTCGTTACTAGTACGTCTGTGGTGTCTTTGGATATTTATTTTTTTAGTGCTTAAACCTGTAAAAAAAATAATTCCTAAGACTGTTTTTTCACCCCCCAAGCTGGACTTTTACTTTGTTTTCCAGACTGTTCCATCTAATCTAGATAACATTTTCATTCAATAGAGGCTTTACACATAGCGTTAGAGTTCACTTTGTATGACAGAGATCAAAGGTTCCCTGCTACACCAGAGCAAAATCAGCTTGCAGCAGTTGATGCTTGAAGTTATTCTAAAGCATTTTTTGCACATGGTAGTCATTAAATTGCTACAAAGTGCAAACTCTTACCATGCGGTTTCCACCACTGTCACAGTTGAAGTCGGAGCTTTTGAAAGCAGCGGGGGTGGTAACCGTGTTGGATGGCATCGCCAGAAAAACGACTGTCCAATAGAATACAAAAGCCGAAAAAGTAACAAATCAAAAAACAATGTTGCAAAAAAAAAAAAAAAAAAATTTAATAAATAAAGGGAAAAAAAAAAAAAAAAAAAAAAAAAAAAAGGGAAAAAAAAAAAGTGACCAAATGATGATCCTCCCTGGTTTGGATCCCCTGCAAAAAAACACAAAGGAAATGTGTAACGATGAAACGGCTGAGCTGCGCTCCGGTAGAAACACTGTGACTGAAAAGCAGAATCAAATCAATGGGGTATCTGTCAGAAACCAAAACAATCTTGGCGGTGTAGCAGCAGTAAGAGTAGCAAGTGCAAAGTAAAATATATGAGTATCTGGAGAGGACCAAAAATAGCTTGCCCTACTGACCTAATCTCATTTGCTTGATTTTATTCTGATGTGCTTTGAATCCAATCAATTGACGTGTGTTAAATGAATTTGGATTATATTTCTTGACATAATCCCTGCGCACCGTAATCTGTGAGGCCAGACCGAGAGGTCACTGACTGGTGACCGCATGAAATAAAGAGCCAACAAGTCGCCATTTTCACACTTTAGTGTTCAGACTTCTTCCTTTTTTCAGAAATGCTAACAGGATACCTATTCTGTTTAGTCAATATATGCATGTAATATATGAATAATGTATAAACATCAGAACATTACACAAAGGTGTGCAACACATTCTGCACAGTTCATTTCAGAAAAGCTGATATGTAATTGTAAGGGTTCATTACAGCATGAAAACTCTCTTTGGGAATGATATATAATTTTCATATATAGGTTGTGGTATTTTCCTATAGGGTTGTTTCACTAGGAGAGGTTCCATGGGTTTGTACATAATGTACTTTATGCATGTGCTTCGTTAGCTGTAATTTTACCCAACAAATATATGACCCATAATTCGCATATTAAACCTCTATTTAAAGGTCAACAATCGAAGCTGCACTGCCACATGAAATAACCGAATATTTTATTTGAAAGAATAAATAATTAATATTTTGTTATTCGCAACCTACTTAATGGTTACTTGTTAATAATACAGGTCACAAATTCAGCAAAATAGGAATCTTTTGATGTTTTATAGGTATTTTGCACAAGGTAATGGAACCGTGTGTGGCAGACGGTCACCTGTGTTTACCGTTCAAGAAAGCAAAAAATTAACATCGAGTTTTATCCACCTAGTCGAGTAATTCGGCAAAAAGCTTTATAATTGAAAACCACAGCTAACAGGCCACGGCCATGCAGAAAAGAGACCCATTTTCGCAACCCGTGTATTCACTGGGCACAATCGCGCGTCTGGCTCCTAGAAATACGGCCATCAAGTTCAAGTGCATATCGCTATGTCTAAATCTCACATCTGCAAAAGCAGGGGGAAAAAATACGCCTGGCTGTCTTTCCAACATCGAATAGCGCTCATATAGAGGACTACCGTTTTTTTCCCGAATACCGAAACATTTTAAGATGTAGTTTGACGAAGGGGCATGGTTTTAGAGAAGTGGATCACAATGTTAATTACCCGTTTTGCCAAGTCCCAGGCCTGACCCTTTTTGTTTTCGCTGACTCCCGGAGCCTCCTTCTGCTTCTCTCCCCGTCCTCCACCTCCCCAGCCGGCCAGCACTTCTCCAGATGCTCGGCTCACACTGCAATGGCTAGCCTACTCCTCTGCTCTCCACGAGGTCCTAGAGGTAGTTAGGTTCTGCGCGTAGGCTTGCGTTGTCATTACGTCCATTCATAAACCACGCTGGCAAGTAATTAAGTTCTCCTCTGTATTGTCCACAAACTTTTAAAATCCCAGCTTTATAGGTATTCAGTATAGTATTGTATAATAGGCATACTATGCTGCGATTCGAAACTGAATTGTCTACATCTAAAGTCCAAAATGAGTCAAATCTAAAACTATTACCTAGAGTGCTAACGCCGTTCAGTTCATGACTTTTAAAAGTCAGTGATGTTTCGTAATTACAACGTCTGTTTCGTGCGACATGTATAATGTATCAATATAATACATACATAGTTAGAATAATTTAAAAAACTTCATACAACTGAGTTTTCAGGTGTAACTTTTCCCACCACTATCTTCCATCAGTAGTATGCTCAGGAAATGGTAGAAGAAGCTGTCAACAGGCTTAGATCTAGTCTGTTTGACTGACAGAGAGTGGGCTTCACTACATGAAGTCACTACAACTGCCTCACTATAACAACAGCAAAAAATAAATAAATAAAAACATACAAGCTGATGTTTAAAATATTGTGTGTGTGTGAGAGAGAGTGTGTGTGTAGACCACATTTTCTAGTCATTTGAGATATATAGAAAGAAAGAGAGAGAGAGAGAGAGAGAGAGAGAAACAGAATTCTTTAGCAGGTGAAAGTAACTGGGGCTGATGTGGTTCATTGGATTGGAAGGGCCTGCACAGACAGGACCATGTGACCAGTTGAACTAGCTGTGCAGACGGGCTGGGACAGGTTCAAACATGCGAATAAGGTTCCACTCATCAGCCGGCTAGCTAGCTAGCTAGCTATCTATCTATCTATCTCTCTCTCTCTCTCTTTCTCTCTCTCTCTCTCTCTCTCTCTCTCTCTCTCTTTGTTTCTCCCCCACATACAGCAGGATGATTGATCCAGCAAAGCAGGCTTGTAGCCGATGAAAAACGGAACTGCACAGGAAACAGGGAATGTCCATAGAAACATATCTTTTAACATATTTGACCTTTAATAATTTACAAAAAAGACATAGATCAGAAAGACACAAATCATGGCTTTGAGAATATGAAAGTCAAACATTGCAGTTCAACAATTAATAGTGCCAAAGCTCTAAAATGCAAAATAAATGTTACAAGACCTTGAAATTTCAAGTGACAAGATCTGGTTTTGCAAACAAAATATGGAATTACAACAGGACATAAAATAAGATACAGTAGCATGGTTTAAAGTAGTGGCCACAATGCCACTACAGGTCCACTTTAGTCTGTGACAGATATAGTCCAGCGGTAGTAACTCATTGACCCCAGGGTTAATTTCACAGACTTGTTCATGGATTGTGTTTCACCCTTTTGAAGCACCCCATTATTGGTAACTCTCTCTCAGTGGACTAACCTCCATGAATTCATAATCAATAGACTGTGGTTAAACGCAAACACATAGAACAGTGACATACGGACACACTAAAGTTTGGCGAACAGTTTGGCACAAATTTAAAGGCAGAACAAGAAATTTCCCAATGAACACAGATAAATAATTGCATTCCTACAAAGTCACATACTAAAACTCCTATCTAAGCGCTGACTTGCACATGTGCAGAATATTTTTTTTATTTATAGAGCACTTTATACAGTACATCTAGGTACACCTACATCATAAGATTGCATTCATATTTGTAGCAAATGTTAGAACATGATCATTCCTTTCCACCTCTCAAGCATGATTTGGTTGGGTTTGTACTTTGTATGGTACAGTAACAATTACAAAGTAAATGACTTGTTTTCATTTTGAAGCCATACACTACACATTGTTGTTTCAAGACAATGAATCAAGTTCTCACCTAAAATGTCAATTTCTTTTCTTTTCTGTAAACAAAAGTTGAAGCTTTATCTATGATCAAATGTTATTAAAATGTCATAAAAATAACAAATATAACTAAATACACCCACTTTTACCAAGGGGACAGTTGAATTTACACAGTGTATAACATTAAATGAACGTATTGTTCATGATAGCGTTCTATAGACTAAGTACAGAGCTACAAGCATTTATGTAGAAGTACAGTGTACATGGATAATTGTCTATTGTCCATCTGTTGTCTCCCACAAAGTGGTCTCCTAAATACAACCAATATTCTACACCTAAATTCATCAAACTTCAAGACATTGTCCTTCAAACAATGTATGCAATCTTGATATTCTTGTTATCATAGACATAAATTAATAGACTCCTGTTTCCATTTCTATCTTGTTTTTAAACATACATGTTAAATAATATTATTCATCATTTGCAACCAAACCTATGATAAACAGAACACACAGTTATATACATTATAATATTCTGATTAATGCAATTGTTGAACCTGAATTCTTTCTGATTCAAGTACAGTTTTATTTTCTTGTTCATGACTGTAAAGCTGTAGACTGCAAAACACTAGTCCAACATCAACCAAATATTTCAGCCTCAGGCCCCCCACCCCAAGACATTTTCTCCATCTCACCCTTACACAATTTATGTTCACGGCACAGTCCAATAGTTAACTCCTGCAACAACTCAGTGTACCACTACCAGCCAATCAGGTGGTTCCATAAATGTTTTATAGCCTGGGCTAATCTGTGACCTGTGACCCTAGTTGGGCTGAAGTCAGTTCCACCCATTTCATCACAAGCTCTGCTACTGCATTCCACCTCTCTCCACAGTCCCTGAGCACCAGATTCACTTATTTACTAGTAACCGAAAAAAAACAAACAAACAAAATTACAGAACAAATCTTTACAGAAAGACACCTCTGCTCACAGTTAATGTGTCCCAAACTGGTTTACAGACACAAATATCCACATAATTCCCTTAAGCACCCTTTTATGCTTTCTTAAGCAGAGTTTATTTTCTCTTAATGAAATGATGGAGATCCATCTGGTTAAGATGTAAAATGACCCAACTGGAAGGCTGTTGAGGAGTGTTCAAAATAACAGAGAGGAATTAAAACACGTAACCACATACAAGAACAACACCTGGCCAAACTTGGTGTCCTCACATAAATTCCCAGGCTCTAACATGGCGGCTCATCACGGCTTGAGTGGCCTTAGCAGCAGTTTGTTTTTGCTTTTTTGTTTTTTTTGAAGAACGCCACGGTACGAGTGGAAGAGTACGCTCCCTCAGCACAGTCAGAGGAAGCGGCACATGCGGGTTCTGGGACGAGGCTCCTGTACGCGCCATGCAGAACTCAAACAACACAAGAGTTCTCACTAATCATGTGAAATCTTCATCTGAGTAGGACGACAAAGGGGAAAGCAGGGGGTTGTGCCAGTCGTTGGCTCCAACCGTGCACAGTGAGAGCTTTTCTGACACTGGTCATCAACAAAGGCCCATATAACAAAGCACAAGCAAGCCATTCCTTTGCAGTCATGAGTGAGATTGTTACATAATTACAACGAGTTTATACAGATAGACATATAGCACTATATATATTTATATATTTATATTCTTCTTAGTAGATAAAGCTTGCTCTCTGTAAAATGTGATGAAGTGTATGTTTCACACAGTGAAACCTGGTTGGAAAGAGCATGCAGTACTCTACGTGCTAATGCCAGGAGAGGGCTTAGCTGACGCTGGTTCTCGCTGGTCACATCCAGATGTCTAGAATGAGGGTGTGGAGTGTCTGTTCCCATAATGCCTCTGCGTTGACACTAGATAAAACACAGCCTAAGGTTAAGGGTCGTGACTGCTCCTCGCTCAGGGAACATTCCAGACTCAGACACTGCTGGCTCAATCTTTTGAATGTGTGTTGTGCGGCGAACAAATACAGCTATTGAGTGGGTTCAGTTTGTTTCATTAGTTGTACTTACATGTAATATTCCATACTCTTTTACTCAGACTCAGCTAGAAAACAGACAGAGAGGAGAGCTAAATCACAGCCGATGACGCTCTAACTCTGTTTTGCCTTGTTTTAGTTTACGTGGAAGCTGAATTCCGCCTTCTAATACCTTCTTCCATCAATTCCAGGGCTGCGTTTTTTAGGTGGAAAAAATACATGAGCTCCTCTGTTCTACAGGTTGGGACTGGAAGCTACTTTGGCATGTTGTTACTCCCTGTGCTCCTTCCATACTTACAGCTGAATCTGAGAGGTGGAGAACTGAAGACACTCACCTTTATCTCGGCCGTTGCGCACGTTCACCTCATCATCCTCCAGACCATCATCCACTGCAAGTGGGAGATTATTATGGTAGGATTTCTAACCAGTTTAATGACCACAGTCACAGTATGGCAATCAGCACCATGTTGTCTGTATTATGAATTTTAATCACTATGAAGTTAAAGTAATGGGAAAAAAACGTTTGATCAATGTTTTTTCTGTCTTTATGTTGAATGGGACATTATTTATAGAGTAAATTTGATTTCAAAAGTCAAAAATCAATACTTTGTTGTGTGTAAACTTCAGGGGTTTGTAACCCAGAATTTAAAGTGAATTGGAACAGACACCCAGAAGCGAAATAATTCAGGTTCTCATAAATTTTAGTACCTGAGTGGAGCTCTTTTACCAGTGAAGACATAGTATTTGTGATGGAATCTGCAGCCACTAGAAGATCGTTACGGAGATTTCTAGGTACACCTGGGAAACAGAGTCTTTTGGTCACTGTGGCTCTTGTGGACATCTGCATGCTGGTACAGTACATGTGTGTGTGTGTGTGTGTGTGTGTGTGTGTGTGTATGTGCGCTTTCATTTGTTCATGACAAAATGTCCTGGCTTTTTACAAAAGCATGTTCATTCCCAAACATTTATTTTTTGTTACGTTATATTTAAGAATAAGCACTGGGAAAATGTAAAAAAAAATCTTAACAGACAGTAACATGTGACGACCCCTATATGAGAAGGTATAAAGACAAACAAGAGCGTATGTATGTGTGTGTGTGTGTGTGTGTGTGTGTGTGTATCAGGGCTGGCTTACCCTGAGAGAAAGCATCCAGCACGTCGTCCCCGACCCCGGCCAGGCAGTCCTGCGGTGTGTGCGTGGGTGTAGACCCAGCGGAGGTGGAGCGGATGGGCATGGGCATAGTGCAGCTGGCACTGTGGCTGGGCGAAGAGTGGGGCGAGCCGCCCGACTGAGCCTGCAGCACAAGGGGGGGACACATTAAGCCATTGGCAGGGGGTGAGGTTGGAGGGGGTGGAGCAAGGAGGTGGAGCAGGAAGCAGCCCTGGCTCTTCACGGCAGACAACCAGAATCCCCACCCACAATTTTTCCCCTTAAATGCCCGCCCAACACCCAGACTGTGCACCTGCAGGCATGCATTCCATGTCAATCTCAGAGCTGTTCCGGTGGCGTGGGTTCTCAGTGTACCTTATTTAGCCCGGGTGCTCACAGGGAGCCATGTGTGTGCCATTAGAAGAGCGGACGGAGTTGAAGAAAAGGGGCACTGTGTCCGGCGGCCTGGGCCAGCGCCCCTGGGCCGTGGCGCCGTGCCAAGCGGCAGATGGCCGGCCAGACTGCAGTCACTTTAGAAGCGAGGAGGTTAGCTCACGTGACGGGCGAACGGGGCCCTGCTATGCGGAGAGGTGATGCCCGGCTGCCGGTCCGAGCACGAGACAGCAGCGACCGCGCCCTCTTATAGCAGGGGCGTGCGGGCATCCGCCCTTGCATCGCCAGGCTCAGAGCACGTGGGTCATGCACACTCTAGGACATTAAAGGCCTAAGGAGATAAACTTGTTTTGATGTGGACTGGTGTAGAGTGCAGGAACCCTGCTGCTGTAGTGGACTGTACTCTCAGAAAGTTACTACCTCTAAACACTATGCCAGAATAGGACATGAAACTAGGTCGCTGGAATAACTGGTTGAAATTTTTTTTGTTACACTTGTTATGCAGAAGGTCTGCAAAAGACATCTTCTTTGTACATATTATATGTATATGTTAAATTACAGTTCTGGAGGACATCAGTATTAAAGTTCTTTGAAATGGTGAGTTCGGAAAATACTGAGGCCAAGAGAGAGGAACACTTACAGTCTTCTGCTCTTCATCCTGTCAGCCGGGTGAAGCGAGAGAGCAGTGGGAGGAAATGAGTTCAGGAAGAGAGAGAGAGAGAGAGAGAGAGAGAGAGAGAGAGAGACAAAGAGAGAGTGTGTGTGTAAGAGAGAGCGAGAGAGATTGAGAGAGACAGAATGAAACAGTAAGAGAGAGTGAGTGTGTGTGAGAAAGAGATAGAGAGACAGAGAGAGAGAGAGTGAAAGTGGGGCAAGGGGGGGGATGGGCAAAAAAAGTGCCCGTTTCAGACTAGGAAAGTTCACACGTTCACATTCACGTATGTGTAAAACTAGCAGCACAAGCAGTGAAATATCAGAGTTTTACCTTCAGAAGCCTCATGAGGCCTTCTAACTGCACCATCAGCTCCCGCCTGCTCTCCTGGAGAGCCGACATGCGCTTCTCCAGCTCGTCCTTTCTGTGCCTGAGCAAAAAAAATAAAAAATAAAAATGCACATAACTGACTAGGAAAACATGACTGGCCCAGTTACCATGCCAACTGTACTGTATATGCCTAATGAACAACTGATCAATCAGAATACCCTTCTGCAGGATCACTGTAAAACTGTGGTCACTACTGAGGTGAGCTGCTCAAAAGTGTCAATTATTTCTAAAACAAAACCACCACAAAGCCAAATCTGTGATTATGGATAAATCCATAGTCAGTGCATCAGCCAGAAAGATGGGGGTTGAGTAACCACTCATCTGACTCCTACACGCCCTCTGGTGACCATATGTGGTACTTATGACCACAGATTGCAAGACCTTCTGGTTGGTTTATCACTTCTGCAGCACAGATCTGTCATTGGGGTCCATAAACATCCTGGCATGTTTTAAATGTCTCACATAAGCAAAAGGTTTAATGTGCTTTTCATCATTTGTCTTTGTGTGTTGTTTGTGATTGTGTGTGTTTGTGTGTCTGTGCATATGTTTGTGGCCGTGTGTACATGCATGTATGTGTGTGGGGGTACCGGAGCAGGCGTAGCTCTGCAAGAAGCGTGGGGTTCTGCTGGGCTTTCTCGGGCGTGGGCTGGGACGCTTGCTCATGCTCCAGACGCAGCCGCTGGATCTCCTGGAGAATCTCTCTGTTGGTCCAGCGCACAAGACCCTGACACGTTTACCCGCACACACTCCACTCTCCTCAACAGAACGACACCTAGACCGAAGCACCTTGTCCTGGTGCTTTTCCTTAGCGCAAGATAACAATTATATACACACACTCACAAAGCATTAATCACACCCTTAATCCACACTGCATAACTCACAGTGTGAGAGACAGGTCTGTCTTCATTTTAAAGACTGCTGCAGTAGGCACTACTGAGGTCTACATGCGGTCAGACAGCTCAGGTTTCATTTAGCACACTGATGGATGCACCGAAGCACCACACACACCTGTTTTTGTTCTCCAGCTCGGCGATGAGCTGCCTCTGCTGCTTGTTGGCATCAAAGTTGAAGCTCAGGTCAGCAGGAGGGCACTGCAGCAGTGGGGGGCAAAGCCAAACGACTGAATCAAACAACTGAATCAAACGACTGAACCAAATGACTGAATCAAACAACTGAATCAAACGACTGAACCAATGTGTGAATGTGAACGTGTCATTTAGGTTTGAACTTTTTCGTGCATGGTCAGAGGTGTCGTTAAGGAGCTGTCACCCTGACTGGAGGCAGCTTGTTAATAGGATTGTTGCATCTGGGCATCCGAGCAAGTGAAGTGTACATCAACTTGTACTCACTGTTGAATTGCTGGCTTCCGCCGCCAGCCGAGCAGCATAGCGAGCAATGAGTCTGTGCTCCTCATCTAGCCTGCTAGGACTCTCCAGAGTGCTGTGGATCAGACAGAGAGAGAGAGAGAGAGAGAGAGAGCTTTCCACTTGGTAAGCTTTAACTACGACAGTTAAACTGTTCATCACTGGCTACCTGGCTACCCCTACCTATTGCAGTAGTCAAAAAAAAACAAAAACATGAAATTAGGTTTGAAAGCAAGGGAATCAAAGACAGAGCGAAGTCAAACAGCAACAAACTCACATCAGTTGTACAGGCCACAGTATCCATAGGTGTACATGTTTGTTTATGCTTTTTTTTCAGCAGGAATTTCTCCATTAAGCTAAACATAATGATCTTTTGTCTTTTTTTTGCAAGAGGGACTTTAACAGCAATTGTAGTTTCAGAACAGAACTGCATACTGTGAAGGTAACTCAACACTGGCCAGGGCTGGTTAAACATTACCTCAGCTCATCTGTGCACTCATGTCTCTGCCTCTATGGCAGTCATCACAGTGTAGTGGGGGAGGGTTGTGTGTGGAGGGTGACGTGGGGGGGTTGTAGCAGGGTGCATGCGCTGGGTGTTGCTGGAGGGCGTGAGTGTGGTGTGCGTGTGTGGTGGGTGGTGCAGGAGGGTGTGTGGGGTTTGTGTGTGTGTGTGTGGTGTGTTGTCTGGAAGAGCGTGTGTGCGGAAAGTGCATGCAGCGCGCCGTGTGTGGTGTGTGCGGTGAGTGTGTCTGGGAGAGGGTGTGCAGTGGGCAGTGTGAGCTGGATGTGCGGTGTGTGTGCAGTGGGTGTGTCTGGAGTGAGTGGTGTGGTCAGTGACTCTGTCTAGCTATAGGGTTTGGCAAACAGCAGGACCAGATGACAGGGCATATGGTTACTCTCCTCATTAAGGGGCTTTTAATAAGGAGACAGTGTGTGTGTATGTATGTGGGTGGATGTGTGTGCGCGAGTATGCATGTGTGTGTGTGTGTGTGTGTGTGTGTCTCTATCATGTCTGTACATACGACTACATATGAATGTATGCCACCAAACTGGTTTATTATTAACCATCTCAGAACTCCTACAGATCACCTCATCTGACCCTCACCCCTCCCTCACATACACACACCACAATTGCATACCAAAAAAAAAGATCTTCTATATCTCCTGATTAAAGGGTATAGAAATACAATGCCATATAGCAAGCTGAGGCGTTTTGTCAGTCTCCATGAAGCCGTGGGCGTGGCCTATCCCGGCTGCCTGCTCTTGCTCGCCCCGGGGAGCGAGTCATTAAAAGCAGTTCCCCTCGCTGTGCCTAAACCCTCTCAGAAACTGGAGCCATTTAGAGTGATCAGCTCCATTCAGCAGAGGACGCCCTGGAGTCCTCCCATTGTCACAGCTCTCCCCCACAGAGACCGCAGCACACACTCGTTAGGGCTAATGTCACACCCCACGAGGCCGAGCCGCACGTCCCTCCAAGTAAAATTATACCAAGTGCCGCCCCCTTTCAGTGAGTGTCTTATCCAACTTCAGAATGTTCTGAACCGTGAAATGAAGGCTTTGCAAAAGCATTCTCAGCAAGTGCTGTAATTGCAAAATCTGAATCTATGTGAACTCATTCAGTGTTTCTGAACCGAACCCCTACTTTTGGACAACAATCTCTTCCAACACACTGCAGCTGCATTGTGACATTGCTCATGATTTCATAGCCGATGGCAGTTGGTAAATACTCACTTAACATCGAATTAAAAACTCATCCTCTGCACATAAATAACAAAGGTTAGTTGTTCTTGAGCATGAAGGCCAGGCACGACCTGGCTGGCGATAAATTCAGCACAGTGCTGCCTGCCCTTGATAGAGTGTGTGAGTATGTGTGTGTATCTGTGTATGTGTGTGTGTGTGTGTATGTGTATATGTCTGTGTGTGAGTTTTTAGGAGGGCCTGGCTTGTGTGTGTCGGAGGTGAGTATATAATGAAGTGAGGGTGTGTGTGTGTGTGTGTGTGTCGGAGGTGAGTATATAATGAGGTGAGGGTGTGTGTGTGTGTGTGTGTCGGGGGTGAGGATGTAAGGAGATGGGGGTGTGAATGTGCAGTGTCAGCAGTCAGGTTCACTTTCATGCTCCTGGGTTTGACACCCCCCAACCACCTCCCTCCCCATCACACACTCACACACACATACACACACACACACACACACTATTACGGAGGCAATGAGAGGAGTCTTTCCCGTTCTCCAGCACATTTGATGGTGGACATTTAATCACAACATATGATGTTATAAGGATAATGTAGATGTAACATCTATGTCTTTTAACCTGAAGGCACTGTCCTGTAAGATCTTAGTCTGAGTCATTCTGAAGTTGCCTACGGCTCTCTGTAATGCGCACACAATCAATACCAGCAGGTTCATCTTAACTGTAATCAGATCAGGATGACCAGGAGCTCTGCATTCCATCCCTGCAACCTTCAGCTGGCCTGGAAGCGTAGCTCTTGTTTGTTGGCTTTCCCTGCGGAGCACCGGTGCGACCGGAATTTGAAGGGAAATAACCGTCTATTTTTGGGCCGTGTGCCCTTTGGCCAAAAACCATGGCACCGGGCGCCATGGCAGCGGATGCCATTGTGATGTCAGAGCTGGTACACTGAGCCCGAACGCCACGGTGGAGCAGCAAGAGAGCTGATTGAGAACAGTGGCACACGAAATCCACCGCTCCTCCCTCCCCCATTCACAGATACAAAACACACACACACACACACACACACCTGTATGCTAGCCGTCAAATTTAAACGCATAGCTTCTCTTGCGGCCTTTTCATGAGTCGAGCCCTCCCTGTTTCAGCCTGCCTCTGATCTCATGCCGGATGCAGTGTTTACCCAAACGCCCCGCCCTCGCCCCCCAGCACCCCTCCCCCCTGCTTCAGTCCGACTATGCTGAGCTATTTTTAGCTGCGCACGCACACAAGCAGCCTCTTCCTTCTGGGTATTTGCGCATCATGTCTGACCATGACACCACGTTCTAAAGCACTATACATCTTTCATAACAACACGGCCATAAGGAAAATATTAGCTATATGAGCTATGCTGTTAACTTACTGGCAATTAAAAGTGTACAGTGTGTTGAGGTGAACCATAAACATGAAAGGGTTGTTCCTTAAATCTGCTGACATTTTCTAATAAAACACTTATAACCCCAGAGCACATAAGAACCTTTAATGCAGTATATTTCATTTCTTGCCAACCAAACGTCTCATAATAAGTTATTGAAATAATAAATTTGATTTAATTTCTTGCTTATTCCGCGTATGGCTGTAAATGTACAAGTCACGGGGGTCAGGAAGAGGAACCGGCGACCTGGATTAACCCTGTTTATACCACAGTGTCGTGTCTGTTTTTATCTCCTCTGTCACCTTGAACTAAAAGGATCTGTGAAGCTGCATCTGGTGGTGGAAGGTGGGCCACTTTCACCGTCCACTGCCTCTGCTCATCTGGCTCTAAACGTTGGGTGTGCGGGCGAGTGCGTGTGCGGGCGAGTGTGTGTGAGATCCTGCAGGCTTTCAGGCGGGCGTGTGGGTTTTTGGGGTGAGCGTTCGTGTGAGACTCCAGGCGGGCGTGTGGACATGCCTGAGGGCATGGTGGGCGGGCGAGCGTGAGGCCATGTGGGCGTGAGGGCAGGCGGGCGTGTGGGCGGGCAGTGCCACGCCCCTCACAATTCAAAGCCATTGTTCTTAATGTGACAGGTATCACAAAGCAGCCTCAAATTAATAATAACAATAATTAATAATAACAATAACAATTAAAAGAAAAAAGCCTCCCGCATGCAGGCAGAAGCCCGCGCAGGGTGCTTACCTGCTGCAGGCCGTGGGTGGCCCAGCCCTCAGGAGAACAGTGTCACTCATACTGATGCACTCAGATGGCTGTAAATCACAAAGCTGTGGGCGAAGCCGCCAGTCAGAGCGGCCGGACTCCACGTCACCTGCCCAGTAGAGCGACTTGATGGGAAGCTTTTCACGGACTCCAGATTGCTTCCTTGGACAGAGCCATACCATTGAAATACACCTAAGGGTTCCTCATCGTTATGGGCTTCCAGGCAGTGACATTTTAATTTAATGATATTTGCCCAAAACTAATTAAGTTAACAAGAAGACAAAGAGGTTCAGAAAAATTCTAATTAAAGCTGGAAGAGAGGGAGGGAGTACAGGAGAGAGAGGTGAGATTGAGTGAGAGAGAGAGAGACAAAGTGAGAGACAGAGGGCGCTGAGGTGACATTGCAGAAGGTAATTTGTGGGGGTAAATAGTGCCTAGTGGCACAGACTCCATCTGGACCTAATGCCCGTCGGTCCTTACTCACACACCAGGAATCAGCTAAGCCCTTCTGACAATCTCTCTCTCTCTCTCTCGCTCTCTCTCTCTCCCTTTCTCTCTCTCTCTCTCTCTCTCTCTGTCTCTCCCTTTCTCTCTCTCTCTCCCTCTCTCTGGCTCTCTTTTTTCCCCTATCCCCATCACCAGCACCAAAGTGGGTAAACTGTGTACCAAGTGGAAAACTCTTATTCTGCTTTTCCCTCTCTCCCTCTCTCTCTCTCCCTCTCTCTCTCTCTCTCTCTCACTCTCACTATCTTTCTCCCACACAAACACACCAGTCCCTAGTCTGGGCTCACACTGCATTTATGAATCAACGTGAAGGGAGAACTGAAATCTTCAACAGTGTGCAAACAATGCTGTGCCTCTCCGAGCCACAACTAAGCCTCAGTCTAAACAGGAGAGACCTCTTTCAAAAGAACAACACAGATGTGTGATCACAATCAGTTTCAGGAGGACAGCACTAGTTACTCCTGGCTGACACAGACAGCTGACAGCCACTTCGAGGGTTAGCTTTAAGAAGACATGCCTATGTTAATTTCCCCAGTGGCTGCCGTCATACGAGGGCAGTTCTGGGCCATTTGCCTTGTTGCACTTCAAACAACTTAACGGAAGGAGAAAGAGGAGTGAACACAGGAACCTCCAGCTGCAGTCATTAATGTATTTAATGCCCATATTCTGATACAGCTACACATCTCTGGTCTATACGATACGCAGTGGCTGAGGAGATGGCAAAGAGAAACATTCTCAGGGCACGACTTACCTTGCGTAGCGTGAGAGGCACCTGTATGTGTGGCTCGGAGACACATCCAGAGGCCAGCTGCCTCTCTGTCCTGCCGTCCGCTCAACTGAGCTAGCATCTGAATGCACAACATTGCTGCTGTCTCCAAGGAAACCTGGCAGCCACGTGACCCAGTGACGATCCAGATGCGTGTTCTCTCTCCTTCTCTCTCTCTCTCTCCTTCTCTCCCTCTCTCTCCCTCTCTCTCTCTCTCTCTCTCTCTCTCTCCCTCTCTCTCTCTCTCCCCATCTCACTGCCTTTCCTTTTTTTCTGCCCCATTTCTGTATTATACTTGCAAATGCGTAGGTACACACACACACACACACACACACACACAAGCATACACACACAAGCACACACACACACACACAGACACACACACAGACACACACACAGACACACACACAGACACAC
>JAOXYF010000011.1:3337151-3365474 GCA_028565775.1 Sternarchorhynchus goeldii | reverse complement strand
ACACACACACATTTTCTCTCCCTTTCTTTCTCTCCCAGAGTTAATTAAGGTCAGTTCCATTCATATGCACAATATGAACGCAATTTGTAACAGATGTTTATCTTGCAAAAATGCTGAGCTATAGTTTAAAACTTCTGAGATGTGCTTTTTTGCGTCTTTGCATTTATCATGCAGGTTTCTGCAGATAGCTAATTCATTTCAACATCTGCTGACTAAAAACTCATTACGTACTTTTTAAAAACCCTATGATCATTACTATATTTGCCGTATGTTTTCAACATTTTCATTGCAGAACATCTCAACAACAGTAACAATTCATAGAACACTTAAAGAAAGAGTCTTCAGATAAAACACATCAGTTAAAAATATCTATACTTGTGCCAGATTATTATTTCCTGGTCTTTGTGTTGCCTCAACCTTGCACCACCTTGTTCCTAACGATATTTAAAATGAAATCAAAATGTTCACATGTATATCCAACTTACTGTTACTTGTTCTGTTTGACTCCACTCTGATAGAGCACATTATTCTCAAAATATTCACAAACGTTTTTTGCAGGACTGTGCAGGATAAAGAATTCTGTACGCTCAATAGCTTTCTCCTTTCGAATACATGAAGATGAGGAAGTGGTCTCAATTTGCAAAACAAACATTTCCTGTTTTAAAGCCTGATTTATCTACATGAATAATGAGAACATATAGCAAGAGTATGTCAGCAACATAAGAAATTATAATGTTTTTTTAATAAGCTCAGAAGCATGAAATCCTGAAAAACATTTTAAAACATATTATTTTCACATTACATTTTAAAATAGTTTGGAGAAATGTGGTAATGACGTTTACATAGCAACCCAGAACAAGTACATAATGTGAAGATGAGCTCGAATAACACAGTTATATAAACTCTGTGACAAATCTTGGCCCATCACCGCACTCAGTTTGAAGCTGTCACAGATAAACACATGTAAGGCCTAAAACAACCACAGCTGGTATGCAATGCTCCTATATATATTTTCTTGTCTCTCAGGGGGATTTCTACATCTGTATTAGGACTGCATTGCCAATAGTTTTAACACCAGAATTTATTTGGCTTTGACTGTGGATGCAGCACACAAGTATCATTAATCGCACAGGATGATTCGTACCTCTTCTCCTCCACCTTCCTCCACGGCCCTCTTTGCTGCTACCACTGCTGTTGTTTTCTGTGTTTCGAGTGTCAGACATATTATCACTGCTGTCTTCAGAAACCTCCTCCGACAGCTCCTTCACCACATCCGCGATGTCCTTCTGCTCAAGCGGTGCATACAGACACACACAAGTGCTGAGTCAACTCTGCATGTATCACGCATAAACGCATCACTGAAAGTCATCTAAAGTCAACACAATCAAGGCAGTAATGACCGTGTTCAATCACAAAAGAACAGTAGTTGCAAGCTTTGGCACTAGTTTGCCAGCAAGGTAAACTCGATTAATAGAAGACTGGGGACACAATCTCAGGTACAAGCGACAAACAGCGCAATACGTTACCAACATCCTGAACACGATTGTGAAAGACTTATGTAACGTTCGTGCATCTTCCTGTTTGAAACATCTGCCAAGACTTGACTGCAAGATGTTTCTTTTTTTTTTTTTTTTTTTCCTTTTCTCTATGGTTTATGTGTGTGTGTGTGTGTGTGTGTGTGTGTGTGTGTGTGTGTGCCAACCTTTAGTGTGTAGACTCCCATTCGACCGGGGACTTTGTAGAAAATCCCCTCTTCACCCCGGGAGTTTGTGTGGAGCATGGCATTGAGGCAGGCTAGAGGGGATGTCCCACTGGATATAATGAGAGAAGATGAAACTGTAACTTCTGACAGACTTCTAAATGAAGGATGGATGATATCACTATACACTATTATTATCACAATAAATTACTACATGTCACTCTTTTCAGAACACTGACTGTTTAATTTTAAAAAAAAAAGATTTAGACCAAGTATAGAGATGCAAACAGTGGTTTCATGCTGTCAGTGCATTTTTAACCAGTTGTGTACATTTCTTTGTAAACAGCTTGTAATACGCAGTTTTTCATAGCCCTGGTTTTTAAATGCAACACTAGTGTTTGGCAGACGCATTGTGCATGTCAACTTCTTGACAAAGATTAATCATTGTGTATAGTTAAATGGTCTTCAAGCAGTATATGTTGCCATGTCACCGAGACCTAGTGCTAAATGGCATACAGCACACACCATGCACAGTGGCACACAAATTTATAAAGTATTTAATGTGGATATTTACAATAAGGTATAAAATCACTTTCAATTAGCAAATAGAATTCATTTACATCTTTGCTAAAAAAAATGTAGGCAATCAATTTGATATTAATATGAGCAAACCAATAGCAAACAAATAACGAAGTACTAGCCTATTATTAAAACTTTTATTAAGGCTATTATACTGCTGATAAAACACGTGCCCAATTTAATCAACCTTGATGATTAATATGATTATTTATGTTCACACACACATACATACATATATATATATATATATATATAATCATAACGTAAGGTCAGCTAAATCGCCAACTAATAGGCTAGACAACACCATCTTCAGCAATTCAGTACTTTAGTGCCATGATCAGAACAAGAAGTGACAATGACTTTTAACCACAGGTTCACGTGTTTATAGGTCTTGACACAGAAACACAAGGCTGAGAGCTACAGTTCTAAAGGACCAGAGGAACAACTACAAACAGACACAGCACAAGAGCACAGTTGTAACACTGCCTCTAGTTTTTGTCATGATAAAGCACTACTGTGAGCCAGTGAGTCCTCTCTAGCTGGGTATACAATCCCTTTGCATGCTGTGTCAATTGGGGAAGGGTTAATTGCATGCAAAGGTTCAGGGCTAGGCCTCCTAGACTTAAGTTAGTGTAAGGAAAGGGATGGGGATAAACTCTTATTTAATCTTACCTTCTGGAAGACAATAGGGACAATGAAACAAAAAAGAGATGTAAATTAGAAGTGTGTGTGTGTGTGTGTGTGTGTGTGTGTATATGCTCAGTATATTTACCCTAAACAAAATGAGAGTGAATTTGGATGACAGACCAACAACATACAATCAAGACCAAACATTTTTTTTTCCTCCAGATGTTAGCATGACCATTTAACCTAAGATGATCATAAAATATTATTTGGTTAAGAAATGGCAGAATAATACTTGACAGTTGATGATCACCTGATCTCTTTGAGTCGCTCTCGCTGAATCACCTGTAGAATCTCTTTATGACTCATTGGTGTATTAGGGTATTTCTCAAGTACCTAGAAACATAAAACGTTATGGTGACTCCTAGTTCAGCATCACAAAGGACAATAACAAAATAAGAGTAACAGAATGAATTATCATATTTCAAATGATCAATGTATACAGGGGCAGAGGTAGTTCATTGGTAAAGCTCTCAGCTACTAATCAGAAGATTGCCAATTTAAGCCCTATAAGAAACTTACATTGCTAAATCGGATGGCAACTTCACATTTAAGTGTCAATTATTTATGTCTCAACTGGAGCCTTACATCTCAGCTACAAGCGGGCTATCAGATTATTATAACATTTTAGCATTACAGCTTCAAGAACATCTAGGCCTAATAGCTAATGTAGGACTACTGGCTTAAAGATAAATTTTTAAAAAAAAGCAAACACAAAGACAGCCATGCCTAGCCACTGTATAGAAGCCAATACATTTTTCTGTGATCTAAGTAATGCAAGCACCTCAGCTGAGCTGGAGATAAATGTATGAGGTCAGTTTCTGGACCAGTGCAGGAGAACAGTCCCTTCCCAGCTGTGTGAGGGGGCTGCTGTATTTTCTCATTCTTAGAGTAGACTCGTAATACCATTTCTTTAGCCAAGTATGATTCATTTCCTTTGTTTTAGACATGGTGAGCGACAGAGAGACAGAAAAAAACTAGAACTTTAGCTTAGCCTAGCTAAAGTAGAATAAAGAAAACGGTGCATTCGTTTAGAAAAACCAAGTAACGGTCTACTACAGCCACTATCATATTCACGTGACCTTTCCTCTTATACACGCAACTTTGTTTTTTATCTCAGGTTTGCTTTCTTACAGATCCACTGGGGCATGAACTTTGCAACACTCGTAAAAATGTAACATATCGACCATATATACATACAGAGACAAACATAACGTAGCAATGCTGCTGGTTCAGTAGGCTACATCTTAACACCGTGCTCCATGCTTGTCAACATTCTGTCAACTTTAATGCTTTTTAACAGTCCTTCGAGTTCATTACTCTATCTACAAACAGAACAACTAGTTAATAGGTTTGAT
This sequence comes from Sternarchorhynchus goeldii, assembly GCA_028565775.1. NCBI lineage: Eukaryota > Metazoa > Chordata > Actinopteri > Gymnotiformes > Apteronotidae > Sternarchorhynchus > Sternarchorhynchus goeldii. The sequence continues at coordinate 3,361,154 of JAOXYF010000011.1, read as the reverse complement.
TGAAAAACAAGTGTGACTAACTTATATTAAAAAAAATCGCTACTACACAGAATTCAATTTTGTCAGTGATTAATATGAACCTAACTAGCGAAGGTTTGACCCGCGCATAGAATAGCATGACACATTGCTAGCTCGTTAGCTAGATAGCTATCCATGTACGTGCTAGCTAATCCAGAGTAAGCATTAAAATGTGTCCCAAAGCAGCTAACATGATGTGTACACAATTACGCGAATGCGTGCAAATCGTGTAACGTGCTGACATGTCTCTAAAGGACTATCATGAGAGTGCTTGATTGTACATCTTCACTCGCTAGCCGACTTGCTACTGGTTACTTGTAAATATTCTAGCTTAGCTTAGCTTAGCTAGCTGGAGACATAAACGTCATGCGCATAACTACGTCTAGTTGTTACATGAAAAATAGTCCCTGTAAGAAAAGTTTATAAACCGAATAGTGTCGCAAAGTAAATCTTTGCAACAAATCTTTGTAATTTGACTTGGTGTACATGAACCAAGGTAACTCTTTAGCGGCTTCATCGTCAACCAGGCCCTGATTTGCGTACTCAATATTCCGCCTGCACCAGCAGGTCATGAACTCATAAACACAGTTGTACAAGTGGGAACGCAAAGCGAAGACAAGCAAAACAAACGTTAGCCGATCCCACAGTTTTACCGTTTTTGCCGCCTCTGCCCACGTCCTCCCCTTTTTCTTCTTCTGTCTTTCCCTCATGTTTGCGCGCGTTCCGAAACCGACCAAATGTGAGACCGTGTGACTGTTAAAATGGAAATGTTGCTTTAGTTATCGTGCGAGACCCACCATCTCTGCCATATTGGGTTTTTACTGTAAGTAGTAGGTCATGTGACCCTTAGAGAGACGTCATCTTACTGTACAGTGACAGTCCAGGGGAAACCACCTAAGGTTTCTGCATCTCTCTGGTTGTGCTTTGTAGCAAAGAAGGCTATTATTGATATGAATGTTATTTAACAGTGAATGTTAGAAAGAAGAAATATGAGCTATAGAATTGATAGCCATTTGTTTAACGGGATTTTTTTTCCACCTTCAAGCACAGGCGTTTATTGTGAAAGCAGTGAATGTTTTATGTGGCATTATATAACAGGTGGTTGCTTCATTTTTAAGCTCTGTGACTGACAGAATTGTGCCAGCATCCTAATAACATTGGGATTCTAGATCAAATTAAAAGAACTAAGTATGGATACAACTGATTACATGTCACGTGGAAATTAAACTGAAATGTAAAGAGCAGCGATCACGTTTTAGAGAATGGGGCCAGTTTAAAAATGGCTGGCGTGTCCGGATTATATCCTCTAGAGGTCAGTATCTGTTAACGTTACAGTAAAGGAACATGACATTGTTTTGACTGAATGAATGTTTCACATGACATGTTTCAGGTCTGTTCTTGGAGGAGAGAAATAAAAAAATGAATTAACCATCACTGGATAGGTTATTATATGCCTTAAACAGCACTGTTTGCAGATCACTGGTTTATTGTGCTATTTAACCATTTACTGTTCTTTTTGATTCAAGAATGACATTGGGCTACAGGATAATGCATAACATTAAGAGCAAAGCTTCAAGTAAACAGGAAACAAAATTGTGCTTAAAATTGTTAACTGAAAGCGCTGATGTGGAATTAGCATGTAAAAACCAAATAAAAAATCAAAAGCTCACAAAAAACAGAGCATACAAGTAACTGGATAGAGATTTCTGTTCATTTATGAATGTCAAAGGCTATCACATTTAAAATGTTTCATGGCTGGAACACGGCAGCACATGCCCCCATGGCTGCAGGTGGACACTGAGACCCAGAGGGCTCAGAGCTGCTTGATGAAGAAGTGGGCGGACTTGGTCCTTGATACCTTGGGAGAAAAAAAAACCCAGGTTCCAGTATCTTAAGATGGTCAGTTTAAAAAAATCATATCATGATGACAAAATACATCTTGTTATGACAACTAATGGCAAGTCACTTCATTATTAGTGTAAGATATTTTAGGTCCTCACCATGATCTGGCCCGCATAACGCGTGATGCTGTTGTCCTCCTCCTGTGCTGGCCAAAGTCACGGAGTAAGTCTTGCATCCTCATCTCCGCTCCTTGTAAGTCCAGAGGGACCATGGCCGGTGGCATCATATCTAGCTCCAGAAGCATGACGTTTTCTGCCTGCATAGTGCCACAACAGCAAGTACTTCATGCACATGTCTTTTCAGCAAATTTATTCACAATTCATGAAAATAATAAATAGCCTGGCTGTTAGTAGATTACAATGTGGTCGGTCTGTACCAACCCTGTATCGGGAAGGAGCTCCTGTTGCCACAGCAACCTGTGCATACTGGCTAAGTGGCCTCTTGTGTCCTACTACCGAAGTTGGCCTTTGTCTGACACGAGGAGATTTGCTGGGGAATGAATTCCCATCATATCATGGGTTTACTTAGTAATCACTCATAGTTTATTTAAATATTAAATTATGAAAATGATTTTAAAAATTATACTCACTTTTCAGAGGGGAGAAGGGGTAGTATTTTCCACTGGTCCTCCTCACTGTCAAAGTGAAGGCGGTTTATGATCTTGTTTTTCTCCTCAGGAGGAATGAAATTGTCAATGATGAGATTCCTAAAACAAATGTTAGCATCACAAGTTAGTATGCTAATATTTCACACTGAATTCATTGTAAGTATATATATGTATATTCATAATTATTTGGGTAATCATTTGGTTTCTTGAGATTTTGTTGTGAATGTTGATGGGTTTTTTCTGGTGGGGGGTGGTAATTGTGGAGGAAATAATACTTGAATTTCATCTCTCTTGTCAGCTCATTTAGTGTCTGCTCCAGTTCCTGTCTTGTTGTCACATGTTCGTCAATGATATCTCCTATCTCAGCTCTCACCAACTGCAGTTTGCTATACAGCTGTGCAATAAACAACACATAGAGGTAGTGTTTATCCTTTAAATAAAATACAGGCTGTTTAATTAAAACCAAGGGAAAACCATCTGAGCTAAGTAAATAAACACAATGGCTTTCAGTGCATGTTAACATAATATTGTACTTAATAATTGCTTTATTATAAAATACATTATTCAGGTAATATATTTTTTTGCCCAAATTACCCGGTCATAAGTAACAAAATTCAGAACGCAATTATATTAATAATTGTAAGTATCAAAAAAAGAGAATATATAGGTACATTTTCAAAAGCAGTGAGAAATTGCAGCACAATTTAGAGGTGCCATTCCCTGCCATAACTTGACCCAAAGTGGTAGTTATTCTGCTCTCCCCACGACAAAACTGTCAGCAATCAATTCTGTCAGTAGCTCCCATATAACAAGAAAATTGTATTGGCTGTCTTAACCTGATACTTTGATTTGTCATGACCTGCCAAAGAATACAACATATAACATGTGGGAATGCAGGTTTGTACATGTCTTAAAACCTCAAAATTCATTAAAAAAGTCATTATTTCGCCAGTGATCAAGCCCCCTTAATGAAATCTTTTTTTCTTGCAAGAAGTCAAAGTGAATGCCTATCCTAACACATCCTGTCAAAACCTGTTATGACCTTTAGTACCCTGACCCTGATGCTAACCTGTGAGGGAGGTGTGTGTACAGCCTAATCTACATCCCCAGATTTCATTCTTTGATCCATTGCGCACCTCAAAAATCTAGTTTAGAACAAATATCTGCAACATTGAATTTTACAGTGTTTATATATACTGGAAAACGTTCTTCACCTTCTTAAGCTTTTTGGTCTTAAGATCCACTTCCTGCTGTAGAGTGGAGAAAGTCTCTTTCAGTTCCACTGTCTCCTCATCCTGCTCAAACATCAGCTGTTGCATGTCCCTCTCCTGTCTCTCCTATAAGAAATGTGGGTACACGCACAGCATTGTGGGTAATTCGATGACTTTACGTTGGCAAAACCCAGTGATTTAGTGTGTATTTGCATTTGTTACCTGCTCTGCAATCTCCTGCCTCTTTAGCTCCAGCATTCTCTGCTGCTCATTGGTATGGTCAATGATGTTCTTTCCTCCAATCAAAAGCTTACTTTCCAAGGCCTTAAAAAAACCATGGTAAAGAGGATTCCATTTATTATTTCATTTCTATCTTAAGAAGAATGATTTGGATAAAATGGTCTAAATATGCATGAGCTCTAACCTTGTATTTTGCAATCATGATTTCCATGGACTGCTGCTCCTTAAGTAAATCCTCCACAGCTTTTGCTTTCTCATCCAGCATGTCTAATTTCCTCCTAACCTCCGGGCTGCTATTGGCAGAGCTCTTGGCCATCTGCCCCACCTGCTGCTTCCACCAGTTTTCCTCTGCTCTCTCCTCATGCACCATCTCAACCACGTTCACCTCTAGATGTTGGGGTGTTTCTACCTCCCCACTGCTCATGCTTCTCTTCATCCTTACACTATTACTCCTCCGTCTCCTCCTTTCTTTTGCCAGCATCCCTCGTTCCTCTAGCTGTGCCTTTAGGCGGGCTATCTCCTCTTGGAATTCACGGAGTAAAGCATCTTTGGGGTCCTCATTGATCTTTGGCCTGTTCCTGATGTTCTTTGCTCTGTTTGCAAATCTCAGAGTGGACAGGGTCTCCTCGTAGTGACATGAGATGGGTCCTATTGTAGCCACCATAACTGTTTTAGAGTTCCCACCTAAAGAGTCCTGGAGCAGGCGTGTCAGTTTGGAATCCCGATATGGGATGTGAGAATTTTTCCCATCCACCAGGGCTGAAATGACATTTCCAAGAGCACAGAGAGACAAGTTTATCTTGGTGGCTTCTTTGAATCTTCGGCCCTGAGCACCTGTCTTGCTTTGACGTTCACTGCCAGCGAGGTCCACCATGTTTAACTTTCCTACACGAATGTGTTCCTCTCCATCAATGCCCATCTCACTACATTCAATGGTTATAACAAAAATGGCATGTGACCGTGAACTGCGTTCATTCATTTTAGTGAATCCAACAGATCTGGACTGATTTCCCAAGTTCATTACATGCTCAATTTCTTTAATGTTTTTTGTCACAACAGATGAGAGGTCTTTGACATACACCCCTAATTCTGTGTTTTCCTTTAGCTCCAGTTTTTTACAGTTGTCCTTGCAAAGCAGGTCCCGTATTTCATCTTGATATATTTCCAGATAAGACACTCTTACCAAATACTGCTGGTTCTGAGATCTGGATATATGAGTGAATATATGCTGAAAAGAATTAGGTATGACTCCTTGTTTCTCTGGATCCGTGGGCAGTCCCTGCATGGTGTACGTTTTTCCAGTTCCAGTTTGACCATAAGCAAATATAGTTCCATTGAAACCAAGTAAGACGGAGTCAATAAGCGGTTTACATGAATAATCATACAAGTCATTTTGTTTTGAAAGCGTATCGTAGACCTTATCAAATGTGAATGTTTTCAGCAAAGTTCCCGCCGCTTTAGGATTGCGCACGCTTACCTGTCCCAATTTCACATCCACTTCAACAATTTTCTCCTGACCTGCCGCTTCTTCTTTCTTGTTTACAGGGCGGCACCGAACCACCACCTTGACAGTTTCAGATTTTTTACCTATTGACATGGACCGCGGTCGCAGCAGCACTGCGCTATTTCTTTTGGACATTTTGTAATATAAAAATTATGTGCGCATAATTTTCTAACACAGCGATGCCATCGAGATGCTAATATCGTAAATTATCATCCACAAGAATACGACGAACTTCGCATGTAGCTCAAAATGCATTTTCCGTGAAGGGAGCCTATATCCATTATATAACCGTTACATTAAACGCCGGTCCACACGCTGATAATCTCCTACGGATGATATTAATGCTCCAGATATTGCATTCCTCAGAAAGCGAACGCCGCCCAGCTCCCTGGTACACACCCTGCATCGCTGCAGACAATGGGCTTGAGCGCGTAGGCTATTAGGCTGTTGATAGGTAGCGCATCACTCCTACCTCCTGCATATAAGATATGCTTACGCGTTCCTATAACAGCTTAATGTCATAGTAATATAACACAAATAATACTATTTTCTCAGTACTGTCTCGGTACTGCAGTATTCAAGAGCATTAAAGATAAACGTAAGCCTATCATTTGATAAGCTCAGACAGTGTCGAGTAGTTTGGAGTGATACAATTTATATATATGCTTACATGTAAGACATAGGTAGTTCTAGACAACATATCGTCTATTTTAAAGCATTTATCAATATTTAAGAAATTAAGAAATTATTCTTGTTTTTTAAAACACACTTTAATATTTACAGGTGATCTGTGGAAACACAAACATACAAATTTCCCTATATATACATAAATATTATTTCACATTTCTGATAAGAATAACATCTAATTATGTGACGCCACAAGGTCCCATAATGTTCCACCAATAGGAAAGACTGTTGGGGCGTGTCCCCACGACCGTGTGGAGAAGTTCGTGGGTTCGGGTGCAAAGTCTTATATTGTGATTAAAGTGGGTTGGTAAGTTATCTCAGGTATTTAATTACGGATGCATTTAATAAAAGCCGTGACCTTCGTGTATTCTTTTTGAGCGTCGTTTAAACGTGAGTTGCCAATAGCGACAGTGCGTACAGAATTTTATTTACAATTAATATTCTAAAACACTAATGTTTCTGCGTATTCAGAATTCTGCGTTTGGACCAAAATGTAAAGGAGTGCTTATGTTTATTTAAAACGTCTTCCATTTTTGTCGCTAATTACAGAAACATGTGTTCGCAAAATAAGAATGGAAGGCTGTTGTGGATGCTCTTCCTAACTTTTGGGTTTTTTGTCGTTGAAGTTGTGGTGAGCAGAATGACAGCATCTCTTGCGATGCTGTCTGATTCTTTTCACATGCTTTCGGATGTAATTTCTCTAGTTATAGCCCTGGTTGCCGTGCGCTTTGCGACGAAAACACAAGCCAATAACAAAAATACATTTGGATGGATCCGCGCAGAAGTCATGGGCGCTTTAGTCAATGCTGTATTTTTGATTGCACTCTGTTTCACCATTTTACTTGAGGCTATCGGACGTTATACAAAACCTCATGAGATTGAGAATCCACAAATTGTCATCTGGGTCGGCCTAATAGGTCTCCTTGTGAATTTATTTGGTCTTTTCTTGTTCCATGGTCATGGTGGAGTCAGTGAGCATGGACACTCTCATAGGTCAAATCCCAGAAGCTATGAAAAATCAGATAGATTATCAAAGAAAGAGACTCAAGAGGAGACCTACAGTCTAATGGAAAACAACTGTGCTCATCGTGGTAATCATACCGATCAAACCGAATCAGGTATTCATTATGTATTTGGACAGAATTATTAAAAACTTCTCATTTACATTTTTGTGCTTTTTTGACTGATTTAGCATAATTTAAAAAATAATGTATGTAGCTTCAAGTACAAAAATAATTGCACTACTTTGATTTTCAGTTCATTTCATACTGCACTGTTCTGATGTTTTCAGTTATTCTAAGACATCGCCTGGATGATCAAACGAATGATGACATGTCACTGAAGGAGCTGGAGCTCAGTTCTGAGTCATCCTCTCAGCTGAACATGCGTGGAGTCTTCTTACATGTGCTGGGTGATGCCCTTGGTTCCATCATTGTGGTGGTAAATGCTCTGATCTTCACATATGTATGGAAGCCATGCAGTGGTAAGGAGGTCTGTATGAATCCCTGCCACAGCTCTGATCACCGACCACTGCATGTAGACATGGTTGGCATGTCTAAGCTGCCCAGCCATGGCATCGGGGCAGGTTCAGTAGCTGGGCCCTGTTGGGTTCTCTACCTGGATCCCACGCTCTGCATCGTGATGGTGATCATCTTGTTCTACACCACCTTCCCACTCTTAAAAGAGTCGGCTCTCATCCTCCTGCAGACAGTACCCAAGCAGATCGATGTACGGAGGCTGCATGGGAGGTTGAGGAGCCTCGAAGGGGTCCTGGCCGTCCACGAGCTGCACATCTGGCAGCTGGCTGGGAGCCGCATCATCGCCACGGCACACGTCAAGTGCCATGACCCGGCCTCCTACATGGATACAGCCAAGCGCATTAAAAACTTCTTCCACGACGAGGGGATCCATGCCACCACCGTGCAGCCGGAGTTCTCCTGTGATGCCATGGAGCCCCGCGTCGTTGGGTGTGACCTGCCCTGCTACCGTCAGTGTGCTGCCAAGCTCTGCTGCGATGCGAGCTGGAAAGGTGAATCAGAAGCGCTCGTGTGTACAGAGGGCTCCTCCGGACAGAGCACCCTGCAACGGCACACAGTCAACTGGCACATCCAGAAGGAGACAGAGATGGAATCTGCAGTTTAAGATCAACAGGAAAAGCTGTAGTAAGCCTGACCTGAGTTAGCCAAGTGTTTCAAACTGTGTGATTGCTAAAACATTCAGATCTGCGTGTGGTCTAATTACATTTCTAAGAATGGGTACCTCATTAGTTTTTCTCAGCAGAGCACATCATGTAAATGTAACCAGTTTAACTAAACATGTTCACACGACTTACCTGAGATTGGTACTGATTATGGAACAGTACAGGTGTTACACCTCTAACACCTATGCACAAAAAAAGAAGAGAAGAGATTCATTGATCTGATGGATGGACACATTTAATGGTGTAGTCCAGTAATTAACATTTTAAGATTTTAAAGCACTTTTGTCATAATATAGTCAATTAATTCTCATTTTAAATGCACTATATAAATGTCTTAAATTGTATATTTGTATGTTAAGGAAAAGGTGTAAGTTGTGTTTGTATGTTGAGTTAATGAAAATCATTATATTGTTTATTATCATTAAATTATTTTGGCTGTTATGCTATTTTATTAAATTAGTATGTCATTATAAAGATGTGGATTTTTAATTATATTGAATAGGGTTTAATTATGTTGTGTAATGTCATTAACATATTTTTAAATGAGTATTATGTGTTATAAAGGAGGTTGTCATTCAGCCCAAATTATTACTGAAGGCCTTTACGTCATTAATTTCATCTCTAACTAGTTAAGTAATACCTGATATGGTTTAACTTACATCGCTGTTGAGATGTGCGCACACATCATCTGATTCGTACCTCAAACAGCATTATTAGCACTGATAAAAACCAATATATTTGTGATATATCGGTACTGTGAGCCGCTTGTTTTGTCAGTGGCTGTTTTAATGTTCTGTAATTACTGCCACATATAAATGTTGTATGTGCTCAGTAGGGAGTGTCCAACTTGCACGACATCTTATCCCCAGTACAGCTGTCCAAACAGCATGTCTCAGATAGACCTTGACGCCATCTGCATATTTATGTATCTATCGAGCACCAGTTCACACACTGATTATTAGAATAGTTGAAATGTTGGCTATAAATATTCCCTCTCTTTTAGGAGTTGGGGTGGTGGTTGAGAAGAGTGTTAGAATATAGGGAGAACACAGTGTGGTTTAACTTAATGAGGGCAGTGTGATGTAATCACTAATGCAGTGTATGGGTCACTTTGTCAAAGCACAAAACAATGGAGAAAAGCTCTTATTCAGTAAATGCACAATCCTCCAATCAATCCTCTAGGATAAGAGACCTAATGTGATGTCTACTACTGTGTACATTTACACAAATGTACACAATTGATCAGCCTTCAATCAGCACTTTAGAATGAGATGCAACTATATGCTAGTTTTATATAAATTCTTTGTAGGTTGTAGATTACTATATTATTATGTTTGGATAGTCCCAGCTGAAGAAGCTGAAACTTTCTATTGCTGCATCCTATTTGAAGGATGTTTTCTGAAAACAGCTTTGTAATCTTCAGCAGTAATATGTACTGTTCTTTATTAAGGGTCATCTAAGCTTTTGGTGCTTGATTTTGTTTTTGTTTTCATTTTCAGTTTCTTTTATTAATGTAGATAAAACTACTTCTGGTTGAACGTTCAGTCAGTAGTGACTCTCGTCTTATCAGGACCAAAATATGTGATTCAGGACTGCCTTAATTGTTGCTGTGTGTCAGGACCAAAATATGTGATTCAGGACTGCCTTAATTGTTGCTGTGTGTCATTTTATGGTCTTCTTTCTTGTTGCTAATTTACTTAATGCAACTAAGAAACGACACATTTATACTACTGTCATCAGATTGCACCTGCTTCAGTGTGCTAGCTACATATCAAAGTAAATAGGTTTCCCGCTAAGTTGTTCACTAATGTGCCTGATCAATAACTAGAAATTATTGAGAACAGATGGCTGTTGTAACATGATAGCTAAATAGCTAGCTAGCTAGTTGATTCACATAGAGAAAAGAAAATTCCAACATTGTTGCAAGATTTTTAATTTTACTGACCTTATTAAATCTAAATGTCCACATAGGCTATATTCATCCTCATTGTGTAAGCATAAAAGTAGAATAATGTTTTAACACCCATAGCTGCACACAATTTCTTGATATATTATCTTTTACTAGCTGTTAAAGAAATGGGTTCAACACTGTGGATCAATGGCACATCTCCACTTCTGGGGCCAACATGGCCGCACTGTCAGCTTTGTTTACAAGCTTTGAAAAGATCGATTTGCTTTGTACATGACAAACTTTGTGACCATGGCAATGTGCAAACAGGCTACATTTCTTTAACAAAAGCAAAGGTCTGTTCAGTTTCTTCAAGTGCTTATTAAAATATTTCTAATCAAAATTAACTGACTATGCAATGGGACTGACCATATTATCAAGTTTACCTTTACATATGTAGCTGACCAGCTGACCTGTGTGTGACTTCTGTGATAGTTCATTGTCTTTGTAAATGTTTTTTCGCAATTTTTTTTACTGTGCAAATTTTAATGGACACAGTACACTCTGGGGCATGGACTGTATTCAGTCATATAAAAATATGCCAGGCTTCAGTATTTCTTGTGCACTGTGAGGTAGCAGCTATTGAAATCATCAAAAGTATTTCCAATGCATACCTCTGTCCATTTTTTTTCAGTGGTTTTTCCTCCTTTTTGCAAATGGTATATCACTGACAATTATCCCACAGTATTGTTTTACCAAGGAGCTGTGACAACTGGGAAAACATTGCAACAAAGTAGAGAAATTACAAATGCATTGCAGGTTTCAGAATGACAAAAACGTATTTTTCTAGTAAACTGTTTAGGAAAATCTAGAAAAGTATATCTCTGTTTAAGAGTAGCTATAGCACTTTCCAAAATGCCCACTGGCTAACTTGATGGCTAAGAGAGTTAAGTTAGTTTGCAGGCGAGTATGCTATCACTGCAGTGTTTTAGCCCAAGATCACAGAAATGGAAATACTCAGGTTCTCACATTTACACCACAGTCCTCACAATACAAGAAGCCACTACTCCACCATACTCATGGCATCTGTTGATGTCAAAGGGATGTTTGGGACTACTTTGGGATTTGGAGGCAGGCAGCCAGTGGCACCGTATTCAGTGGCTGAACATTGAAAGTGAAGGTGGACTCCACTATTTTGGGTTATTGTCATATCCCTTCCAAACCTGACTAGAAGCATCAAATCCAGACACTGCCTTCTTAACACTACCAGAAGAACTTTGTAACCCCCAGGACAGGCAAGTGCTGTCATTATTCTTTCATGCTGTGCCATTCCTTCTTCGGGAACATCAGTTTGACAGATGAAGGTGTCGTTCTTTCCCTTAAGTGAATCTCCAACATAATCCAGATTATACTGGCCTAGATTAACACTTAACATCCTAACATATGGAGTTTTTGTCAGACCTGTTTGGTTTGGTATGGCTTGTATGGCTCAGTACAGATCAGGCAGAAAAACATCTACTGAGCGACAGTCATATTTTTTCACCATGTCCACAATGAGGTCAGGATGTGCCTGTGTACCTGTAGAGGTATACGAAAATAAGAAAAAAGATGCTACACTATTGGGTGTAAATTGTACTGAAAATGCACGTGCTCTTTCGGTAATATTTCATAGCGATTTAGGTTAATTTCTGATAAGAGAAATAAGCAAAAATAATATGACTATTCTAAAACAGCGGAGACAGCGTTAAAAGTCAGCGGGTCACCCCAGGGGTGGAGCAAACCTTTCTAAACCGATTCTAATTGGGCCTGCTGGAGTTCGCTTGCTCGTGTTCTTTCTTCCGGTTGTCAGCGGTGACCTAGCTACCAAAATGGCACAGCGAGCTTTGGGTATTTTGTCCAGATTCACAACTAGGTGGAAATATACATTACTCACAGGTATTCACACTTTGCAAGGTTATACTTAAAGTTGTTTACTTTGTAGAACTTTTCCGTCCAAATGAAAATGCAGCTAATTCGTAATTCTTCATCTGAAATGAGGCATGTAGATGTTGCTAGCTAGTTCGCTAACTAAGGGTTAGTTGCTAACTTTACTAACTCTAACTTTCTTTTACCACTGTTGAAAAGTTTCATAGCTAGCTAGTTCTATACCGTCGATAACGTCCTTAGCTATGTGCACCTGGTAGTTTATACTAATTACCTAACTAGCTATCTCTAACTTGTTGGGTAACTGCAAGTGTTAAAACACTGGGGATCAGCGAAGGGATGCAAAGGTGAAAAAAAATGAATGAACATTTAGTTTTCTTTAGCAATTAAGGCACGAAGCGTATGGATCAAATGTGATTTCTTGGGGCTGCATTGAGTATTCTATTCGTGATATTAAGCTTGAAGAAAATATATGTAAAAGGTCACACCAAACTATTTAAGTATAACCCTCCCACCAACGGTTCGCAACACTCTGACATTGACTTACCTTGGTCCTATATTAAATGACCATTTGTTTCATCACTTTCCAATAGGCTAATTTTAATCAACTAAATGTGTTTCATAATAACACATCCGGATGTGATACAGTGAATGTATTGTAGCTAATATTAAATAAGTTTAATAATAAGGTTGCTATTTTGCTCTGTTTCCCGCTGGGTTATGCAAAGGTTCCTCCAGACGACACGTCTCCGTAGCAGCTTCCTTAATGGGTAAATTGAATTTCATTTGTGTTACATTTAGTGTAATTTTTCTCTAGTATTACTAATCTTGTTTTGCTTGAACCATGTTCTCGACTTACATTTTTCCTGATTTTTTTTTCCCCCAAATGATTTTATTTCCTTCAATTCACATTCAGCTCGTTCACATGTGAACTATGAGATCAAGGGAGACGTGGCTGTTATTCGCATCAATGAGCCAAATTCCAAGGTAACTTTTGCTTTGACGTGTACATCATGTTGTGTTTTGCCATTGCTTTTTTTTTTTCTTCTTCAGTTAAAATGTTCTTTTTCTGTGTGCCATAGGTTAACACCTTGTCACTTCAGATGCAGAAGGAGATGACAGAAGTTATGGATGAGGTTTGGGGCAACAGTGCAATAAACAGTGCTGTGCTGATATCCACCAAGCCTGGCTGTTTCATTGCAGGGGCTGATATCAAGTTCGTAACATGTTTCCCACCATCTGTAACTTTTTACCATTGCACTTTTGTACTTTGTCTCATCAGGTATATGCTTTGACCATTAATTCCATCTTCTTAATCTCCATTAAATTTAGCATGATTCAGGCCTGTAAAAGCACAGAGGAAGTAACCAGACTGTCGCAAGAGGGGCAGAAGATGTTTGAGAAAATTGAAAAGTCTCCAAAACCTGTTGTTGCTGCCATCAATGGATCATGTCTTGGTGGAGGACTAGAGGTATTTATTTGAACTTTTTATTTTTTTATTTTTTTTTTTTATATATCATCAAGATGTTATACATTACAGCAGAGTTTCCTGATTAAATTGAATTATTGGCAAAACTCTTTTTTTTTTTGGGAGCAGTTTGATTTTCAGACAGACTTGAAATATGTCATTACTTTGATAGCTTTGTTAGCTTCCTAAAATCAAATATTGTGCAAGTGCATTTCATTCAGACAGATCACTCTGCACATTCTGTTCTGTAGTTTGCCATCGCTTGCCAGTACAGAGTGGCCACAAAGAGTAAAAAGACTGTTCTGGGCACACCTGAGGTCATGCTGGGTCTTCTGCCTGGGGCCGGAGGAACACAGAGGCTACCAAATATGGTCGGTCTCTCTCTCTCGCTCTCTCTCTCTTGTTCTCTCTCTGTATAATGTGTGTTGTAACAGTATCCTTCAAAATGAGTATTTTCCCTCCTGTGAACTGTACAATTATTGACGAGGGCTTTGTAAAATGTCATGAATTTTGGTGTTTTTATTTAGATTGGTCTGCCCAGTGCCTTTGATATGATGCTAACAGGAAAGAACATCCGTGCTGACAAAGCCAAAAAAATGGGACTGGTTCACCAGCTGGTTGACACACTTGGTAATGATGCGCGTCTCTTATTGTTTGTATTTTCTGATTTGTGGTTCACTTGTGAGGGAGATCCAACATCTCTTATGAACAAATTGAAATATAACCCAGGTCCTGGATTGAAGAGTCCAGAGGAAAGAACCATTGAGTATTTAGAGGAAGTAGCTGTTGATTGTGCCCGAGGAATTGTCAACAAGAAAATCCTCCTCAGAAAAGAAAAGAATATGATGCAAAGTATGTGTGCATTTGTTTGTATTATTATATCTTTTTTTTTACTCTTTTTCCTTGATTGCCTTCATGACATGGCCTGTGTGCTAATTTCTTATTTACAGAAATACAAGACTATGTCATGAGCTACCCATTTGTGCGGAATCAGATCTATAGTACTGTGGAGAAAAAAGTTATGAAACAAACAAAAGGACTGTACCCTGCACCCATGAAAATAATTGAGGTATACAGAAGTTTCACTTTTATGATTTTCACCTTTTTTTGTTTCACTCTTAGTGATCCTTAGAGTAATTTGGTGCCAGATAAAAAAAAACAAAAACTGTAGTGCCAAATTAAGTAGAAGTCGATGGGGAAACTGATATTAAAAAAAAAACAAGTTGATCAGATTAAATTTATTGGCAAAGATGGAGGAAACCCATATCCATTCTTCAAAGGCATCTAGTTATTTTTGCTCTGTTCCAGCTTCCAGTAGTAATTAAGCACTACAGAACTGCGTTTTCATGTCGCAGGTGTGTTGCAAACTGCAGTAAAGGCTCCAGCCAGCCTTGCTGGGTCGCTGAGCAGTAAGGCTCCAGCCGGCCTTGCTGGGTCTTTGAGCAGTAAGGCTCCAGCCGGCCTTGCTGGGTCTCTGAGCAGTAAGGCTCCAGCCGGCCTTGCTGGGTCTCTGAGCAGTAAGGCTCCAGCCAGCCTTGCTGGGTCTCTGTGCAGTATATGATTTGGGTTCCTGGAGTTAATGATAGAAAGATTCCAGGTGGCAGTATTTTTAAAGTCTGGTTTTAAACTTGAATTGCTATCTCTCATTCATTTTAGCATCCCCTTGTTTTCCCTTGATACTTCCCATAGTGTGTGAAGGCTGGTGTGGAACAGGGCTCAGAGGCAGGATACCTTGCAGAGTCACAGGTGCACTAAAGTCATTTAAATAATGTGCATGTTTAACCACTGTGTATACAGGCTTGTTCAACTTCATCAGTTATATAAATGTTTCACTTTTGTCTTTTAAATACCTTTTTACATTCAAGAATTTTGGCAAATTAGCAATGACCCCAGAATCCAAAGCACTGGTTGGACTTTACCATGGCCAAGTTACTTGCAAGAAGAACCGATTTGGAATCCCTGAAAAGGATGTTAAGTAAGTGTTTTTTATCTTCACTGAGGGTTGTAGTCTGTTCCCTTTAAGAACAGATCGGTCTTGAAAATCTGTCCTTCCTAGAACTCTGGCCATCTTGGGAGCCGGACTGATGGGGGCAGGCATAGCACAGGTGACTGTGGATAAAAACGTTAACACCATTCTAAAAGACACTACGGTGGATGGACTGAACCGGGGACAGCAACAGGTTTACAAAGGGTGAGTGTGTAAGAACTGAACCGTGTACCACTTCAGAAATTATTCATTTAAAGAATGCACTCTGCATCCTAATGTTGCAATCGTTCCGGTTGTCTTTTTCAGACTAAATGACAAGACTAAGAAGAAGAGCATCACGTCATTTGAAAGGGACAGCATATTGTCCAACCTTATGGGACAGCTAGATTACAGTGGATTTGAAAAGGCAGATATGGTTATTGAAGCTGTGTTTGAGGATCTCGCTATCAAACACAAAGTCCTAAAAGAAGTTGAAGCTGTAAGCAGATTCAATGTATATAATATTGTATATAATATTATATGATGTATATAATATTCATGTTTCTTCAGGTGTCACATTTGTGACCTGGGTCTTACATGTTTGCAGTTAAATTGCAAATTTTATGCAGATGTATGCAGTATTAATTTACATATACTCTGGGATTAACTGAGATCATGTATGCCAAAATGTCATGTTTTCGGAGCGTTAAGGAACTTTTTAAATCTGAAAGACACGTTTCCGAGTCAGGAGCTCTAAATTATTTCATACTCGTATGCTTTCAGTCCAGCTTCAACGGAGATTTCTGCACGTGAAAATACAATACTAGAACATAGCATGTTTCACTTTTTTTGTTAGTGACTAATAGTTGTGACATCTTTTAAATAAAGGACGTATCTGTTTTATTTGTTACATATTAACAGGTCATTCCTCCCCACTGTATATTTGCTTCCAACACATCAGCTCTCCCAATCAAAGACATTGCAGCTGCCAGTAAACGACCAGAGAAGGTAAGTTGCTTTCTTAGACCTTTTGGAAAGGATTTTTAGACAATTTTGAATAATCAAGCATATAATTCCTGCACTTTGTCACAGGTAATTGGAATGCATTACTTCTCTCCAGTGGACAAAATGCAACTTCTAGAGATTATAACCACTGAGAAAACATCTAAGGACACCACAGCTTCTGCTGTGGCACTGGGCCTGAAGCAAGGCAAAGTTATTATTGTTGTTGGGGTGAGCTTCCATGTTTGCTACCCTGAATAGGAATGGCATTTATCAAGCTATTAATTAGAATGGAGAACTTGGAGGAGGTTTTGTTTTTAATTTGGAATTGAATTTCAAAATGTGCTATTTTCTATTGAATTTTGATTTCAATCATAATTTTTCCAATTAACTTACAGTAACATATTGGTCTTGTTCTTATACCTTTTCACTTCCTGTATATATTTTTGTATTGCATCAACCCCCCCTTACTCTTTTAATCAAATTAAAAACAAATTCAAAAACATAAAAATGAGAAATAGACAAAATAAGACTTACAATAGAACATTTGTAATTGTTTCTAAAATGTACCATAAATTTTTTTTTTTTTTTTTTGCAGGACGGACCTGGATTTTACACCACTAGGTGCTTGGCCCCCATGTTGGCTGAAGCAGTCAGATTACTGCAGGTTTGTGTATTTTCATCCATTCATCATTTTTATTCATCAAGAATAGTATTCTTAATTTCCCTGAGGGAACCCTCCCAAAGGGATCAATAAGATCTATCTGTCTATCTAGTAATCCTTAAGCAGGCTGTCTAAAGTCATTTCCCACCCCTTGGTAAACACAGGAAGGCGTGGAGCCCAAGAAGCTCGACTCACTGACCACAGGGTTTGGCTTTCCAGTGGGCGCTGCCACTCTGGCAGACGAAGTGGGCATTGATGTGGCTGCTCACGTGGCTGAGGACCTGGGCAAAGCTTTTGGCTCCAGGTTTGGTGGAGGAAATCCTGAGCTGCTGAAGACGATGGTTGAGAAAGGATTCAAAGGTACTGGTAACCCACCTCCATGACCTCAATTCATGTTGTGTGTGCAACTGCTGTTAATCAGTGCATATGTTGGCACCCATGTGGAGTTTGTCTGTGTTTCGCTAGGCCGTAAGTCTGGCAAGGGGTGTTACATGTACCAGCCTGGACTCAAACATAAAGATACCAACCCAGAACTTGGAGAGGTTCTAGAGCCTTACAAGATGACACCACACCCTGCAGTGTAAGTTTGAGTTCTTTCATTCAGACCACGTTTTCTTTTTCTATCTTGATTGGCTAATATGTTAAATAACACTAAGCTTATTGTTAAATGTTATGTTAAACAAGTTTACTTTTAAATATATATTAAATAGGTTTAAGTTTACACTATTCAAAATATCCTACATGTGCTCAAGCTTAATGGTCTGTGTTGTAACCAATGTAAAACAGGCCATATCAACTATTAACCTTATCTTTAGATGAAGTATCCATGAACTAAAAGTAGATTTACTTGATTGGTATCTGATTTAGATGCACCACAACTTGAAAATACACCACATCAAACAAACGGCATACTTTTTACTCCATGTAAAAGTCATGGAATGCAAATTCAAGATGAGAAGGAGAAGATGAGCGTTTGTTGACGATCCTGTTTGGTTGGAATGCTATAACTGTTTCCTGTACCTAATCTTGTGTAATGCAATATCTCAGTTGCTTTTCATTCAGTTTATGTTGTAGGATTGTAAAATGTAACATTTTAAATGTAAAATGATGGCACATTACAGTATAATAGGAAATATCTTCTGAGCGCCTTGATTAGTTATTAGGCTATTGAACAACTGCCATTTGTTTGGTCTTGTTCAAGTGCTGTAACCATCACTGCAACATCTCCAGACTCCCTTAGGCATTTTGCCATTGATTCCAGCTAATACTAGTACATACTTGTATATTAATGAACTTGATGTTGCTTTGTAACTTTTGTGACAAACCTTCAGCTAGTTAACTACCAAAACTGAACCGAGTGTGTCTCACTTTCTCTCTCTCTCTCAGCATGGCTTCCTCTGCTGTGTTGGCCTGCATCTGTTCCACAAGATAACACCTGTGCTCCCATCATTTATCCACACAGGTCGTCTGACTCTGACGTGCAGTACCGGCTGGTGTCTCGCTTTGTGAACGAGGCCGTGCTTTGTCTGCAAGAGGGCATCCTTGCCAACCCGGTGGAAGGGGACGTTGGAGCTGTGTTTGGCCTGGGCTTCCCCCCATGCCTTGGAGGTGAGAAACACACCTGAAGTTTTATGACCTAGATCAGATATATAATCTATGAATGATCATTTATCACGTTTTTCAAAGATATTGCAAATTTATTAGGCAGTCAGTTCACAGTGCATCGTGTAGGAATTTGGTATTTATCATCAGTTGAAAATGATGCGTGAAATGTACTGACTGTAGTAATTAATGTATCTTTAAATTTTGTTGATTTATTAAATAACATTTCATTTTTGTTGTTAACAGGTCCTTTCCGGTTTGTGGACAGCTTTGGTGCAGACAAATTAGTAGAGAAGATGAGGACTTTTGAAGAGGTGTATGGAAACCAGTTTACTCCATGCCAACTTTTGCTTGATCACGCCAAGGATCCAAGCAAAAAATTTCACAAGTGATCTCATCAGGGGCCATTAATGCATATTAATATAATTAATTTTCTTATTGATGTTGAAAACATATTCTGACCTTGCATCATGTCAGTTAATGTTCAAACCGCAAGAAGAACCTGTTGTTCATCAAAAACAAAATGTGAACTACTGTAGCCATGAGAAATACAGTAGCTTTTGTACTAAATGACACTGCTGGGCATTTTTTGTAGACTGAACATGTTTTATAGTTTTGTTTTGCTGATAAGTGTTGCAATTCCTGATTTAGTGGTCCAAGAGCCTCTGATTTCCCATGAAGCAGCTGAATTGAACTGGGTGAACACTGACACTTGCTCAGATTTATATGACTGTTAGGGTACAGAGCAAAACAATACCTGCAGAACATAAACATGAAATGTTTGCGGTTATCACTGAATTTTAATGAGTATTAAACTACTGAATTGCTTTCTGCTACTAAACTGAACACTGCAACACTAATGCTGAATGGGTATTACATTTGATGTGCTTGATAAAATATAAACTATATTAAAATTACACACAAGTATGGGAAAAGGTACCAAGTTTGTCCCTGAAAAGGGCTCCTTATCTCAACATCTCATTTGCATAGTGCTAAGAGCCACAAGATCACTTCTGCCACAGGCTTTTAAGAATTTCCTGTCAGGCAACATAATGAAACACACGCCAGATGTTTGTGAAAAGTGAGTTTATTGCACTACAAAACTAACACCAGAAACCCATCATTCCCTTTTAATCATCAACAGAAGCCTATTTAATACTCATTATACTACTAAGTAACTAGTTAATCAAGAAACATCCCAATCAGCAATATGATTTTTCTATGATTTTAGAGTTATTAAAATGTAAACCAGGGCTGGTTTTTAGACTGAGCTAGGGTGGAAGCTGCCTGTCCACTATAGAAAATAAAACAAACAAACCCCCAAAACAAACTCCTGTTGTGTAGGTGCTATGAAACGACTGGTCACCTTGTTAGTCCTCAAGCATTTTGAAATGCCAGCCTCCACCCTGGCGAAATAACCTGCAACTGACCCTGACAAGAATCAGACAACCAATAGAAAAGTGCAAAAGGCATCAGTACAGAAGTTATAATAAAGCTGTTATTTACATTTAAACAGAAAGTCAACATATACCTTATGGTAGAATTAATCCACTTAACAAGTAAGGAATACTAGTAAGGCCTTTTTAGGAGAGTATTAAGAGGAAATGTAGAAAATATACCCACACCACCGTAAAATGAACAACAGTAATCACTCAGAATCAAACATTTCTCCTTGCTGAAACACCTCTATGGTTTAGTATATAATAGATGCTCAATGTAATCTTATATTCTTATACATGGGGGGTGTGTGTGTATATTTTATTATAAATATATTTATATTATATTTATAATATAAAATATATATATGTGTGTGTGTGTATATATGTATATGATACACACACACACATATATATATACATACACATACATACATACACACACACACATGCATACCTTCCCTTTGCCCCCAAGCAAAATGTGTTCAAAAAAGTGCTATTTTTATGGAAAGGACTGAAACTAATACCGTAAACATGTCCTTAAAAGAAAAAGAGAAAAGGGGAGGGAGGGGTGGGGGAGGAAATCAATCAATGAGCAGCAGTTTAACCAAACACGGTAATAGCAGGGCATGGCTCTTTTCAATAGCCTGTTTCCAGAATGAACTTCTGCAGCTGGACCTCTGACTTCAGAGAAGTGCTTGATCTCAAGCAGATGCAATACAGTGAGTGGGAGAGTTGGACAGAGCAGCATTTGTTCACTTATTCACTACTGTGTTGCACCCCATGAGGGAAGTTCAAAGTGTGCATAAGCACTTTTAATCTATCCACAAATGAAATAACTCAGTTATAGCAATTTTTTTTTAGAATCAAACAAAAAATTCTGAAGTATCTGTCTGGATGACGAACCTTACACTGTGTACATAGATAAAGAGGACCTGTTAATGGGTTGCAAATTATTAATTAAAACACTAAAGACAGCCAAAACAATCAGTTGTATCAGTGCCCCCACAGATACAGTACTACATGTGCACTAGGCATTTCCATTAAAGACTCTACCACAAAACAGAGACCGTAAAAGATATAACTCTTGCTGGTTGTAGGGCACAACCTTTTGACTTGAATTTCATGAGGTGGAGTGCTTGAACTCCATTAAATTACAGTTCAACAACTAGAACACTCAAGACCATTATCACTAACTTATTTCCCCAATCTGTGGTATTTAAGGCACAGCTAGTGTTCACTATGGATATATTCTTAGTGGAATGTGTCCCTTTAATGTTCACACTGATCTGCTCTCAAAAGTGTTGAAATAATTCTGTAGTTGTCAGGTAATCCCTAAATGCATGAAATACTCGCATTAATTTAGAAATGATAGGGAAATATAAAAGCATGTTTTTTTGTTTGTTACTTTCTTACTTTCTTTTATGTATACAATATCTGGTCAAGTACAAGCAGAGGTAAAAGTCTAATCCAGCATGATAGGAAATTCATTTAACATGGCTGTAAGAGACTTATCATGTGTACATTATTTGAGGGGTGTTGGAGGCGTTAAAACTGCTGTTTAGCTACAGCACTTCATCCCTCCTGTAGAGCCACTCTGCCTGGTCATGTCAACATTTTCAGGGGCTGTCTCTTTTCCAGGTGTCTAAAGTGTGAGACAGACAACATTGTAAGACAACAGTATTGTACACTTGTTGAATTGAACTGTGCACAAGCACTAGATTTTTGTGTAGAAGTCTCAAGAGGTTTAGTTCATTTCAATTAAAGCACATTTTTAATTGAACTACATCACTCCTATATTGGCCAAATAATTTTAGTACACTATATTAGAATATCAGTTGTTATTCAAGAGACTAACCTTTCTCAATATGTCTTCAGCAAGTGTGAGAAATGCGGTTTCAATGTTGATGTTCGCTTTCGCACTGGTTTCAAAAAAACGAATGTTGTGTTCTGAGGCAATCTGAAAAGAAAAGGCCAAGGACAAGTGTGAATTAAACGTTATCCAGGAATATTATAACTCCAACCTTCAATTATGCTAATTATACCGTATTTTATACCCTCACTAGCCATTTTATTAGAAACATCTTGTAGGTGAAAAGTTAGAACCTTCGGCTGCCGTGCACAGCCTGCGTTAGCCGTTCTTTATCTCATCATAATGGGCAGTGGTAGCTCACTGGTAATCAGAAGGTTGCTGGTTCAAACCCCACCTCTGCCAAGTTGCCACTGTTGGGCCCCTGAGCAAAGCCCTTAACCCTCAACTGCTCAAGATGTAATCAGTCACAATTGTAAGTCGCTTTGGATAAAAGCGTCAGCCAAAGTGCCATAAATGTCAAATCATCAACCGTCATGCCAAAGGACAGTGGAATCAAATGAAGCAACAGGAAAGAACTGTAGACATCCCCCAAAACATTCCCAAAGCTCTTGCAGCACTTTTAATATGCTTTGACTGCGAAGCCAATAAGTCTGAGGACTGTCCAGATGCCAACTTCCACGTGCTTGAGTGTGGACTGCCGTTTGAGACTGTGAAACAGTATAAACGTTCTGAAATGTGAATCACTACTGTCAGAATAATACATTATAATGCAATGATGCATTTTTTACAGCCCTTCTTCTCTGCCTTATAAAATGATGTCATCTCAACAGCTACAACCATGTTGGCATTAAGGCTGAGTTGACAAAAGCTGACCAAATACTGTCTGGTCAACGGTGGGTCAATGGTGAGAAATGTAGATGTGATGAATGGGATAAAAGTGGCCTATAAGTGAAGTAAAATATTGTGGGGGAAAAAGAGGTTATCCTATCACAGGAGTTTACCTGTTCTCCTCTTGACTTGGGTACCACACGCATGTTCTCCATATCACACTTGTTACCAAGGAGCATTCTTTCCACATCCTCATTTGCATGCTAGGGAAATAATTACGTTCTCTGTTAAACATGACATCAGCATGAAAAACTATTGTGATTGACAATTTTAAAGGATAATAGCCAACCACCCCCCTCCCCCACAAAAAACCCCAGCATTTTCACCTAACCTGTCACGTGAGGAAACACAGAGATCAAACTGGAGATAGTGACAGAAAAGAACACAGCTACATTGTCTAAATCAAGGCTGTACTATATATATATATATATATATATATATCTCATTATGATGTTTCTCAACCCATCAGTCATCAAAACCTTCATGTTAAATTACAATCACAAGATCATCTGTGATCTTTAGGATCTATGAATCTATGATCTATAGTCACCTCCTCGATGTTTCGCAGCCATTTGCTGATGTTCTCAAAACTTTTGGCATTGGTTATGTCATAAACCAGCAGGATTCCCATGGCTCCTCTGTAGTAAGATGTTGTGATGGTGTGAAAGCGCTCCTGCCCAGCAGTATCCCTAAAAAGAAACCATTATAAATGGGAAAATTAACATTTAATATTAATAACTAAAATAATAAATTATAGAATAATGAAAAATGTATCCATTTTTAGACAAATTTTTAGAGATCTTAGACAAAATACTACAAATCATTTTTGTAATTAGACTGGATATATTGTGGACATTTCAGTACTGAAGACGCACCATATCTGAAGTTTAATCCTCTTGCCTTCCAGTTCAACTGTTTTAATTTTGAAGTCTATTCCTGAAAAAGCAACGCAGAATTATTACTTCACAAATACTCGCTACCAGC
>JAOXYF010000011.1:3314702-3334636 GCA_028565775.1 Sternarchorhynchus goeldii | reverse complement strand
GTGTGTGTGTGTGTGTGTGTGTGTGTGTGTGTGTGTGTATGCGCATTTTGATGGTCTTGTATATGGATGGCAGAAATGAGCTACTAATGAGTTATAACAGAGTACTACATGTGTTGCTGTTTTGTGCAGGTATCAGACATTCATATTAGTCGCTTCCATGATCCAAAACGCATACCAGACTTTGAAAGATTCTGTACTGACACTATCGATGTCATTAAACCAGCCCTGGTATTGGCTACAGGTGAGTAATCTATACATTTTACATCATCAGAAATCTTTAATGCTAAAAGATATTTAAATATATAAAACAAATCTTTCATGCTCACTATATACCAATAAATTCATTCATTTCTTATTAACAATTCCTTATGCATTGTTATTTTTTCAACTTAAAACAAGCTGTATAGGTCATAGTATTCGTTTTTTTAGTAAATTTTCTAAACCCACAATTGTTTAATGTATATATTTTTTCCTACCCATGCTAAAACATGTTTACCTTTAAATTGTTTTTTTCCCCTAGGCAACAGACATGCATATATCAAATAACTTCAGAATGATGTTTTATTGGTGCATCAGTACCAATAAAGTCAAATAAAGTACAATAAAGTAGCAATAAAGTCCAAATGTCTTCAAAATGTTTGTGGAGTAATGTGTGTTTTTACTGAACATGTATCAGGGGACTTAACAGATGCAAAGACTAAGAATAAAGTTGGTTCCCTTCAACACGAGGTGGAGTGGCAGGCCTATCACAACATCCTAAAGAGATCACGAGTGCTGGAACAAACCAAATGGATTGACATTCGTGGAAATCATGGCAAGTATTTCTTTGCCATATTGTTGCTTTAGTTCCAGTAACTTGAAGGTAAAAATCGTGATCAAACTTCTGTGTTTGATGTAAATATCATAGGCACTTATCACATCCTTTGGAAATACAGGGCTAATGATTAATGATAATGAATAATTTCACATAAATTACTGTTGTAGTGAGAAAACTTGTAGAACTGTGGGTGTAGTAGTGTTGATTGAGAGTAAACATACATAGATATCTCTCAGTTCAGCTCTGATTCCCAGTTTTTTCCTCTTATCTGTCCCAGTTGATTTCCCCTTAGACTCTATAATTGGTGTTGCATTACCAAAGCTTCTAGGCAAGGACTCTCGTTAGCCACATTCTGTCTCCTGTCTCCTCAGATGCCTTCAATATCATATCTCTGGACAGTGTGAACAACTACTACAGGTCTGTGCAAAAATTGAGCAGCAGATAAAGTCTTAGTGTAAACAATTATGGAGTCTAGAATTCTGACTGATGGGGGGGGGTTGGCTAAGTGAGTTTCACATAAATAGGCTTTTAGACACTTCATTTACTTTTCATTAATCTTTAGGCATATTGAACAATATAACAGATGTTAAATGAAATAAAGCGTTGAAGTATAGTAACGTGTTTTTTTTTTCTTTTGGGGTTTAGGAAGTATTCTGCTACCCAGAAGGTTGGCTCCTTTCACTACATACACAGAACCCCATTTGGGAACTATTCGTTCATCTGTGCTGATGCCACTCTTACCCCTGGCCCCAAGCGACCCTATAACTTCTTTGGAATACTGAATCAGGTAGATTTCTTTAGCATGAATTATGGTTAACTATGGTTGTATGTCCCCATCTGCCTGTCGTGTCTCTGCTTGACCCTGGACGATATGCTGTCCCACAGAGGCAGATGGACACACTGGCCGCGTTTGGCCAGGAGAGCTACAACAGCAACCAGACGATCTGGTTTGGGCACTACACCACGTCCACCATCATCTCCACATCCCCGGGAGTCCGAGCCCTCATGAGGTCAGGGAAGGAACAGTTATTTTGTCAGTCCCATTACACATATGGCGCTGTTCTTGGCTTTTGTGAAACGTATGTCGCTCACCGAGAAGCCGAGCTAAAGCCTGTGACGTCGAGCCTCAAGCTGGTATTGGTTGGTCTCTGCAGCACGGCGCTGACGTACCTGTGCGGCCACCTGCATACGCTGGGGGGCCTGATGCCCGTCCTCCACAGCAGACACTCCACGGGCACCCTCGAGCTGGAGCTGGGAGACTGGATGGACAACCGAAGGTAAGAGCAGAGGGACAGAGTGACTGAACACACACACACTGAGATCCAAAGAAGTGCTGAACATTGTGGGGTCCTTGTGTTAGGCTTCCTGTTGGGTCATCAGATGTGTGTTATAAAGCAGGATTTCTCAGTAAGCTGAATAAGGCCGAAGTGAGTATTCCTCAGTAGGAATGTCTCTTACCTAACCTCTTTTTGGATAGTATTCGTTTTTGTTTCAAATTCCCTGTTTTTGTTGGCTTCAATGTTTATATTGCTGTCTTATGTGTTTTCAATATGCATGTGGCAAATTAGTTTACCGTGAACTAGTAGATTTGGGATTGTTGGCTTCGCAAGATACCGTATTTTAATCCTCACACGGGTGTATCTTAATCCTGTACCCAGGTACAGGATACTGGCCCTTGACCATGACCTCTTGAGTTTCTCTGACCTGACCTTTGAGGACTGGCCAGCAGTAGTCATCACCAACCCAAAGGAAGCACTTTATCTCCACCCAGGAGTGGAGCCTCTGGGCCGCATCCGCAGCTCCACCCACATCAGGTGTCCCCTCTGTGTGTGTCTTCTTGAGCCCTAAACCAAACCACGATCCCTAGCCAGCCACACAGCAGGATCATTTTCATCCCTCAGTGCCAAAGAAACGTTTTCTCCACATTACATGCAATCTCCTACTATTACGCTGGCTTAGGTTTTGAATGTTGGTGCAGTGCTCAGTGTTGACCGTTGCCGTGGTCGCATCTTTTGTGCTCGGCAGGATCCTGGTCTTCTCACCGGCGTCGATCACGGCGGTGCACGTCCACGTAGATGGAGCGGCCCTGGGGGAAGCCGTCTCAGTGGGGGGGCCCCTTTATGTGCTGCGCTGGGAGCCCTCCCTCTACCTCACCGGACTGCACACCATCACGGTCAGAGCGGAGGTAAGCGGGGACCCGCTGGGCCAAGCTGGCTGGTGCAGCCAGAGGTTCACATATTGGAAAGCAGAAGCTTGTAGTAATGCATCACATCTTTTATCCTTTATGAATCCCCCTCTTTCTCTCTTTATGATCCTGGCGTGTGTACGCATGTAAGGACTCAGCAGGTCGTTCCAAAGTGCGAGAGCAGCATTTCACCCTAGAGGAAGACCTCACACCCAGCTTCGGTTTCTTCCAATCCTTCATCCTCCTCACTGACCACTGCATCCTGGTATAAAAGTGCAGCCAATGATATGAACCTGCTTTAGGATTGTGTTTGTAGATAACTGCCTGATGCATATGTGTGCGTGTGTGTGTGTACACATCTCAGGCACGCATCGCTTTCGTGGGCGTCGTGCTGCTGAACGTGGGCGTCCTCGTGGTCTTCAGATACTTACAGGCACCTCCCTCGCACGCTGCGGCTCGCTGGAGACACGGTAAAGATGGCAGCCAAATGATCACCACAAAAACTGATCCCACAGAGAGCAGCATACTGAAAGGCACACGCTCTTTGTCCTGTTAGGGAACCTCTTTCAAGTGTATATGGCCTTCCACCTTGTCAGCAAGATCAACCCTTTCTTCTACACCCTGTTGCTATTTAATCTGTGTACTGCATTAGGTAAGTTAAATGGGTAACAGTATGCATTACATGTTTAGATACAATCAGGTAACATCAGTATGTTATATAGAGTGGAAACTGTATGAAACCTGGAATAAGTGTGATGCTTAATTCCTGGTGTTTAAGATGAATTTCCTCAGTCCCTGCTAAGTATCTGTTTACAGTATCTTTGTGATGTGTTGCATGACGCATTGCCAACAGCCAGATGGCACAACCTTTTATCTTTTAAAAGTTCATTATTGCTTTGTTTAGTGAGAGGATGATGCAGCAGATTTTATTCCCTGAGCTACAAAGCATCTGCAATCTGCAACAAAGCCAGCCTACTGGGTGTTAGTGTCCAGCATGAACTTGATTTATCAGCTGGTTTGCAGGTCCGTGGTTTATTGGAGAGGTGATTGATGGGCACAACGGCATCTGCTTTGCTTTCGGGGTGTTTGTGGACGGGCATTTTCTGGAGGGGAGTCTGACCTATGTTGTGGGCACGATTCAGGTAAGTGTTGCATGTACACCTGAGTTTTTAAAGTGTGCGCGCGCACACACACCTTCAAACTCCCAGTCCTCTGGTAGAAGGTCTGATTGTGAGAGGGTAAAAGTTGGAATGTGAAACAAGATTTAATTTTGACTTCTAAGAATAATCCGTTGTAGTTCTTCGTACCTTGCGCAGTGGCTCAGAGTAATGAGAGACGGCATTTGACCCGTAGCTCCTATTTTCCTTCCGTCTTCTCCAGCTGATCTTCTTCAACATGCCTCTGATGTTCTACCTCTGCTGGAGCCTTCACCAGCGCTGTCACGGCTGCACCTTTCGTTCTCACCTCCGCCGGCCGGGCCTCCACCGGCGGGCCCTGGCCGCCCACCTGGTCATGCTGCTCCTCCTCGCCTGGCAGGCCTACTCCTGCTACTTCCTGCTGGAGACCTACGGGCTCTTGGCGTTCCTCCTGTCGCCGGTGCGGACCTGGGCCCTGCTCATGGGCGTACTGCTTGCCTGCAGGGCCTGGAGCGGCCCGCCGCCACGGATCGGCGACGAGTCAAGAGCGGCGCATGAGAACGTCAAGAACACCACGCTGTCATGACAGTAAGACCCCGCGCGGTCGTCCGTCTTTGGAAACATCTTCGCAGTGTCTGCTTTTCGTTTCTCACCATTGCCTCTCGTTACACAACCACTGCATTAGCAGTTATTTGTCTTGAGAATAAAGGTGCCACCCACAATCTGTAGGGCCATACTAAATTCATACTAGATTCATGGGCAAATTTGCTTCTTGAATGTAGTGTTTAGAAAAATCACATTTCATAGATATTATAAAAGAAATGCTGAACTTCATGTCAGTTATTAAACAACACTGGTACCAGTGGAAGCCTGTAATACATAGTAGATATCCAACCTTAATGGTTATAGCAGTGAACATCTGTTTCACCAGCTCTCTTTTTTTTGCCCAAATTCAATCACTCTGTCCACTAGAGTGATGTTTTGCATACTAAATCATTTGCTAAATTGCTATGGAAACAGTTACTAAGACTGCCTGCCTCCTGGTGCACATGAGCCAATGAACCCAGACACTTGAATGCTACATGAATCCAAAATGTCAAATCAGCTTTGCACAAACTTTCAATTAAGGTGGTGAGCAGTAAAATGATGAATTTCACAATATTTAATGGAAAATTGTTTATCACAGTCATTTTATGGCTGTGAGTTTTGTTGGACTCTAATAACCAGTAATGCAGATTCCTTTGATGAAGAGATGATGTACTACTTGGAGTTTTTAAGGTTGGTATTGGTAGAATAAATTTAAACCAATTCAGCATCTGAAAGTCGTGCACACTGACCTGAGCAACTCTGCCACACTTTATATCTATGATAAAATACTCTTTTATTTTGATAAAATGCATGTTATTTGTGGACCAATATTGAGGACCTACAAGTTTACCAAGGCTGGGGTTTGTATGTATTTTTATTTTATTATCCGTCGGTGCATCCACTTTAAAGATCCTGTTCTGATGGCATCGTGGTGACTTTACTACACTTAATCAGGACGCTTGTTGCATTCAGAAAGTAGTTGGCTTGGTAAAAAGAAAAAAAAAAACTCGCATGCTTTGTTTCATTAAACATTATGGGCGCTGTTCATACAGGTGCCACCATTTTACTTCTTAAATCAAGCTCTTATTGAGCCCAGTTGTCTTGTAGTTTTTAAGAACCGGTGTTTTCCATCGCTACTATAACCACCGATAAAAGAGCACAAATTCCAAACCTAGGAGCTTGTGGGTCTTCCTTCAATTTCTTTACCATCTGTTTTGAATATAATCACCAGCTGAACCAGTTCATTAGAACATGCTGACTGCCTGTTTTGAAACAAAAAACAAAGAAACAACAGCAGTTAAAAGCCTGGACACACTTTTTTTATAATAATAGGGAGGACGTAAACACGAGTAATTGTGACAAAGTTTGTTAAACAAATCAAATCTCCAGCCCTTGCTTTAGTGCACTGTTTACATTCTCTTAACCACTATACTGAGGCAGCCATCTGGATGTTCTTCTAGTAGTCATGAAGGAGTTCCTATATAAAGCTTGTTGGCTGAGAAAGTAAAATAAAAAATGAAAAATGAAAACTTCTTTGTTTAAAATATTTTTTGGGGAAAATGCATATATATATACACAGGCTTGACTATTTCTATTTTCTTTAAACAAGTTCAAGCATAAACTTAAAATGTATTTTAGAAATAAAGTAAATAAATTTAAAAACATACTTTCAAGTGTGTCCAAACTTTTAACTGTTGCTGCAAAGGGCAGAGGAAAATGCTGTCCATTTAGTTAATGACAGACTGAAATACTGAAAATAACTTCAAACATTGTTTCGTTTTATTAATGAATTGATTTAATTTTATTATTTTTTAAACCAAGCCAAGATATAAGTCTCTGAATGACATGTGAAACACCCTGTTTAGACAGTCAAAGTTTAGACAGCCAAAAACACCCTTTAAAAAATCATTGCTATTTTCTGTGGAGAAGTATGCTGTGTGAGGGGTCTTAAGCAAACCCTGCACAAAGTTCAATATTAGTGTTTTGCTGTGAAACTAATTTTAAATAGTGTGGTGAAGACACTAGTCCCCTGATTGAAACCTCTGTTTGTGAGCAAGAATTAATGCAAATTTAAGAAATCTTGTTTGTTTGGTATAATCTTCAAGTAGCATGAAAATGCAATCCATAATGCATATGCACTACAGATAAACTCAAGACCAGATCAGTAACAGAGTAACATCCTTATCCAGGTCATGTTGCTGTGAACACGTCCTGATGTAGGATGCAAACTAGGAAAACAATCAGAGTTGTTTGCTGAATAGAGATCATTTTCGAATTGTACGACAATGAAAGTTTTGCATTCATTGTGTCTAGCACGTAAATTACAGTCTTACTCTGTAAAAGTAGGGTCTTCTTTCCGTTTCTGTATGCTTCATAGGTGTTCACATCAAATCTGCTGGAAGAGGTTCTGGTGAAATTGTTGAATTGTATTATTTTTCTTGGTTGGGTTGATGATCTCTTGTCTCAGGAACGTAAAGACTTGAACACTGGGCTGCTTGGAAATCTTTGTCATTGTTTGTGAAATATATGGATTTGGATGGGATTTTGTTTCAGAGGGTTCTGGATGCAAATCTCATCTCTGAGGCTTTACTTTCCTGTGGAACCTACCTGGGTGACAGAGGAGGTGCAGCTGTAACTTTTATTGGCATTTACAAAATACATAACTGTCTAGCAAACTGCTCAGTAAGTTTAGCTAACTCAAACCTAGGCTTCACACAAGCTTATCATTGTAAAAAGTAGAAATGGACTTAAAAATAAAATTTGTGAAAGGTCATATAATTCTCATCAAGTTAAATTCTCCAAACTCTTGCAAAACCATACATTGTTTATTTAATTCATATTTCTGACATCTCATATGACTGTCATCACCAATTACATAATTTCCAAGACTTGTACATGGGGCAGGTTACAGGGGAGAGACAAACCAAGAGATGAGTTTAAGGCCAGACACTTTTTTTTTACATTGGGATTTCCTGTTTTGTTTGTTTTCCAGTTGTGGCTCATGAAATCATTATTTGGTGCAATATCATATTTCATACATGTTACTCTAGATGTGTGGTGAAGTGATATGAGTTTGATTTGAAATTCTGTGATTTTATAATTTATACATATTGATGTAATTATGTAGGTGTGTATGCTGTATTAATGTCTACTGTGATTTCTTTGTTTTTAGTAGTTATACTGCCTGGTATTTCCATAGTGAACAATCCTGTACATATTTTGGAAGCTTCCAGTAATCAATAATCTAGTTCTACCTGAGCAAAGCTTAACTCACCTGATGGCAAAGCCCCAACCCACCAAACTCTGATGCAAAAAAGAGCAAAGATGCATGTCTTTCAACCAGAAAACACCGGTTTGCAATTTGACACATAAAAGTGGCCAAAGGACTTTAATCACATGACAGTGTTTTGCCTCATCACTTGCTTTTTTGACATGATAAACAAAACGGTATCAAGCTGAAGTCAAAATGCATGTTAATGCAGTTACTATTTAACATGATCGCTAAATTTTAGGTAGAAGGTCATTTCACTCCAGTATAGGATGAGTTCCTTCATTTGAAACCATTTTGAGAAACAGCAAAGTCTCGCTGATAAATCGGTTTAAGTATCCTGTTGTATTTACTGCATGTCAAACATATTACATGAGCGTCCCTGCTAAAAAGTCTTAGCTATCCTTTAAGTAGACATTGCTTTAGGCAAATACGCCACAATTAAGGAAGACAACTTGATTTTAAAAGGGGAAAACCATTGAACAGTACTGAAGAATACAATTTTTTTAAATTCCATTGTCAGTGTTTGATAGGCAAGCATTATTTTTATAGCACTGCTTGCTCTTTTGGCTTAGAAGTCAGTAAGAATAGAGCTAGATCGTTTAAAATTATACCTACATGTTATTGTAATGAACACTGAAAATAAAACGCACAAGGCCGCTTGTGGCAAAACGGCACCCTCTGCTGGAGAGTTGTGGTTCAGTCTGAAATCTTCACAATTTGCTTCCCAGTGTTGCCTCCCATCATCATTGAACAAAAAGCCACTGCAATATAATTGTACCAATTTTTATACGAACTTAACATGTACACAGCAAATTGTATAAGTTATGTATAAAGCAGAGTATTTAAGTCTTACCACCCATATTTTCTATTCCATTCACTACAGTTTCCAGTACCTGAAAAAATTAAACAGTGAGTGTCAAATCTCTGCAGCATAACCACTTATATGAGGAAATCTTGAACCTCTTACCTTAATTTGGCCCGTCTTCACCCACTGACTCAGCTGCAGGAGTCCTTCTTCATGTTTCTCCATATAGTTCAGGACCATAAATCGTTCCCTGAATACACGTGAAGCAAAAGTGACATGCTGGTTCCAAGGAGGAGGGAGGAGACGCTAAACAGACCAAGCCTCGCTAGCAACCAGGGTGCATCTCACTGAGAATCATGTTTACTTAGTAGTACGAATTATTAGCCATGCATGCAAAGTGGACATACAGGAGAAACACATCTTATTGAGACACGCTGGCGCTAACTCTACAGAAGTATTAGCCGTGCACTGAAAGTGTTGATATTGGCAAGCAAATGCAATGAATAATTTTTACTGGCCTCAAAATGTATTTGGTGGAAAAACAATTAGTTGGGTTTAGACCTGGTAATATTTTTGCTGCGCAGAGCTTCCAGTGTCTCCTCACTCAGTGGAGGTGGGTAGGGCAAGTCTTTATTATACTGAGAAATCTGACCACACAGGATCACATGACTTCCACTGTTCATCTACAGTGAGGATTGAGAAAAATGTTCTCAGACCAAAATGACTGCAGTCTTTCATGAAAAGTGGGAGGCGTATCTAATATTTTAAATGTATACTTTAGCTATATTTGAAAATGTCTGCCTATGCCAAAATAAACTGCACAATTCTAAATGTATCTTATAAACAACCTGTTAACTCTAATGGTTAGTCACAACCGATATTTCATGAACGACGTAAATAAAGCCTCACCGATCTCACACAAACAAAGGCAGTTAAAGTAATTTTGAAAAATTACTTTAAAATTTTGAAGACGTGTGGATTACAGTTTTCGATCGACGTCAGAAGGTATGGCAGTCTATTAGATACAGATATTGAATAGGTGTACCAAATAAAGTGGTACTTAAAATGTACCCGAGATATGACAGTGTCACTTATTGGACCTCCAACATTATCGAAGTAGATGTCCACTCCTCTGGGACAACTCTCCTTCAGTGCTGTTGAAATATCCCCCTTTTTATAATTCACAGCTGCTGTGAAGCCCAGTTCTGACACCAGGGCCTGGCATTTCTCGTCTGTTCCACAGATACCAACCACTCTTTCACAGCCATCCAGCCTGGCAATCTTGCAGGACAATGGGCAAGAAAATAGCGACACAACTCATACAAAAGCTCATCACAGTCTATGTGAAATTTGCATCTGTAGAAAAAGGAACAAATCACATTCTTTACTTTGTATCAAAGTAATAGACGATGCAACAATTGTACTCTGGGATTATACCTTGGACAGAGGCTCTTATAACCATTGGTAAATCCTTCATTTTACACACACACTACCTACCTGCCCAGCAAGTGACCCACAAGCTCCAGCAGCTCCACTGACCACCATGGTCTGATTGGCACCGGGAATCACATGACCTTTCTCTCTCACACCCAGAAGTGCAGTGAGTCCAGGCATGCCCACTGCACCCAGGAAATATGACAGGTGCCCATCAACCATCCTGGGATCAATCTACAAGGAAGGTCACACAAGTTACATCGGAAACATACACAAGTCTGCATATGTATGTAACAGCACCTAATAATGAATACCTTCTGTAAAAGGTGGCCGTCCATCACATTGTAGGTCTGCCAATGCCAGTTGAAGGAGGTGACAATATCACCCACTGCCAGTACTTCATTCTTACTGGCTTCCACCACACCAATCCCACCCCCATCAATGCACTCTTCCAGCTTCCATGGTAACAGGTAATCAGCACCCGTGTCATCATTCATACGACAGCGCTGCACAGAGATAATCAATTTTTCATGTACTATATGGAATTTAGATTTTTCTGTTAACATGTCCAGAAGGGCTTTTTAGTTGAATTATAAGTTGAAAATACAAATATGTGCAAAACTTATGGTGCTCAAAACTGGCCTTCAAACTACTGCCTTAATAAACAAAATATGAACTTATGTTAAATTATACGTTTCTGTTATTGTAAATGACACATCCAGTTTGTAATACACTATCACCTATGAACAAGTTTCCTCACCATGTAAGGGTCAACAGACAAAAATAAGGTCTTGACCAAAACTTCGCCCTGTTTTAGGTTCGTAGACAAGGTAATCTCCTCAACACGGAAGTTGTCTGGAACCGAATTACTACTTTTTCCTTGGCACAAGCAGAAACAAAATATATAAAATCTTGGACGTATTACG
This sequence comes from Sternarchorhynchus goeldii, assembly GCA_028565775.1. Lineage (NCBI taxonomy): Eukaryota > Metazoa > Chordata > Actinopteri > Gymnotiformes > Apteronotidae > Sternarchorhynchus > Sternarchorhynchus goeldii. The sequence continues at coordinate 3,323,474 of JAOXYF010000011.1, read as the reverse complement.
TTTGTAATGTTTTGCATTTATCTAATTTTGTCTGTATATATGTTGTTGTATTCACGAATTATACACATATTGAGAGGTTTGTAGAACAATATGCCCGTTAAAACTATATAAAATAATATATGCAAATAAACAACACTTAATAAATTTAGCTGTTCTCTTTGTAGTGCCAACGTAAACAAAGCAAACAAGCACAGATTACGCTACCTGGGCGAGAGGATAAAACAACTCTTTGCCCGGTTAACATTTTGGCAAAAACTAAACAAGTTCTACTGTTGAACAATACGGAAACTAAAATCACGTGGCTAATATTGCAAACTCTCAATAACACGGAGCACGATATATCAAGCCTACTTCACATTCCAACTTCACAACTATAGCTTCCGTGAAAATCACGTGATGTGCAACTATGCTTCTTATTCGTTCTTGTATATGAGGTGTCGGATGTGCATGCTATTTAGGTCAACCTAAATAATATAAAACAATTAAAAGAAAGTTTACTAGCCTAACTATCAGCTGTATTTGGCTGACTCTTCTTGAAACAGACTGTTTTGCTAATGCCTAATTCAAGGACTGTACAAAGCATATGAACTTGTACTACTACATCATGTTATATGCACCCGCATGTATAGCCTGTCATAATAAGAGCAACCTGTGGCCTGCAAGAAGGATCTACACAAACACAAGTATTTTGCTAATAATCAATAATCATCTTAATACCTAGTTATTAAAGAATGCAAAACGCAGAATTCAGTGAGTTGCTGCAATGCAATTTGTGCTTGTTAAAACCTCGAAATAAGCAACTCTTCATTTAAATACCTTGCACACATGTTGCTCCGTTTAGTAAGACACTCATTCCATAATGTTAGTATAATTTTAAATAACTGGTTAATTTTGTCGTAGAGGGACGTTTTTAATGGCGCAAAATCTCCGAATATCTGATTTTTTAAGCGATGTGCTCATGTTACTAACTAGGAAGTGACGCTTGAAAGTTTTTTTCCCCTCTCGAGAAAGGAACGCGCATAAAAGCGGATCTTCGAACTGCGACGTACTACACTGAGGTATTGAAACGCGCATAATATATTTTATATGTTTTATTTTCTGCGCTGTATTGCACGAAGTAGCTATGTGTTTAATCTGTTTATGCAAAGCGTCGAAAGACGAGCTTCACTTAAGCTGGGTGGATCACTGACAGAAGTGCACGTCAAATATAGGCGAGGGTTGATGTTTCCTAAACTGTCTTGTAAACTGTAACTATTCGATATAAGGGGGTTCTACCCTTTCACGGCGTTCTTCTACAGGCAACGTGGGAGGTTTCTTCAGTATAATGGTTTCTTACTGGACAAATGCCATGTTTTTTTTAAGAATCGGCTTCATATTTTCTCCCCTTTGCAGTAAAATTTTCTTTATGATCTTCATCCGAAATTTACTCCAAGTAAAATTTTTTTGCTGTACCTTCGTGGCAGTGGAAATTTTAACTGATACTTTTATAATGAGGGAGAACTCAGTCTTGTTGCTCTTGTGCAACTTGATGTTGTGTAACTTTCGTACACTGGCAGTTCTTAAGCAGCTAGCTCCCAGGTTTTGTTTAACTGTATGCAAGCATGCCATTATGTTTGTGGTACACTTAAATGGCATTTCGAAAGTGTACACATTTCAGCTTCAACATGCAAGTATAATGGAGACCGAGATGATGTTAGGATTTAGTAGATCTGTTTGGCAGTAAATCTGCTACACAAACATTCAATTTTGATATAGGTCTTATTAAGTCACATCAAAATCGGATGAGACTGGATTGGTGCAGGCTAACATTGCATAACAAATGAAGAACTGTGTCATTGTAATGAATGGTTTGCCATTTTGCAATACCACCTAAAGTGGTACTGTAAAAAAAAAAAAAAGTATTTTGGGTCAAATTCACAAATATTACACTCGACAAGCAGTGGATGCCTTGCATCAAGAATCGCTGGCCTGAATGTTTGTTGGCTTTGCACTTTATTTTAAGACATGGCACACACAGCATGCGCACACTCTGACACATGGCTATCAGCACCCAGTGTGTCCTTTCTCTTGGCAAGCATAATTGGTCATGCCTGTAACTGCTGTTCTGAACAGCTCAGCAGCCTGTACATGTAGTCCTAGTCTATGGGAGACAAATGGCTCTGAATCCTTCTCTGTGGATTTCCATGTACATGCAAAGATCTTAGCAAATGCCCTTACAGACTTGGAGCCCTAAAATTTGAAACTGTTTGAAACTGCCATGTGCCTGGTTTACCCAGACACTGTAGTATTACTGGGGGAGTGGGGGTGGGGGATTACAGTAAAGCAGTACAGTAAAACTCTTTTCCAACCAGCAGGTTATATAAGATGTAAGTTTGATCCCTCAAAGAGATTTAATAACGTATAGTATCATAAAAATGTTTTGATGAGCAATTTTTCACGTTCATGGACTGACATTCCAGATATTCCACATTGAAGTTTTAAAATGGATATTTTTTAACTGTAGTGACTCGCTCTGTAGTGATTATAGTGACGTAACTTGCTCAATAAAGATTCTGACGTAAAGCGGAGGGATTTATTAATTAAAAGTTGTGCATCTTAGCCCTAGCTATTGTTGTGCATCTTAGTTGTGCATCTAAATATTTTTGACTACCTGTGATAAAGCAACTTCTTGGGACACTGTTTTAGAACAACCTGTCGAAAACATAATTCGGAGTATAAATCCAAAGCTCTGGACGAATGACTACTTTTTATTGTTTTCAACATAGACGTCTATGATGACCAAGTGAACAAGACTCCGAATTTAATTAAACGAGTTGTCGCTTTTATAAGGCTTTGCCTGTCTAAGGGTTAGGCCGGGTTTTTTTTTTAAGGATTAGTAGAACCGAACAGACTCCTCATACTTTACAACGCATTTCCCACTGACGGAATTTCCCGCATGACCCGTGCATTTGCCGTACTTGCAGCGCCCCACATGGAAGGGAAGGCCTTATATGGCTGTGGAAGTAGGCGTGGCAAATTGGACTAGGGGATCACAAGACTTGCTGAAACAGAATTTGTTGTTCGATACTGCTTTTAGACTGCGAATAGAAGGACCGCGCTGAGAACGTATTTGTAGCTATAGCTAGCTGCTGCATAATTGCTTTTGTTGCCTGATTCCTTGTAGATTGTTTTTGCAGAAAAGCTATACTCTTTACAGTTTATGCCTTTCATTTTTGCGAAAGTCTACCTCTTGAGTAATACTGGAGTGAGGTCAGCATAGCATGACTCAACCTTGGATATGCATGCAGTCATTTCTGTACTATTGCATTACCCACTGGGCGCATGGACTAGCAGTTATTGTTGAAATCTGGATGCGACGCGAAAAAATTAAGAAAACGGTAGGGTTTTCTTACATCTGTAAACTGGGTCACGGGCTTGTTTACCAAAATGGTGGACAGTTCAAGCAGTCGAATAGGTACCTAGTATATTTGTAAACAACTTGGCTATTTAGCTAGCTAACCCTGGATAAATAGCTAACCTTTATTTGAGTTCGAAGTGAGCTAACTTAAGAAAATATAACCCGTTCAATGTGCCAATGCAAAACCAAACAAACAGTAACTCTCTAACCATTGCCTACTCGTGATACGTGGTTTAAAGGATTCGCAAGACACATCATCGTACTGAACGCTGGAACTGCCTTCGTTTTACAGAGTTGACAAGTTGGAAAAGAATGCAGCACCGTGGCCTCACCATTTCGCCGGTATAACCACTTTTATTATCTTGCAGCTCGTGCTTGCCTTTATATGGTGTATTGTTGTGCCTCTTTGTTGCAGTGTGCCACGGAATTAGTGACTGGATAATCCTTTTTCTGCAACAAAGGACTTCTCGTAAATACTGCTGAGCTGGCTGGGCTCGGAAGGGGGGTCCAGGAAGGGCACTGATAACTAGTGCGCAACGTTGCGTTCCTCTATCACAGGAAATTCTCGTTTCCATGTCAAACACGACGCTTGCACCTTGTTTGCCCTTATCTAGTAGTTTATATTAAGAATCTAGCGGGATTAGGTGATTGTGCTTGACGTTAGAAGCCTAGTAAACACCTTAGCTAGCTTGTCGTTTGCTAAAACTGTCTTAAGTTACTGTGCGATGCCGTCGTGTCTGGTTTTGTTTTTGTAATATGGTAGCCATAGTATTGCGTGCATATTACGCATTTTTATTTTGTGCTCAGCATGCACGGATTTATTCTGTGCTTCCTTTTCAAGTGAACAAAATGCATGTTTGTGTTGCTACGTATTTATCGTATTTGTCCCAGATCGGTTAACCGATCTTGTTTACCTTTAATAGCCCAGTAAGCACGCAAACGCACGCGTTGAGCGCACCGCTGACTTCTAGGTGCATTTCTTATTACCGTGTGTAGTCAAATTACATCGCGCCGCCCCGCGAGGACTAAGAAAGAGAGCAGCTGCAAATGGCTATTTCGAGGAGCGATACCGTAGCCCTGTGTTATCATAACATGGTGGTCTCTACTTGTGCAACCCTAATTGTCAGGACCACTTGCCTTAATGCAGTTAAAAATTTAAAGTTCGTGGAATTAACTTGTTATAGACTATTAATTACATCCCTGGCAATGTAATAATTTTTGTCCTTTGGAAAAAGGCTCTTTTTTTTATCATTGCACCACAAAAGCTAGTGGCAGAAATGCATTTTGTTGTGTGAGCTTCATAATGCAAAAGGTAACATGCATTTCGTTAGAAAGACCGCTGATCCGTTCATAAAGAGGAAGTGACGGTGGTCAGAAATCTGGCCAGTAGTGATTAGGCGTTAAACCAAAACAAGACGTTTGTAGGGTATCACAAGTCTCTAGTCCATTCTAATGGCTTTGCAGCAAAACCTCCATAACTAACAACTAATTAACACCTCAACAATATTTCATTGCAAAAGATTGAGAAGCACTCACACTTAATAGGCATATGGCTTTATTTTGTCAGCACCTAGCAGAGAAGCAAGATCAGACTGCATGTAATCAGAGTAGTTTCCATGGAGAAGAGTTTAACCACTAACAAATGCTAAGATATGAATGTGTAAATTGTTGTGGGATCTGAAGTCTCTCAGGTGGTGGAAATACCTTGGGTATGAGAAAATTGCTATATACATCAAAACTATTATTGCGGTTGTTGTTATTATAGTATATTTAATACTACTGTTGTCTTTCGTTATTGTATTATGAAACATAATCATATTAAAAACAAAGTTTAATGATTGAGAGAAAATAGTTTTACACTTGCTTTGGGATAGCATGCAGCCTTTCTCTGACCAACACGCACTCCACCATAAATCATAATTTGTGAATGCAGTTTTCCAAACTCACATTTGATAGCATTCTCACATTTCCTGCTCTGACTCACAATGTGAGATCATTGGTGGTTTGCTGAAATGAATGTGAAATGCGAGAGTGTTTCTCTTTGTCTTTGTGCAGTGCAAAGAACATAACCTGAATGCCACAATTGTACACCATTGCTTAAGTTTGCCATACACACCCTTTCTCTAGGCCTCTAGACAGATATTTGAAGTGGACCCCTATATCTTCTTAAGTGCTCCCACTCTGGGCACATGGTAATGTTTTTGACCATTCTCTCCTCAGGTTGTGATCCATGAATGAGTAAGACAAGACAAGCTGCTGGTATCTCCACTTGCTCTTATATCCTGGGATCAGTAGAAGAGTTGTCGCGACGAAAGCTAACAGACATGTTTGCGTGTCCGTCAGTTGACACTGTGGTTTCTACAAATGGGATGCCGCAGTTTTGTGTTTTAAAACTAACTTCCATTCCAACCATGCTGAGCAGATTTGGATGACCACAGACTCTTTAAAACCTTGTTGATATATTTGTGAATAAAGACGGACACGCGCGTTTCGTCCCACTGGGGAGTTCTCTGTGTGGTTTGGGGTTTTGAACTCTTCGTACCCCCTCACAAGTCTGCTTCAGCCCTCCTCTGGCATTCTCATTCATGATAGCCATGAGTTTGCCGCCTCAACAGAAGCCCAACGCAAAGAGAACAGGTAAGCGCATCACATTCTTCAACGACCAGGGCAGTGCAATGAAAGAAGTCACTCAGCATGCAGAGGGCCCCTACTATGGCATGGGAGCCCCTCCTTCGGAGCAGGGCCGCCCTGAGCCGGTGGGCGTGGAAAGCTCCAGTGCAGAGGGGCCACATATGTACCTCAACTCGGTCATTTTTAGCCCAGAGAAGAACGAGCAGAACCGCAGTCACTATCAGCAGCCCATGCCCATGAAGTGGCCTCACCCAGAGCAGCCTCAGCAGAGGTCTACGACCTGGTCTCAGGGTGCCCCAATGACCACCTGGACACAGAGTTTTGGCACGTATCTGGGAACTCAGGTCAGCTTCCCAAAGCAGCTTCCTGAAGGCATGGTGATTCCACAGGTGCAGCAGCAGCCACCTTCCATCAGGATGGGTGAAAAGCAACAGCAGGCACCCAACGCGGCAGGCGAAGCCTTCCGGGAGCCTGCTAAAACCAACCGGAATATGGACTGGGCGGAGCAGCAGCAGCAGCAAGCCTTTCAACAAACCCACAAAACCGGAATCCTAAATCCCCAGCAGCATGTGACGTCCACAGCTGGGAACACGTCGGTGCTCCAGCCCTTCCAGCTAGCTTTTGGGCAGCCCAAGCAGAACCTGACGGCGGGATACTATCAGGTGTTCCAGAGCAACAGGACGTTGCCAAATTTGAACTACGGCGCCCAGGCGAACTCGCAGCATCAGATGCAGCAGCTGCAGCAGCATGAGCAGCAGATGCAGATGCAGAGGCTGATGCTTCAGAAGCAGCAGCTGCAGCAGCAGCACATGCAGCAGCAGGCACTGCCGCACCAACCACAACCGCCACAGCAGCAGGTGCAGACACAGGTGCACCAGCTCAGCCAGCTTCAGCAGCCATCGCAGCAAATGCAGCTGCAGCAACACGTGCAGCAGCAGGTGCAACAGGCCCCGTCGCAGAAGATGAAAAGCGAACCGCTGCAAAAGCTGCAACAGAATCAGCAAGTGGTGGAACAATACTCGGGTGGCCAACAGACCCATGTGCCTGAGAAGTCTAACCTTCAGGTGGTGGGCCAATCCCAGGTCATTCCTGAACCCCCGCCCTCCCAGGACCTCGCACCCCAGCACGCGGCTGCCGTTCCCCAGCAAACCGCCGAGACCCAGCAGCCTGGGCCCCGGAGGTCCCGCCGCCTCTCTAGAGAAGGTGGAGGGCCTCCCTCGGAGAACCCCTTCCTTGTGGCTGCTGACCAACAGGTTCAGGACTCCCAAAACGGGGCCCCTGATGCAGGGGAGCCTGCGGCCAAACAGGATATCCGAGCTGCCCCCACAGGGGTTATCCAGAGCACACGGCGGAAGAGGAGGGTGTCTCAAGAGGTCAACCTAGAGACCCTGGCACAGAAGGCTTCAGAGATGGAGTCACTACCCTCCCACACTGTCAAGGTAAGTTCAGATTCATATCAGTCTGGTTCTTAAGCTATGGAGAACAGTAGGTTTTATGAAATCCTGACGTATGAAATCTCAAGATGTAAGTCCAAAACTGTTTTCTCTTTTTATTTTCTTTTTGAAAATGTGTTTGATCATTTATTCGCGTGAGGAAGCGGACTTGAGTGACACACTTGCGCATGCGGAAGCTGTCTTGCACAGTCTTCTGGTTCTGCAGGTTTGTCTGCTGTATTGCAACTGGCAGCTTTCAGCCAATGTGAAAACTGCTGGTGGCCCTGTTCCAGTGATCTAGACCACGTATGTGGTGGTTAACATCTCTACTGATTGTCCACTTCCTTCTGCCCTCCAGAAAGCCGCATGTGTACTTCAGTAGTTCCCACGCACCTGTTACTAACATGGCCGTTTGAACTTATTTAGAGCTGTAGTCTAGTTACGAGGTTTGACTTAACATTGTGGCACTTGGGTCCTATTTTGAGCTACTTCCGTTCCTGGTTTTATTTATCTGCTTTAGTTACTTTCTGTGTGTCTTCATTAATAACCGTAATGAAACTCCTGTTCGCTGTTTTATGGAGCTTTCATATTTTTATGCATTTTTGAGTTCAAAAGTTTTTAGCATATGTCTGTGTTGGCTCTGAAAAAGAGTACAAGTGTATATGAAGTAATATTTAAATGCAACTTGTAAGTGAAAAAGTGCTTACCATCAAACCTCTGAAAATATGGTTTAATTTTGCATAAACTTGATTCGACTTTATTTATTTTTCTGACCTGTCATTATCTATAGACAGAATTTTTATATGGATTAATTTCAGTGGAATATTACACAGACTGTAAAGAGTTGCTATAAAAATTATATGGACAAATTAATCAAGTGCCCATTGACTATCATGTTTTAGCATATTTTTTTGATGAGCTTCTGCAGCATGGATGATGACGAATGTTGGTTCATAGGGCTTCTGTGGATGTGTCCTTCAGAGCTGAGTGCCAGGCTGGACACCTTTTTTTCCTGCCACTGTTAAGGTTTCACTATATATCAGTTGTTAATCATCTTTGCAGATTTGGCATTTACAACGCTGATAGCAGAAGGCTTCAATATGCAACAACAACAACAATATATATATATATATATATATATATATATATACACGTGTGTGTGTGTGTGTGTGTGTGTGTGTATAATATGTACAAAACACACAATTTCCTAAATGTCAAGGTCATTGTGTAGTCTTGTGTGAAATTATCCTAACAGGAGTGAAATAGCAGTATTTTAAGCTTATTTCATAAATTGTATATATTCTAAAGCAC
>JAOXYF010000011.1:3273383-3299872 GCA_028565775.1 Sternarchorhynchus goeldii | reverse complement strand
ATAATATAAAAAAAATTATTAGTTTACTTTCTTTCTATGCTATTTTCATAGGGGCTTGTACACTAATGGTGAACATGGAAAGAAGTGCTTTTTACTACAGCATAACTTATTGTGTTAAAATTATTACTTGTTGTTTTGGAATAAATATGATAAATTGCAGTCTTTGTAAACTCATATTGGGATATTATGACTGTATATTTTGTTCATATGGAACATTTTTTTTTTAATTGTAAAGGTTCGAGGTAGAGAAATGTTCAAAAGCGTGTGGAATAGTACCACAAGGTGGCAGTGTTGTCAAAAAGACTGAACTAAAGGAATCCTTCAAAGCATTACCTGCACAGGCAAAAAAAATATCTTTACTAATGTATGAGACTAGCATGCATATTACCCGGCTCGGTGTAAGGTAAAATAAAGCATCTAAACTTGCCCTGCAGATACCACTCATAATTTTCTCGCCATTTCATGAAGTATACGTTAAATTACCTAATCGGTGTAAAGAATACTCGCTTGTAAGCACTCTTGTTAACACATTTGTTCGTGTGCTTGGGTTCCCTCTTGAGGAGGAGTCTCGGGTAGAGTTCGGAAGGCGCACTGCTGTAAAACTCCCCGAATGTGAAGCTCTTATTTTATGTGATTATTAGGAGGCCCGTCAATTTAGTCAAAGACCAGTCAAACTGACCTTGCTGGAACGCAATGGCACTGCGAATCTGAGCTGTTTGAGGTCAATTCTTTTACAAGGACAGTCGTGCTTCATATTACCTTAGAACGTGCTCAGTGGTCTACAGCTGCAGCAAGTGCAAAAGGCGACCTCCAGGTTTTAATAATCAGCAATTCTCTTTACATGTTTGTTTATGCCCTTGGGTGGGTACACGGTTTTTTGTTATGCAGTACAATTAACATAACTAATTAACACAATTAACAAAAGTCGGTTTATATACAGGAACCCTCAATGTATTCGAGCTCCCAGTGTTCCAGAGTAGGCGGTTTTAATGTGGCGGGAAGTGCGTGGATCCAGCGTGTCGACGAGAATTGGACGGGAGAAGCAAGTGCCAAAATAAGCCACAGGTATTCTAGGAAAGATAAACGGATGCCCTAGGACTACGCAAATACGCACACTGCCCTTCAGCCTTAAATCTGTAGAAAGATAGGTTGCCGGATACCCAAAGAACTTGGGAATTGTCTTTGATAATACAGAAGCCGTACGATATTTTTTATTCATATTGACCCACTGATGCGGTCATTGTTGTTATATGTATATACTGTATGTCAAATCTTGATTTCAAGGGAGTATCGTTAAAAAATAGACCTACACAAGGTTTAATCACTTAAGTCCCCCAACAATTTGCTGACACACATTTATGTTCTCAAAGGGCATGTAAACACCCTATTAGCAGAGATCTACTAGACCTCCAAGGTAAGGACTTAAAAAGCAGCCCTACAGACCACATTTTGTATTCATTTGTGTGTTTGTGTGTACACCTCTGTAAGGAATGAACTGGTCATAAACTAGGCATTTTAACGAACTACGGAAGAAACAGACATTAACTCCCACGCACCACTTTCCAATTGTACAGCTCATCCTGTAATTATAGTTGGGTAAGGCGATCGGACATTTGCCTTGCTACTTTTATCACCACCTCAATGGGAGACCTCAATAAAATCCTGAAGAACTGATGTTAGGGTTTCCACAGCCCCACCTCAGGGGTTTAACCATAACCCACAGCATGGAGCTGCTTCTTTGAGATCTGACCTATTCCCAAATAAGAACAGCACCGAAATACTGCGATGTACTTCGTGCAGGTGAACGCAGCACGGGCGGGCCTTTCGTGCTTCTCGCTGGGGCCCTCATTAGCAAACACTATCGTGCACATTACCGCACATCTGCACAGTGGTACTGGGCTGTAGACAGCTGCATCCAGCGAGCGTAATAACTTCCAGTTACTCTCCGTCATTCCGTCGAAGGGAGGAGAAGTGGAACGTGGGAGAGGGATGAGAGACTGGGGAATAATTCCATGTTCAGTCAATTAGAGAAACGAAGACTGGCTTCAGCATCAACTCCCCATCTTATCCGCTATGAATAGTACTTTGTTTCTGCTGCCCTGTTGAATTAACACGTCTCTATGATGTATTTGACTAACGGACATTTTATTCTGCAGCTACTCCCTTGGTGGCTACATATCGGCCAAATACGTCATGCTGTGAATGTTACTAGATTTCACAGATAATACTTTATATCTGGAACTGCACGCGTCGAGTGTTTGAATTAAAAATAGGGCTTGCGGTAACGCTGTGAGCAAAACGCACGTTGAGTTGGACTATTATTGCCAAATGACATACTTAGCTTTTCATAGACTTTTGTCTAAAGTAAAACTGAATAAACTGCAAGTTTTCTTAAAGTGACTTTTAAGTTATAAACTTTGCATGCGCTCAGCAAAAACGGTTGCTCAAATCGAATACATGACAGCAAATTAAAGCTGAAGATGAGTGACGATCACAAACCACGCCCTTTGGAACGTACCAAGCATCAACGCTCCAGGGCCGAATGTTCGTACATTCTGTACCAGTCATAGCAATAATGCCAAGAAGTTCTTTTCATCGCTTTTATTGGCTTCCATATTATGATGCCAAGCCCCAGACTCTGAGAACCCGTTCGAAGATTGATATTTAAAACCCACTAAAGTGTCGAATAGGTGTCGAGGTTGACATAAATTGAACGAAACTACCTTTATCCATTAGTATACAACATTAACCCCAATGAAGTAAATCAATCCATGTGTAGTAACGACCAAAAACTGTATTTTTCATATTAAACTTTTCACATCCGGACCTCAAATCCGGTCTTGGATTTTGTAAATGATTAGTGTATCTAGTTGGCCGCTTCGGTATAATATGGAAAATCTCTTGGACTTGTATCTTGAGGACAATGATTTGAACACCTCAGTTATAAATTAACAGTGAACGTGACAGCGAGCTACGCAACGGTTACACCTGCGCCCTCTTTCAGCTGGGGGGATGAAGCAATAAGCGGACTATATATTTATATCCAGTTGTCTGCACAGTGAAGGAGCAGAAGACGGTAAATATTCATCCTCACATTGTGTCTGTCAAAATTTAAAGCAATCTGAAACGGAGTACGTTATTTGGTGGTGTGTAATAAAAGCCACGATTTTAAAAACGAGCTTGGCACATACGACCAGCATTTATTTCAGCCTGGTAGAACAGAACAGAACACATCCATACATGTATACTATGAATGAAGCTCGTCAGATGTTAATCAGGTAAACTAGATGTAATGTCAGCGTTTAGAAAGTACAGTAACACGGTGTTGGCAGAGTCATTTAGGGCCGCCCTTTTTCTTTCTTTCTTTTTTATTTTATTATTATTATTTTAAATCTAGCTTCGCATTTTAATGTCTCACACCGAAGGGAGCTTGGGAAATATGCTGTCACGAAACCAATGACTGGGAACGTGTCCTGCTGTTGTAACTCTGCCGAGTTAAGACTGCAATAGTTTTAACAGCTCACGCAGCGTTATATTATTACACAAAGTTGACCAGAGCGACAGTAATTTAAAAAACCGTAGACACATTCAAGTAGGTCATGCTATCTTGTCGAGAGTCATGAGAATTACTTGTTGGTCTTTTGGTCAGCGTTGGGGGATTTCTGTATTTAATAAAATTGAAGATTTCACCATAGGCAAGCAATGTGGTAAGTGTGTCCTTCCTGTGTGAGTAGATAAGACCGGGAGGGTGGAGAAGAACCGAACAGCTGCAGAGATCATTATTGTTTAATATATCATATGCATAGTCATCTGTCATCCACATTATGAAAATTCAGTACTATCAACAGGGTGCTGGGACTCACGTTAAGGGAAAATAAGTTCTCTACTACTGTCTCTATGTGAACCGTCTGAGGTGAGATAAAAGATCTTTGTTCAGAGGGCAAAGGCGAGAGAGAGAGAGAGAGAGAGAGAGAGAGAGACGGGGAGTGTTGGCTGGATTTCTGTTGGGTTTTGTTTGTGTCTGTTACCATGGTGACAGCTGCCAAGTGACAGTGGGAGGAAGCTGCTGCCAGGGCGTCTGTGATGGGGAGAGCAGTTGATGGTGGGTGGGAGTGATCGTCTGGGCCTCAGAGCCCAACCATGGCCAGTGTGACGGCTGAGAATCATGCACACTTCCCTATTGAGTCTGTCGTTTAAAATGAGCCTGGAACTGTTCTAGAATTGAGCATTCCTTATTAAGCCAATGTGAAAAAATTATGGCATACAGGGATAAGCTTACATAGCTTACGATTGAGTTATTGAACATGTTTTGACAAATTGAATGATTCAATCCAGAAGAAATTATTGACTTAACTCTAAATATAAAAATGTGACATTCATTGAGAATTAACATTCTAGGGTTTGTGAGACCATGTGGTTTTCTGAAGGTTGGCCTAATGCAATTTGTAGGCATTGATTTATTTATGTTCCAAGCCTTCCAGTTTTTTAAATGGTAACACTTTGTAGAAGAAAATTGTTGAAGAAAAGCTGTACATATGACAGAGTCAGTGCAATTGTAAAAGACTGAGAGGACACTGCTTCAAATGAAAAACTGAAAGTGTTTAATTAGAAAAAAATATGAATAGTGCTTCAAAACTATTCAAAACATCATTCCTCCGTGTTATAGGAAACTAGAGTTAATTGTTTAAAAAAACAACAACAACAGCAACAACAAAAAAAAACACAAGGTCAATTTCCTGGACATAGATTAGGCATAGTCTGACATAAATAGGCCTTCAGTGGTGATAAACTGGTATGTCCAAATGACAGGCCTTGCAGTGGTCACTTTGTTTAGCAATACATTGATAAAAAAGGCAGTAGAACAGTATCCGGCAGTCCCCTGCAAACCCTCGAGTGTACCGGGAGGGAGTTTAACTGAAAAGAAAGCACAGCCGGCATAAACACTACATGATCACATGAGTCAACAGGTTATTTTGATAGGCACTAGCTGTGAACTGTATTCTCAGTTAAAATTCTCAGTCCTTTATGACAGGACAGTCTCACCTGTGTCAGAATCTACTTGAATGTGTGGCTCTCAGTGCCTCCACGTCCAAATCCTGAGTGAGAGAGAGAGAGAGAGAGAGAGAGAGGGAGGATGTATGCCTTCATGTAAACCACTAGAGTGCAGATACATTGGCAATGACTACAACTGTGCTAATGGTAGTACTGCATGTTTCCTTGGTTCTTTTTTATCAGTGTTCTGTCTAAAAGAGGGCCAGTTTTGAGCCACACTGACTTTGCTTTTATGACAGTGGATATGAGAATCCTTTTAAAGTGCGTATTAACGTCTGGAGTTATGATACAAGCAGTATTTTGTGCATGACATATGCGATGATTACATGAGACGGCAGCCTTTGTTTAGTTTATTGTAAAATCAAGATTGTTTTGAGTTAAATACAGAGCATGTGAGAGATTTAGTAATTTGAGAGGAGACATTTCTTTAAAAAGTCTTAAATATTTTTTTCTTAGATTGTAAAGAGCCCTGTCTGAATGTCACAAAAGGTATGTCCCAAAATAATAATGTAAAGAAGAATGTTTACTGACCTTTGGGTCCAAAGAGTGCAGAGTAGCACGGGTTGTTACAATAGGGCTTCCCATCATGCTAAGAAAATAAAAACATTATTCCGTTTATGGCATGTAAAAGCATATGGAGTAAGGCCAGCATATGTATGTTGTCCTATGCCAACTAAGCTGCTACTGTTGTTGCACACATTGTTTTGGCTACATTGTATATTATGCACACATTGTTTTGGCTACATTGTATATCCCTAAAGTCCACTGAGTTGAGTTACATCTTTTATGTAATCGAGATTTTACCTCTGCGTGGGAGCCAGCAGAAAGGGTCTTGTTGCATTTCTCACACTTCAGGCAGGGTCTGTGCCAGTCCTTCCCCAGAGATGTCACCCTCTCCGCTGAAAGACAATACCAAAGTGAAATAATAATCTACAGATCCATTAAAATCCAGGCAGCGTTAGATCGAGGAAGGACTCTAAAGAACATGTAATCTAACATACTTTTCACTGTGGTGGCTTCTGGTGGCATGCTGTTTGTTTATTAAGCTCAAATCAAGAACTGGGTTGTCCTCAGATCAAGCTGGAACTGTGTCCAATAGTTGTCAGCCCAACTTAGTCAAATCAGTTCAGATCATCGCAATGTTTCCCCCTCCTTCAGATAAGTTGCGGTGGAGGGAACATTGCATGGGCGTAGCTGTAGAATAGGATCGTTCCCTGAAGAATTCCTAACCTCACCCCAGCTACTTATAAATGTCAGTTAAAGAGTGGCTTTATCTGCGGGGCCGTACTGGAAGATACAGTGAGATTCTCATAAACCACCACTATAACGCCCATCTTAAGGAAAGGCAAGGGCAGAGAGGCCTGTTCCAAGACGCGGTCCAGTAAAGTTTTTTCTGGAGTATTCTTCTGCAGCACATGAATACTAAATGCTGCTTGGACTCAGGACCACTAAAGAGACGGTTCTGGGGGGTCAAAAGAGCACAGATGTCAAACCTTTACATTCAAGATCATACATGCTCTTCAAAGGCTTTGTTGTAACTAACATACAGGGGGGCCAAATGCAGGCCCCTCCTGTGAAATGATGGTGACAAGTTTACATTCAGCAGCAGGACTGAGGTGCAAAAGCTCCCCAGCAGGGATTAAAAGCTGCACATGCTATGGTTAATGGTGTAATGGCCAAAGACGCAGCTGTGTCCAGTCCCCATCAGAAAGTTATTAGCGAACATTTTGGAGAATATGCAATGCTCTTGAATGCCAATGTGAACTGTAAAGCCGACACAGTATAAAGGGTCAGAAGGGAACAGAGTGTATTAAGTTATTAAAGCTAGCTGCCTTCAGGATATGGAGTTCTAAAAAGGGACTGGTCAACTGAGCCATAGCCTAGACGTGCAGACTCTGTAGTTTACATCTGACAGTGTGTGATTACCCAGGGAACGGCTGGACCCTCCATTATTTCTAGTTGGCCAAGTTGTGACAAGACTGAGTGCAAAAGTCAAGAGCTTGTAGTGCAGCCATGTGACGCTATGCTTTTGTGTGCAAGTGGCCTTGCATGGGTGTGTGTGTGTGTGTGTGTGTGTGTGTGCAGGTATATGGTGGAGCTTTAAAGCTTTACTGTTGTCTTCATTTGTTTAACAGTTGTGGTGGACCATACAGATGATCTGCTCAGTACATCAGAGGTCTGAATACGCCCACTGACGGACAGCTCAAAGCCAGAGAACTTGTCCAAAGAACACACACACACACATGCACACACACCGTGCCATGGAAAATCTCTCCACTGAGAGAGGAAAATGACAGCAAAGAATGGAAATTGTTCCTGCATTACATCTGGCACTTCCTTGCCTTAAACTAGACTGATGTAATGGCTGCTGTCTCTCTGAAATGTTCCCTCTTCATCTCAGTCTCACTTCTCATCTCCAGCGTTCAGAGGAAACCATTCACACGAAATGGAGTCAGCAGCACTGGGCGGTTTCACTGTTGTTGGAACTGCATGCACTTCAGGGGAGTGTCGGCACCAGCACTCTGGCTTTCTCCAGTAGTTTTCCTATATATTTTCATAACTGAATCTCTTAATCAAATGTCTCTGTACAATCACCCTGTTCTATTGTGATTACTGGTAGACACTGTAAGGATTGTTCTCCTTTCTCATCAGCCACCCTTCATACAGTGGCTGTGACTGCAGCTGTGGGAGGGAAGGGAGAGGCTAGCTGGATTCCTCTCAGGGCAGATTTCGTTGTTTTTGTCCGTCTGGGTGAAGACAATGCTCAGCCTCCATCGGGGAAGCAGTGGTAGCTTGATTGCTTCCATCTGAACATTAGTGCCCTAGTGAGGGAGTGGAGGCTATTAACAGTGCGATTAGCAAATGAAAATATGGGGGTTTGTTTGGCTTTGGTGTTCTGAAAGTAGCTTCTGAGCAATATGATGTTAGAACAGAGAATACAAATGAGTGTAGAATAACAAGGTTCATTTGAGTTTAAGCTGTGATGGGTATATAATGCCATTAGGAGTCTGGGTGTTTTTGCTGCCTCCCAGATGATGGGAAAGCAAAGCATATCCATTCACTGAGACTTGCACAGTTGATGGATACAAGCTAAAGAATCTGAGTTTAATAAGATTGATAGAACAGAAAAAGTCTGCTTTTAGTTAAAAAAAATATCAAGGCAACCCACAGGATTTACTTTGGCAGAGGAAGGGCAGTAAATCTGCATGGAGGAAGGAGGGAAAGACTGAACGGAGGGCCAATCCATCCAGATGACAGGACAGTGCCCTGAAGACCAGACATACAGTAAAGAGAGAGGCACAACTTTGTAGACTGGCCCCCGTGGAGTCTCGTACCTCAGGGAAAAGCCTCCGCTCCGCACGGTTCAGAAATAGAGCTGATGCTGTTGTACTGCCCTCATCTGAACTGATTGCATAAGTTCAGTGAAGGTCTACATGCTCTGCTGGGATTCATAGATTGCTATTTTCCATTTTACTTTTAAATGAAGGTGTAGAGAATCAGTGAGAGTTGGATGAAAACTTTAATTACAATTAATTAGAAGCAAACACCCAAACGTAACCTTTATGTTTGGGCAGAGAAAAAAAATAAGCACAAGAAGTCTCCCTTTTTGCGTGCAGTAAAAGGGACCTTTCACAGCCGGACGTGTCACTTCAAAACGTTTCATCAAAACGATGAAGTAGATTCCAGAGCACGATAGAGAACGTGTCACTCACAGTAATGTACTAAAAATATCTTTTTCCTAGAGCAAAACAGATTCTTAGACTGTCAGTCATTATATTGATTCCAGAGTTAAACTGAATTAATTTTATTCATGCATGCGCCCATTTACAGTGATATATACTAAGGGAATCTTCAACCGTCGCTTGTTGAGGTAGGCAGGGTTCTGTAGCCAACGGGGACATTTGAGCCTTGATTTTATCACAAGTTTTTAATTATTGTAACTCACCAAATTAAGGCGGGTTTTTTTTAAAAGCAAAGTGGAAATAAAAAAACGTATTGGAAGTGTACCCTGACCCTATATCTGCTAGATTTATGTTTCACTACACACAGGAAATGAGTTCAACTTTTTAAAAAGGCACGTTTCTGCATACTTCCTTGACGCTGCCGCTTAATGCAGTGCAGATATTAACGCCCTTGACACGCACGCGTAATTTTACTCATCTTAGACGATTTATGTACATACATATTGTTTTATTCTTCATTTAAAATGGCGTTTATTGCATTTAAAACCAATGTTAATTGAAAGCATGTTTTCTTACCAAAATATACTTCCTTGCTGCACTTTGGACATTTGGGCATGTTGACAAAGTTGTAGTAAAGTTCCTCGCAAGAGAAAATTCCTTGGTGTAGAAAAGCTGCGATGCAGAGCAACTGAAAACAGCAACGGTCCACCTGCCAGTAACCACGCCTCGGTTTGCGCGGATGATCTCCATTCGCTTATTTATATCGCTGAGGAAATAGTTTGCGCACGGTAAAAGAGGGAGAGGCACAGTCTCGGTGCCCGCCTCACATTTGACAAGAGTTTTATTCAAGTCTGCAGTGAAAGGGTGGTGAAAATGTTAGAAAATATTAAAGAAAGTTTCAGTTCTTTATTAAGATCTTGCGTTACTAAGGTCTATAATGTTAGTTAATATACTAATCAGTTGTAAAACGTGCAAGATTAACTTAACTCAAAGACCTTTTCTCGGCTCTGACTGTGTACTGTGGAATAATTTTCATCGCAGAATATGAATCTCAGTTAGGATGCTGGAGGTGTTTGAATGTTCTGAATGGTTCTTTATGCAGTACATACAAACATTACAAAAAAGATTTATGAACTTTCTTTGTTTGAAAATTATTTGTCACTTAAACCCAACTGACCTGTAAACACAGTAAAGTCACCTAACTTAACTCTAGGAGTTAACTAATCTAATAAGGAATTAGTAAGAACCCGTCCTTTTTACCAATGATGACATTTTGGTCTTAATTAGCATGAGTTTGAAAACACCATAGTTCCTCAAAAGTCCTGTCAGTTAATCCTTGAGTTTGTGCTGCAGTAGTCAACACAGAATAAAAGTTTAAACAAATTTCAGATGTCCTTTGAAAGTCCTTTAAATGGTGACAGAGTGGAAAAATCTAAGCTCACACAACCTAAAGCACAAAGGACAAGAATGCCTGTACAAACTCACATTGGCAATGGAGTGAGTAATGTTGTACAAAGGTTCACTGTTTTGATTCCTGTGATCCTTTTTTGAAAGCTTGAGCCTACATGGATTTGATTTTATCTGTGTATTGAATAGTGTTTTTATACATAGCATGTGTGCCGGCTTATACGTAATAAGCAGGAGTAATAGTGGTCGTGTATACTATCGTCATAGGTGATAAAATGATATTCAGGGGCCCATTTTGGAGCGCTAAAAAGGGGAGGAATGAAGCCCTAGGTGTATTTGACATTCTAATACTTTCTAATTCTAGTGAAATAATTTGAAAATGAACTTGGCGCATGCATGTGTGCCTGTTGTGTGTGTGTGAGTGTTTATGTTTGCATGTATGTGAGTATGTGTGTGTTTTGCATGTATGCAAAAGGTAAAGGTTCTTGCGAGCCTGCACTGACGTCTTTGTTGTTGACTCATCCCAGAAAAGATAGCAGAAACTCAGACCAACCCATGTGTTAATCAAACACACCATAGCAACCACTTGTTTTTCATACACACTCAAATACACACACATGGACACACAGTTCACATGAATGATAAACTCACGTTATGAGTGACAGCACATGCTGATCTCACTGTTAAAACATGTTGAATATCTGGGATCTGTGCTTCTTTGATTTGTTTTTGTTTCTATTTTTTCATTTTTTTCCTTCTCTTTTTTGTTAATTGGATTCCTTGCATGTGATGCAGTTTAATTTATTTCAGCTGATACAAAATTTCTCTCTTATGGTAATCACCCTCTAATCAGAAAGTGATGGTGTTACATAATGTTTCTAAATACATACCAAAACTGAACTAAATTCTACAGCATTTGTCTAAATCATGTCTCAGTTGATATTTTAAATATCCACATTAATCACTGGGTGATCAAAGGCTGATCCTCTACAGCCATGCACTTCTAAGGCCATCTGTGGCTCCAACACTGCATTGGCATGTCTGAGCGTGCGTTAGATCAGCCTCACCAGTGTCTCCTCAGGGCCCCTATCACTAGGCTACCCACCCCATCCTACCACCCCACCTCCGCCCGACCCCCATTCCTTTGTCTCCTCCTCATGGGAGCAGCACCCTAAAAGCTCCACCCTCCATTCCATCTCCACCTCAGGCCTGATCTGCCTCCTGTGACTGTGTGCTGTGGACGCTGGGATTTCGCCATCAAGGACTTTCCATTGACATTCGTTTCCTCTCTCCCCCTCCCACGCTTGGCAGCATATTCAGGAGAGCATGCAGCTGCATGGGGATTTTAACTCCCATCATGTCTCATCCTCTGCTGGTATCATTGGCATCACCACACAGCCCCGCCCTTAACCCCCCCCCCCTCCCCAAACACACTAATGTCAGCATGGTTATCAGATTACAGCACCCGCATGACTCTAATTCCTGCCAAGATGTGGCAGACATGGTGCAGGTGTGAAAGGTGGCAGGTAAGGACACCCCCCTTTTTTTGACAGTACAACCAAAGCATGGCAAAATCAGACCACAGGCTTTGTTATGCACTGCAGACTTACTTTGCAGGCAAGAGGGACTTGATGGACTTTTTTTTGGCATTCTGCAACTTTAATATTGAGTTAAAGTTGTTCAAAAGTGATGTTTGGAATGAACAGAGATCCAAATCTGAGTTTCAGATGTTTAGTGCCGGTCCAATCCTGGGGAAGGGGATTCATGATCATATATCTGTTTGCAGGGATTTGGCGAGCCAGTGTTTTCTTACAGTATTTCACTTGGCTATGCAACTCTTTTAAATAGCTGCCGATTTCCTGACATTTTTCTCCCTGAAAGTTCGGGACGGCGTGTTTTTGTTGAAATCTTACAGAACATTTGTATGAGCAGGGTATTTTGTGAGTGGATGATGGATTCGAGTGTAGAGTGGAATGGAGAGCACAAAAACAAACACAGCCGCCTTTGATTAGGTGGTCGGAGCCCCTGGAGCAGCCGCCACTGGCAGGGCTGACGTCCTCACTTCTGTGCAGCTAGCAGTGGCTCAGGTGAACTGAACTGAATCTGAATCAATTTAGTCTGGTCTTTTTTGTGGCCTGGCAAAGCAGACGGAGTGGAACGATAATCAGATGATGAGTCAAAAAGAAGAGTGCACATACGCACAGACAGGGAGTTTCTTTCAGTGCTTTGAGGTTGTTGTTTTTTTTTCACAGAGCAGCTCTATCATATGGCGTCTTGGTTGTTTTATCTCACATTCTTTAACACCGACACCTTAACTATCACTCAGAGCTAATGTGCATTATTTAATACAGCTGTATGTGGGTTATCCATGACAAATGGTGTGAGAATTATGCACTCCAGTGATTTCATAAAGTGTTGCCATAGCATTTGAGCTGAGTCATATGACCAGTAGAGAGCCGGTTAGCAATAAGCACTGAACGAGACCAAGAATGGGGCTTTTCCTGACAGAGCTCGTAGACATTTCTAATAAAACCAGCTGAACGTCTTGGAAGCAGATGTTAAGCCTGAATGTTGACATGGTTTTGGAAGACGACAGTGTCATATTTTGCACTTAGATGCTTGTACCTGCTAAAGAAGGTAGAGCACAGTAGAAATGCCACCAAGGTCATGGGTTCACTTCCCAGGGAGTTTACGTACTGCCATGCTGGTAAATATATGAGAGCATCTGCCTAATGCTGTAAATGTGTCACGTTAAGAGACAGCAATCCAATCACTAGGTGTCAGACTACACTTTAATAAATAGTGACAGTACAAAGTGGGTAATTGGAAAAAACACAGAATCAAAGCCAGGCACAGTTCAGGGGACCTGATAAGAGAGAATGGAGGTACACAAATAGGAAAGTCCAAACAGAAATCAGAGCGATGCAGAGATACAGTAATGCTCAGTATGCTTAGGCTGAGCAGAGGCAGTCCTTTGCGAGGAGAAAATGAGAGAGTGGGACTTAAATAGGAAAGACGAAAGGGGCAACAGGTGAACAAAGTGGGCGTGGTCGTGTGTTGAACTTGGCAAAGTGGCTTGCAGTTGTGACAAAAAAGACATTTTGAATTCCTGTCAGAACATTTGTGCAATAGCAACAACAGCTAATGCCGCATGTTCAGCTTGAAGTTCACAACTGTTCTCGTATGGCATCATAAAAATGAACCGTAAACGGTGTGTAAATTTAGATTACAGTGTATGTATGTGTATGTGAAAGTGCTTCTGTTACCCCTGTTTTTCTCCACATTCGACTATATGCTGTCTAGTCGGCACCACACTGTCAACTGTCTTGAGATCAAGAACAAAACCAGGCTCTGTGAGGTGGAACCCCATGACCTTTGTGACAGCAGAGGAGTGCAATCATCCTGGAGGCCATGCAGCACACCTTCTCCTGGTGCACATGTGTGAGAAGATCTAGAAATCTTAGGGTGAGGAAGCAAATGCTGGTTGGAGGACATTCATGTCAGTACATGCCAAAAACATCCATATTTACCATGATGAGCCTGGGAAGAGTAAAAAAGTAATCTTGCAACACAGCATCAGCCTATATATACAGTATATATATATATATATATATATATATATACTGTATATATAGGCTGATGCGGATATATATTAGCTACATGAGCTAAGGAAAATCATGCCTGTTTCATTATTTCCACCAATCTGTGAAAATCTTGACTAATAAGAATGTTGTCATTGGTTGAATCCATTTGTTGCTTACTGTCCTGATCTATTTACAGACACGTGAATGTCTGTGTTTTCCATTTAGACAGGTGAATGTCATCTTCCACATTAGGAATTATTATGGAAGTGTCATTATGGAAGTATAATCTTTCCAGTTCCCGAAACGCTCTATCTAACACTGACACTGAGCTAGTTGGGTCTGCTGTAATTAGCTGGATCTACAAGTCATCACAAGCAATGGCATATTGTTTACCAGCTTGTTTGATGAAATAATTATTAGTATTAACTCCACCAACTTCACCTCACGTGTGTGTGTGTGTGTGTGTGTTACCAGTAATCTGCCTGGATGTTGTACCAAATTGTGGGTAAGAATCTGTGCATGTACATGTTTCATGCTAAAAAGCTTGTATCTGTGCATACAATCAAAGGAGACTGGTTGAAAGCTTAATCTGCAACCACCACATGCAACCAATCATCATTAAGAATAAATTTATTAGGAGAAACTGTGCTTGTTGGCATACCACCACCAACCCCCACCCCTAAAAAAGGAAAGAAGAAAGAAAGAAAAAAGGTTAAAAATGCAAGTTTCCGTAGATACCAGTAATTATTTGTTTGGGCTTGCTTCCTGTGCCATGGTAACAAGAAATGAATAGAAAAAACAGGAAGTCAAAATCTGTCATGTGTTTCATCATCTGTTCCAAGGTTCAGAGTGCTTTTTCTAGAACTTTGCAGGCAAGGCAAATGTTGTAATATTACTGTATGCCGGTACAAGAAACAACATCAGTTTAAAGCCAAATACATCTCACATTCTCTCAAATTCCATAGCAGTCTTATATATGAACTTGTTTGGTTAATTCATAGGCTGTATGATACAGCCTACAGTATAGTTGACTACAGTATAGTTGACTGGTGTTTTTTGTGTAACAGAGTAAATGGTAGATATGTACAAAGTAACTGATTTCATTTCAGCATTCAAATAAATTGTTGCAATAAATAAGTAGAAGTTGCCTTTACTGAATAACCAGGAATATAACTCACAAGTTATAGTTTTGAAATTGTAAACAATTTTTTTTCATTTACTGTAGTTCACTGTAACTCCATTTATCAGACCTATGAAACGTCTGCACCTTTAACAGGTTGCGGATTTTATGTGTCACATTTGGCAGAGCGGACAAAAGTGTGAGTGTGAGGGAGGATAAAAGCGTCAACGTGCTTTATTAGTCTTCATTAATATGCAAACAGAACATTTTAAAAGTAAAGGTTGTAATAGTGAGAGCAAGCAGTCTGTTGTGGCTTTGAGAGATTGGAGCTTTGGAGAGATGTGACAGTGGGCTTGAAATAGTGCAGATGATTAGCATATTAAAACAAATAGGAAACAGGTGTATGTGACAGTGGTGTGGTGTGTCTCTCTGGCTGGGCTACTGTGACACTACATATGTCATGGTACGTGTGTATATAAACACATATTGCAAGAGTTGTTGCAGTAATTTTAGTACCTGGCTCAGCGTTGTTCTTTCTGTTCTAAAAATGGACGTGGCACTGAACCATTCGTACCTTTGGCTGGTATTACTTAACATCCAGTATTTCAGCCTGCACTGTGACTGTTGTTTTCACAGCAGTTTGACCTGCGTCTGTGCCCTGGATCTCCCACGTCAGTTCTTGCATGTTAACAGAGTGTGTTAATCTAAGTGTGAAGAATCATCATGCAGATGTAATGTAGTGACAACAGCTGCTAGACAGATAGCAGGGTGTAGGCAAGGTTTCTGCTGGTCCTCACTTGGCTTAGATATTTGGTATAAAGACACTTCTGGGTTTAAATCCATTTAGGATTATTCATGTGAAAAACTGAAAAGCTGATATTGTTGTATTGGTGAGGTGGCATGATTGACTTCTCTAAGGACAGGTTACCTGATTTCAGGTTTACTGCATATTCAACAACACAGTGACATTATGTCTTTGTGTCAGAGAACAAAGGATCACTTAGTCACTAACATTATGACAGAAGAAAATGCATAGTCTTCTTCTACTGAAAATAATACATTATAGCATATCATTGTAAAAGATGAACATCATCATATATAATCAATCATATAATCATATAATTACATATAATCATATAATTACATCACATAATTACATTCACAGTACTGGATTTTAAGTAACTTTGCAGTACTTAGCTGCTAAAGAGACATGTTATTCACGGTATTGATTTAGTTAGCCTTGAGACCACAAAGCCTTGAAGTGTAAAAGAAAAAAAAAACCCAGATAACTAACCAAACCACATTTCTGAGAGTCTTTATTGTCCTTGACAGATTTCTAAAGTGCTGAAGTTCCGTATGGCTACGGAATGGTGCAATGATGCAATGACGCAAGACAGTGAGCCTCGGGCCTGAACTCCAAAAGCAGCCATGGCAACTAGGGATGTGGTAAAAGGTGACATCAGACTTAATGTGCTGGAAGCTTGGGTAGGGATTTTGGCTCTTTGTGTGTGGAGTCACAGATGTCTCGTCTAATAGACATACCTAATTTTCCATCCTGTCCTGATGCCAACTTTCCAGACCCTCTCCACCTGTCCCATTGACTTCACTTGCTGTGTGACTCAGAGGGGAGTTGCTTTAATTTGCCGTTATAACACAGTGTTGTACTAATACCTACGACCATGAAGGAAATACCTTTTATATGCATTCAGGCATTGAATGATGGGCCCAGAAGTCTTTTTCCTCCCACTGTAATAGAAGGTGATGCAGACCTT
Source organism: Sternarchorhynchus goeldii (assembly GCA_028565775.1). Classification (NCBI taxonomy): domain Eukaryota; kingdom Metazoa; phylum Chordata; class Actinopteri; order Gymnotiformes; family Apteronotidae; genus Sternarchorhynchus; species Sternarchorhynchus goeldii. The sequence continues at coordinate 3,283,254 of JAOXYF010000011.1, read as the reverse complement.
CAAACATGTAATACTATTTAGCATATGGAAATTTTAATAAACTTCATCTTGCTCAGTATTGCACTTAAAACCACATAAGTACTGCAATCATCCACTCTGTGCTCTCAACCAACAGAAGCCCCACCATCACCATGCCACAACATATTGCACACACACTTGGTTTTCTGTAGCCCATTTACAACATGCACATGGTGTAGATCAGCATGTGTAATCAACGTGAATGCAGGTTTGCTGAGTCTTTTAGGCCTTCAGACTTGGGGTTTGGCTGTTGCTCTGTGCTTGAGATGAACCTCCAATGTGGTTGTGCTTGAATGGGGAGACGGTATTTAAGTAAATTAGAAGCACTCCAGAGAAGCTCTAAGCACGACTGTAGTGGCTGTAGTTTGGTCCTGAGTGATGTCATGAAGGAGGAACAGGGTGGTAAAGGGTGAAACACATGAATTGACTGTGACAAATGGGAACTGCGGGAACTTTAGCCACTGTTCCCCTGACTACACTGTATGAGGGGAAGACTTGGTGTGCTCAAAAGAGAAGGTTTGGCTTGGTTGTGGAGAACTGTGTTTTTGAAATTCAATTGTATTTTAACTGATTGGCAATCTAGAGTAGTAATCTAGAGAATAAAATGAATGAAAGTGACTTTTGTGTGAAAAATATGCTAGATATGCGAGACAACAGGAAAAGAGACTGTATCACTGTTACTAGGTGAAAGCTGGAGAAGCAATTATCCTTCTCTTTTTGGACCTAGTTCAACATTTTGTGTTATATTCTGAATTCTCCAAAAACATTCTTCTAACTTCAGCCTAAACTTAATTTGACAATATTCATTGTCAAAGTTGAATGCATATGTTCTTGCATATGTTCTTGCATCCACTAACAAATTTGTGAGTTAAAATGTAATCTATGAATAAATGGTGAAAACATACTATAATGCATTTGTATCAAATTTATGTCTCAGTTTGTTTACTGAAAACAAATGAATAGTTAGAGAGGGACATTGGAGTCTCAATTAAGAGTAATTGTACCCATGGTTCAAAGTTCAGACAACAAACATTTGCTAATAGGAAGCAAGTTATGTAGACTGCTAAAGCTCCCATCACTGGTCAACCAAATAGGCTGCTGATTGCATCTGTGATCAGAGGTTTCTGCTCGCTATTGCTCCTATAAAAAGGTCCATTAAATGTGACATTACTGTGCAAATGGCTTATAAATTTACATCAAATAGAGTGCTATATAGATGTACAGTATGGTCATGGCAAACACTTTTTTTGGGTTCATCACCAATTGGTACTTTCTGCCAGTAGCAGTACTGTATATAACCTTTCCATACTTTTGCTGCCTTGGTTTCTAGGCATATGGAAACCATCGTTTTATTTCCAGATGCATTTTGAATAGCACTGTTTGATGTGGCCTTGATTGGAGAGTGAGGCTTTTCAGTGACCATGAATTATGAGGCCCAGTGGAACTGAGGCTGAGCAGAGGTCAGGTGGAACTTGGGCACTGAGGCTGGGCAGAGGTCAGGTTCAACTTGGGCACTGGGGCTGGGTAGAGGTCAGGTGGAACTTGGGCACTGAGGCTGGGCAGAGTTCAGGTGGAACTTGGGCACTGAGGCTGGGCAGAGGTCAGGTGGAACTCTAAACTTAAGAGCAAAGTTGATGGGTGCTGGACTGGACTAATGAAAACTGCGCTCACACTTAACCAATTTTGCTGATTTAAGGTTTCTAATTTTAACATGGCAAGGTGACAACTTGTCTACTGTATTAATTTAACCAAAACAAACGGTTGTCGTCTTTAGTGGTATTCATAGACTACAGTTTGAGCAATTTGGCTGTATGTGTTGATACAGTTGCCAAACATCTCTGGTCTATCTGTATTATGCTCATGATCATGCATTTTCTCTAATGAACAGTTTCTAGCACCCACTGTATGATAAAAAAGAGATACTGAACGAATTAGAATATTGTGGAATGTTCAACGGCCTGAGAATGCTCCTGTCTCCATGGCACCCATGACTCAAACACAAACAAACGCTGATTTGCTCTCCAGACAAGAAAAGGAAAACTCAAGGAAATGTTTTCCCAAGCGACTGAGCTGGACTGGAGGGTTCCTGTGGTGGGTTTATGCGGGAAAGCTTTAGACCACTCAAGAATGCAGCCTTGGGAAACAGTAGCAGATCTGCAGCTGTAGGAACTTGAGAACATTGTACACTCTGATCATCATCCCTTTTGTCTCATGCCTAGTGCCTCTCTTTCACACGGAGTACTTAAGATGAGAACATGTTGACGTGTGATTCTGAAGCTCTGAAGCTGAAACATTCCAGTATAATACAGTAGTGGAGTTTAATTTAGTGATCAGGTGATGAAGTTCAACATGGCACCTCATGGCAAAGATCTCTCTGAGGATCTGAAAAAAAGGATTGTTGCTCTACATAAAGATGGCCTAGGCTATAAGAAGACTGCCAACACCCTGAAACTGAGCTGCAGGCCTCACCATGGTCAACCAAAGAAGTTGAGTACACACGCTCAGGCCTGTTTTGAGTGGAACCTGTCCTGTTAAGCCACTGTACTGTCTTGAACTTCCAGTGACCAGTATGAGAGAGTGTGAGAGCGATAACACCAAGTGTAACACACTTGTTCCCCTTTCACACCTGAGCCGTTGTAACACTAACGAGTCACATGACACTGGAGAGAGAAAATGACTAATTGGGCACAATTTGGCCATTTTCACTTAGGGGTGTGCTCACTTTCGTTGCCAGCGGTTTAGACATTAATGGCTGTGTGTTGAGTTATTTTGAAGGCATAGCAAATTTACACAGTATACTTACAACTTTACATTATATCAATGCGTCATATCTTCAGTGTTCCATGAAAAGATATAATATTTACAAAATGTGAGAGGTGATACCGTGAATGCAAAAGCCTAGAAAAAATTGGCCTATGTCCACTCTGTCATATTACTAAATAGCTCCATTTTGATTCCTTAAACCTTCTTGTCTTATGTTCTCCTAAATTAAAATGACTGTGATCCCTGAGGAATGGAACAGACAATGAACAATAGAGAGTGAAATGGAGAGAGATCTGGGTTAGATTAATTACGGGAAGGCAGCCCAGATTAAATACTGCAACAGGGAGGCTGGAAATAAACACGTGCACAACAGGAAGCTCAGTGACACAAGTAAGGCAAGAACCAGGAGAGACGTGAGAAGGAGCTGGCAGTTCCACATAAACAGTTCAGCAGGTTTTTCTCTAGCCATAAAGGGGTTGGAAATGTAAAATGGAGACTGTCCAGAAGCTTCAGGACCAATCATTCACAGCTCTTAGGTCTTATATGAATAATGGAACTATTCATCACTTCCTCTTTAAAGTTTCAGTAACATATTTTCTTTAGAAAATGTTTTCTTGATCACTTTCTTCCCTTGCTTCTAGTACAATAAGGGGAGCTGTCCAACATGAAAAGTGCTTTCTGTTACCATTCTAGCCAGCATGAACAGTGGAAACAGAAACTTCCTTCCTGCAGACTGTGACTATTTAACTTTATTAGAACCATCCCACCAGCTCAGATAATATGTAGAACAGGAATGGAGCAGAACGGCTCTCCTGTTTGGCTTGGCGGCGGAGTTCAGTGGAACTGTGTTGCTGTCACATCTCAGGCTTGTCTGATCTATGATGCGATTCCGTGGCCTGCAGGAAGCAGAGAGCAGAGCCCTGATTATCCCTGAGAATCAAGTCCTGCCAGTACAATCCCATTTCGTCACCGATGCACGACAGGAGTGAGGTGTTTGGATGACGAACAGCTGGTTCCCGTTAGATACCACTATCTCAGTTGAGGACCCTTTGTCTTTTTACCTTTGTTAGGTTCTTGAGTCCATGGTGTGAGTGAGAGTAGTTGTCTGCCACCACAAGGCCAGAGAGGAGAAGCTTGCTGATTTTGGTTTGACGATCAAGGTACTCGGGAAGGAGCTTCAGGCTTCAGGTCAACAAATGGTAGAGTGCTATCTTTGGGAATCTTAATGTGACAGTAATCAGCAGTAAGGGAGTGGAGGTTGAGGGTTAACAGGGAAGGGCTGTTAGGATGATGCTGCCTGAACCTGTGTAGTGTAAGGAGATTTTCATCACTGGGACATTGTGGAAATCAGGTTTCTAAGTAAATAAGGATAATAATGTCCTTAGGTTTAAACAAGCAGAGTTGAAAGAGAGGTTTTCCTATATAGTACTGAACTTTTGCATCCAAGCAACATCTGGCAATGTGTCTGAACCTATTGGACTCACGACAGATAGGAGGGAAGATCGATTGGACAGATAAATAAGAAATGCAAAGTGTTTTCAGGCTGAGGAACATCTGTGGCCCTCAGATTACCATCTGCAGATCGTTACAGCAGGAAAGAGGATAACGGGATCAAGCAAAGAAGTGAAGGCCAATGGCTGTATTGAGCATCACACGGTGGATGAGGTGTCCATGTGAACCATGAAAGATGAAGACATAATAATAACAATAATAAGAGTATAATTTTAATTACAAATACAATAAAAATCAAGATACCTATCAAGGTCAATGTACAAAAATAATAAAAGAACAAAGAATAAAATTAGACAATATAAACAAGTTAAAAAAATGCAAAAGAATGTACAATAAAAATATAACAGTAATAACAATAACAATAATAATAATAATAATAATGGAACCAAGAAGCAAATAAAAAATAATGAAAACATGATAAGCTGCGGTAATTATATCATTAAGAAGGCAAGCAGGAAGAGAATTTTTGACTGTTTTTTGAAAGAAGGGACATGAGTACAGCCATGTAAGTAGGCAGAGATGCAGTCTCCAAACCGTGCAAATCCTTAAAAAAGACCGAACATGTAACTAATGTAACGATGTGAATGTTCAATGTTCTATGTATCCAAAAAACTGCACCTGCTGCTATTTCTTCAGGCCCAAGGCAGGGAGGCCAGTAGAGAAAGAGCATTGCAGCTGTAGGAACATGCATAAATATGACATGAACTGAGAATCTTAGTTATTGAAAGTAAGGGACATAAATAATGTAGCAGTCAAAGGATTGTGTGGTGGGATTATGAATATGTTTTCTCAGCTACAAGGGTTATGATGCTAAATCAAAAACAGGAGAACATGTAATATCTGTGAAGTGGTATTAATGAGGGTCCAGCCATCGGGTTAGTAGCAGCCAGCATTCTCTCTGTCCTCAGTCACAACAGGCTTGTTAAAGGCAGGTGCAAACGCTCTGCTCCAATTTTAACGGTTCTGTTCTGCGGGAGGAACATAGACAGCTGGCAGCATCCCACCAGCAGGAGAGGAGAATCTGGTCTTAATCTGAAGGGAGACAGAGCGCTCTGTTAGAGAGTGCTCTAGAATAGCCTAGACCTCAGATGGCTGTACTGGGGTCAGCTGCTGCCCGCTCAGTCCGCAGTATCCAAGTGATGGCACCAAAACACACACAAAACACTTGGGCTACATGTTTTATAAGATCAAGTAGGATTCTGTTTTTTCAGAAAAAAAACTGTAAGAACACTGAATAAAACAAAGGACAAAATTATGGGTGACTGGACTTTGGCCCTGAACTTGGTGACCCACTCAGACCAACTATATAGAATAAGCATTTCAATGAAGTATTTGGCCATCTGGAAGATGAATATATGATTTTCTCCTCACTGGAAGATAAAATGAGGAAAAATGACTGGAAATGGAAAGAGCCCATATTTTAAAACTCTGAGTCTGTCATTCTTCCTTTACATTTGTATTGGTTTAAGATTTTATTTAGCAGTGGGAGCTGCATCAGAGACGTCCAAACTGAATCCTGGTTCAAATTCCTATTTTTCATTTGGCAGCCACCATCAGAAGGCCCACACCGTCTCTGTGTGTGTGTGTGTGTGTGTGTGTGTGTGTGTGTGTGTACAGCGGAGTTTCAGACAATCACTGGAGTTCTTCATAGCTGTAGACTCATATTTTACAATATGATGAATGTGACATTATTTAGTCTTTTCATAATCTGTAATTTAATCAATTTAAGAAAATGAAATGTTCTGTGTTTATTTCGCTATTGCAGCATTTCTCATTTAAATTTACAGGTATACGTGTACTTGGGTGGTAAAAGGAACTATGCATCTTTAGCTGTTCTCTGTCTATGCAAATAGAAAACACATTCATTCATAATTCTCTATACAGTTTTTTGTAGCATGCTAGTTGCACGCTAGTTGCTGTTTTAATAATATAGCTTTTTATAGTAATAAACTACTCTTTTCACTGGCTTCTGTTTCCTCTCAGCACATTACCATTACGTAGCAGTAAAATTTTGCAAACATTGGAATTCTAGCCTCCAGTCATGTGTTTTGTACTGTAATTGTGTGCTGCATATGTTCACCAGTTGCACACGGTCCTGCAGACTTTGGCCACAGGATCATTCCAAGCCTCATGCTGGGACCATTACACACAAATTGGCATTAGTTTAACCTGTCAATTATAGTATGCTTTTATGAGCAGCTTTTAGACTTGTAATGATTTTGTCCTTTAACATGATGATCGGTTACACGTTACATGAGAAAATGATCTTCTAGAAAGTGCTGAAGTTAGTTCAAGACTGATAGCTACGTTTTCACAGGTTATTTTGTAGATAGTTATTTTTATCAAAAGGTTAGCATGGCTGTAACTCATGTGGTGCCATCCACAATCAGTCACCTTGTGCCCTGTGTGCTGAGGATTCATATTGTGGACCTGCCTTAACCCAGCAATAACGCTGACATGTTACTGGCATGGACTTGGGTGTTGAACAGATTTATCAGGCACAGCTGCACTGCATGGAACTTTACACCCACCAGTGTCACTGCTGGGATGGGAGTGGTCCATCACCCAGTAAATTCAGATAACAGATCATTGATGGGCTAGAAGGTCTACAGCCCACAGATAGGCTCATGTTTCCATCGAATATTTAGAAGACAAAGGTGTTATTGTAATTTGTGATCTTTCTTTGTAGATCTCTAATAAGTTTTTATTCTTGCCATTTATTCTTATAGATCTGTTATCAGCCTGTAACACTGTATAAAGGCAAACCTTGCATCACCAAAAATCTTTCATGTTAACCAAAAATAAAGGCATCTTTACCATTTCAACCACCAACACCAGTGTACGTGTATGTTTAGATCCATGTATGACTAGATCAGTTGAGTTTTGTTTTTATCACAGCCCATCATCACTAGTGGCTCTGGAAAAGTGCTGTGTCAATATTACCAGGACTGTCCTTGTACTTGGAGGTAATAGCTGAGTGTGATGGGTAAAGGTCTAGCAGACCTTGATCACAGTGCTCCTGTCAAGAACAGAATACTTGTTGGGGCTCAATGTTAACCTGCGTATGAAACACAAGAACGCCTACAGTAAAAACGTCAAAGGACAGTGAAGTCCACCACCAAGTAATGGACAGAAAAGTGAATGTTAATATTCAAAATTCACCCACTAAGTTATTTACACGTAGCAGCCCCTTTATTGGAAACACTTTGCTCCTACGCTCCCTGGCCCCTTTATTCAGGGTCCAACTGTTTGGACTCAGGGAACCTGCCAGGTAAAAATACCCATCATCAAAAACTGAACCACGGGTGAAAACACTGGAGGACAACTAACACAAACTGTGCACGGCCACCTTGCTTGTAGACTCCAACTGCACACTTATAAGGTGTTTATAATGAATAAATCCTTCTAATAAAGGATTTATGCATCATTTATACTGCTGTATCAAACTTAATAGCATGGGTAAAAATGCAGCTCTGTAGCTTTTAACTAGTAATTCATTTTTAAATTGTTTTTGCCGTTTCCTCGTTTATATCTTCGACTGTAATGACATTCCCATAAAATCATACTCATCTGTTTATATTAAAAACATCTTAAAAAGATGAGCAGAGGACAGAGAAGTAGTATAAACATTTTAATATGGGATCAAAAATACAGAAGCAGCAGGGCTTAAGTGCGAACTATCAAGTGAAAAGCAGTCAGTCCGTGGAAGTATACAGCTCAATACAGCCAAACAAAAAAGCACTATTGCACATTCCATAAGAATGCGTTGTCATTTTAACTCAACAAAATGGTTCCTATCAGCTAATTCCTATTGGTGACATATGCAGATGGTTCTCTAATATTCAGACCACACATAATACAATGAACAGCTTATTAATTCCTTGCGCTTCTTGGACAGCTCTATAAATACTAGTACAAGGTCCTCAGACAGTACACACCCATCACAAAACAAAGCCCCTCCATCCCACCCCTGAGCTTCAACTCCTCACAGCCATGAAAGGGAGTCTGCACTTCCTTCTTTTCACTATATATATATATATATATATATATTTTTTTTGCCAAATTCTTAGACCAAATCTAAAATCCTGACTTAGGAATGCTGTTAGGCAGCCAAACAGAAAGTGTGGGTTGGTGAACATATCGGAGATTTATGGCAAAGTGCTCCTGTGCTGCACTTGTGCAAGGAGGTTCAAAAGTGAGATTGATCTGCCTGTTAACAGACTATTCAAAACAACACAACTCTTTCACATATGGAAAAAAACAACCCTTTTCCAGAACTTTCCTCTGGTTATTATTAGAGGGATTCTACCCTGTCCAACACATACTGTGCTGCACGATTATGGTTGCTGAGAACTATGGTCTGTTCTGGGCAAATGCCTACTGCTTCAAACGGAGAAGCTGAAATCTATAACAATTAAATTTAATTAGACAGCACACATATCTTCATACTGTAGCAAAGAAATGTGGACTTTCATCTAAATTACAGCTCAACAGAAAAAGGGTGGCGAGTCTAATAGTAAACATGAATGTTGCACTGGGCTTGATTAGGTCCTCATAAACCTGTAGGAGAGAGACTGAGAGAAAAACTCTTGCTTTACAAGAGTGACTTCCCAAGGCCATGCACACTGCAAACAGGGTGAACAGAATGGAGAGACAGGGACAGTTAGGTTTACTGAAGAGGTGATCCAGCATCGTCCGTGGAAGACTAAAGACTCATGGAGCTAAGACACAGAGTCACATTTCAGCAGAGGAGTCCACGTGAGCACGGCTCTCGTCAGGCAGAGAGGCTGTGGGAACGGTAGTGGCTGTGTTTGTAATGGGGGTGTGATCACAGGAGCGGTGTGCAGAGATATACTCATGGCTGGGCCTCGGTGTTGGGCTCCTTGTCGTAGATGTAGCTACCAACACCACCCGTGTTCACTCCTGAAAGCACAATTATGAAGTAACCCTTTCAAGTAGGACTAGGGAGTTCCCTTTACATTAAGAACATACGTGAAGAATATCATGGTATGAATTATGCATGCTCATAGAAGCTATACATGGCAATAAATATAGAATTTCCTAATAATTGTTTTACATAAATGTAAATCTTTATGCAAGTCGAATGTGTTCATTTTTATAATGCAGCAAAAGTTATTAAATTGGACAACAGCTCCACCTAGAGGCTAAACGTATATTGTACCTTTTGGCCCGAAGAGAACAGCATAACACGGTTTATGGCAGTAGGGTTTGCCATCATGCTGATAAAACAACAAAACACAGCACAGAAGTAAATAGATTATGTGCACATGTTTAACAGTGAAGATTCTTATTAACATGTTTGGCCATTAAAGTTAACATAGTATTTGTAAAACAAATCACTTAGTACAACCAAAAACAAGAAAGGCAAATCAATGCTAAAAAGCTTCGAGCATCAGGACGGCGGAAAGAAAAAATGGCTGTAACTACACTGTAGGTAGTTTTTCCATTCACTCACCTCAGCATGACTGCCTGCTGCCAGAGTTTTGCTGCACCTCTCGCAGCGCAGACAGGGCCTATGCCAGTCCATCCCCAGAGACGTTACCTTCTCAGCTAACGG
>JAOXYF010000011.1:3249595-3273283 GCA_028565775.1 Sternarchorhynchus goeldii | reverse complement strand
GGGGGAAAGCATCGCTTTTTTAAGGTTTTCCTAGTCATGAGCTAAGGTCGCATCATGTTTCCATGTTCTAAAAAAGACAGGACCCTACCAAAGTAGACCTTCTTGTTACATCTGGGGCATGTGTTGGCCTCCCCAGAAAAAGTGGTGATGCTTCCAGCTGAAACAAGAAAACCATATTTGGGCCTCAAATTCAAAATTCAATTCGAATTCAAATATATTTATATAGCGCTCGTCACAACACATGCTGTCACAAAGCAGCTTCACAGACGTATGGGTCCAGTTCCCTGATGATCAAGCCGAGGGCAACAGTGGCAAGGAAAAACTCCTTAGGCAAATAAGGGTAGAAACCTTGGGGGGACCAAGGACACTATTGTGTCCTTCCCATGTCTTCACACTGTGCTTCGCATAACAAAGAGGAATGACCAGCATGCAGGATGCTGGGCCTCTGGCCTGCAGTGTGGGAAAAGTTGGACGGACCCTTCCCGGCAACTCCCCACGTCCCCAGAGTGCATCACCACACGCCCTTATCGCCGGGCTTTGGTTGAGAAAAGTCTGGGGCCTGGGGCTCTTTCTACAGCTAGAAGAGCTGGCACAGGTCCACTCCTGGTCAAGATCACGGCCTCTGACTCTAGCTTAGGGGTGAAAACAGCAGAGAGAGAGCACTACAGTGCACCACTGTACCTTTAGATGGAGGCCTGCTAGGCGCCGGGAGCCTCTTCTCTTCTGGCTTGGGTGCAGAGTCCATGGGGCCAGGGGACGTGTTGCTGTTGCTGGGGGCCTCGTACACATAAGAACCTGCTCCACCAATGTTGACTCCTGCGGAAGCCCAAGGTCATGATCATGACTGAGGTCGTATCCACAGTAAATATCAAGGTTGCGACATGAATTTTATAATAAGAGATGTGAAGGATTACAGTGGAAGACACCTATAAAAAATATATCCAAACTTAGGCCTGTTGTTCTAATTTCAACTTCAAAGTCTCCATACATTATCATACAGCTGAGATTTCTGTACATTTGTAACCATTCCTTCTCTATCGATCAGCAGAGGGCGCTATGCACTCTCAGACCAAATTGTAAACAGAGCAGATGCATTGTGACTGACAAATGATGAGGTGCATAGACTAGCATGAATGAGGCGCAGCAGTTAAAACGACATTCATTTGTTTTAGTGGACCTTTTACTAGCGCCCCACCTTTGAGCCGCAGCTGCGCTCATGCCTTCATGCTAGCTCATGCTAAGAGAACAGGCTGTGGGCTACAGCGCCACCTGTCCACCGATTCCTCACAGCACGTCCAGGGTCTCTGGTGTGCACCAACAGGATATGCCAAGCACAAAAACAATCAGACTATTTGATTTGAACTGTAATGTAGAAGTCTGGCAACCCACTCCATCCTGCACACTTCTTCCAACACAGGTGTTTTAATGATTAATTATGGGCAGAGTAATTGAGTAAATACACAGTATAGGAAAATTGTCTCTCAGGAAGTAGATAAACACATAATTTCAGGGAATTTTAAGGGAATGCTTTTGTCTTATCTGGTATACTCCAGATAAACAACTAACACTGTGGCAGTAAAGCTAACAGTAATAAACTCTCTTCTTACCTTTTGGCCCAAAGAGGGCAGCATAGCATGGCTTGTGACAGAATGGCTTGCCATCATGCTGGGAGGAAGATGAAGAAGAATGTGATGAAGGCATGAATTACAAACTTGGCAACTGTTTACACACAGAGTTGCATTACCCCTCCGCACTTCCATCCATTACTAGATTAAGTGTAAAGACTCAGGCTGGGGCTTTATTTTGGCTGTACATTTGGTTTCCATTTTAAACTGATGGTTACATGCAGCTCTTCCATAGCTAATCCACTTGAGTTTAAATGCCATAGAAAGGCTTGTTATCCCTTGGCACTGATGCTCCTTTCTTGATAGTACAGACCAGTGGTTACCAGGACACGGTTTCTGTTGATTCATAAACCACTACAAACAGGTGTGTGTGTGTGTGTGTGTGTGTGTATGCACTGGATATAGATAACATTCTGTTATGCTTCAACAGAACTGCTTTGTCAGAGGTTTGCTTGGATAGGTTCGCCATGGGAACAGGCGCTGGGAAACTGTGAGAGCAGGTCAGGAGGAAGTTCCAGACATGCTCAGCCTCAGTGACCTATTCTGGAAGAGATATGCTAGGGGAAAAAAAACTCCACAATGCCAGACACACCAATGGAGGGAATGCAGTTTCTTACACGAGCGCTTCCCAAATAGATCATTAGATATGGCTTATTTCTTCAACAATATATGATGACTATATGAATATATGATGCCATTAATATGGAAAACTGATTGCTTTCACAGGCTACTACTTTAGCCAAGGATTCACTATACTATGCCTTCAAGAACACCCACATCACCAGCTCCCATTTCACTGCAGCAAAAGCAGAGCTGGAGGCTGCTTTCTCTGCAGATACGAATGATAGATTAGCACTCGTAACCCACTCACTTCTCACAAATTCCAGTTCCTACAGCCTGATATCTGAGTCTTCTCCATAGTTTCCCCTCAGGCACCCTACACCATCTCTACTGAACCTCATAACCCCAACAGGTCCTCTAGAAGGACAATGTCCTATGATGAATCTTCAGATGGTGAAACAGAGCAGGATTGAGTGATGTCTGGATGACCATCTGCCACCATCCACAGGGAGTGGAACACTCCCACAGTGGCCGTCAACATGGAACTTAGTTGAGCTTTAGCTAATAAAGACAAACATCAGATCTCCAGACCAAAGTGTATCAGATCTCCAGACCAGCTTCAAGTACAGCATTGTTCTCCGGCTGTCCAGCCCTCACCATTCTTTAACCCGTCTTGCAGCATGGCACAGAGTATAGATCCTTGTGTGATCTATATCTGGAAGTGGTGATGTCAGCGAAGAGGATATATAATCTAACCAAGGCAGGTATTGTCCCTCTTCCTATAGTGAATGTAAAGATCAAATGTTTCCTTCTCTGATCCAGGACCTGGGAGAATAATGAAGAAAGGAGGCCATTGCGGGACTACCGAAGTGGTCATGGTTATGCAAGAGTTTCTGTTTTTCCTGCTGATTGAAAAAAGGGACCGAGCTCTCCCTTGGCTCTCATGAAACGTCCCGTCCTTTTGCTGCCTGCTCTGATCTAGACACTGCAAGCAGCTGCAGAGATGTCACGACAGGCTGGAATGTGAGGAGCAAGAGCAATTTCATTAGCGCAGGGACTCAAAAACAGGATCACAGGCAATCACAGCGGACGGTCCTCTGGGGAGCGGTGATGCACTTAATTAAAGTGCAGTGCTCTCACGGCGATCTGCAGGAGGAAAAGAAGGAATCTGGTGCTGCTTGACGTGCTTGGATGAAACGCCATGACTGTGTGCGGCTCCCGCCGTTAAGGCGGTTTGCCCGAGGACTTTTAAATGGACCAGGGGCTTTTATTCATTCCATTATTTCTCACCTACCATAGCCTCTACTGGCACAGGCTAAATGAAGCTAAAAGGAATCGGCAGTGATATGCTGCCCGAGCCACAGTGAGGTTCCCTGCCACGTGGCGTTTGCCTGGGGCGCTGAAGCCCGGCGCTGGCCGCTTCAGACGCAGCTCTCTGCAGCCTTAGAAGACGCAAACAGAAGGTGTCAGAAAGTCGATACATAGACGTCCCTGCTAGCCTGCAAAGGAGGGGAATCTATGGCAACAAGGGCCCAGGAGTGGGCGGGGCTGCTGGGCGCACCCCCTGCCACGGCCCCGATGCTTCCCCACTCACCTCGGCGTGGCCGCCAGCCGTCAGCGTCTTGTTGCAGCGTTCGCACTTCAAGCAGAACTTGTGCCAGTCCTTCCCCAGGGACGTCACCTTTTCAGCTAGTGGAGGAACAAAGGGAAGAGAGAGAGAGAAAGAGAGAGAAAGAGACGGGGGGAGGGGTTTAGGCAGATGGATTTTCAGGAGAACCACTTTTCCCTAGTTTGTCTATATATTTCCGAAGGGGGGGCTACACAAACTCAAACTCCAAGGCAAGGATTAATATACACACATCATGAGCAACCTAAAATAAAATGAAGAAGACGCCGATTTACTCATAACAGAAGGATGCTTTGATACACATAGAAAGGAAAGCCTATGGCTGGAGTCCAGCTGGAAAGCCAAGTGTTGACAGCTCACACAGAGACCTTTGTATTCCTCTCTGGACGCGCCTCTCTGCCCAGTTTCCGTCCCTCCAGGAGTGTCCCCCCGGTTGCTTCCCCAGACTGGACCCCAAGGCCTAAGAATACTCCTTTCAATTATAAATGTCTGCTCACAATACCGAATGGAGCTGTGCTGGAGCGGCTCGCTCCCACCAGAGGAAACTCCTCCTCTTATCAGGCCTGGGCACAACCAGCCCTAGGGAGGGGCTCCACTTCCGCCAATACTCCCCTCCACCTTGTCTGCAGTGTGTGTGTGGAGGGGAGGGGGGGTTACTGTGTTCAGAGGCACCGCTCCCTGTGATACGTTCTGAGGGATGTGTTTCAGCCACAGTCTGTCCATTCATGTTCTTTTATTTGACATACCGAACGTCTGCTGTTAGTTCTCCGCTTCAGCACATGGACATGGAGTAGCTGGTAATAATGCAGTAGCTAGATGAGTTAGTTTGAAGCAAGCTTGTTCTTTAGAGAGCTTCAGATGGAAAGTCTGGCACAGAGAGTTCCAGACAGCATACATCACTGGTAATCAAAGTGTGTTGCTTATCTGCACATCGAGACATTACAAGCAACTGCCTGTCAGGCACCGTGTTCCTGTAGGGCAGGAGGCAGTGCCAGTCTTCCCAGTCAGTATGAGACATAGTGCAGACTCGCAGACAGTTAATAGGGCTGCTATTATTGTTAGAGGCGAGGGATTATTAGATCACTGTCTGGGTGGCTGTGGTCTGCACAGTCAATTCCGTCTCCTGAACCTGGATAGTACCCGGGTCCCTAGTTAATGAATATACGCTCACGTACAGAATGGTGGGCAGCCACACACTTCTGACTGCCTTAGTCTGTAGCTGTGAAATTTATTTTTCACATTTTAACTGAGTAGACATAGTGGTCACTCCAATTCTCAAACACAAACGAGCGCCAACATCCTCCTGCCTGACAGAGATCTGGATAATGATGTTCCCATCAGCCCGGAAAGGAAGGACACTGTTGCAGTTCGAATTTCATTACAGAGTCATGTTTCCTGCGATGAAGAGCAGCAAAACACCATGGTTATGCCAGACCATGCAAGTTTATCCATAAGGGTGATGCATGACCTCACAAACATGAGCCTTTAATCTGGCATGCGTGGAGTGTTAGAGTGCAGTGTGCAGACCTTATAGCAGAAAACCATCTTCACATGCTGTCTTTGAGTTGCAAAGGAAAGTGCTTCAGTCCCCGGGCACCCTGTTGTTGTCTGCAGATGTCAGCCTTGGGAAGAGGTAGTCACCTCTGTTAAATTTTGATTTTGTGCTTCTCCTTTGGGCTCAACTTTGGTTCACTGTGCAAGGAGCTTCCTTGGTGAGGTTTCACAAACCGAAGAGTCCACAAATAACATAGAGATGAACATGAAGGCTTCAGTGGAGACTGAGGGTAGTGGTGTCTAGACATAGAGCATGTATAATCAGAATCTATGCAGACTTGAATGTGCAACGCGGGCTGCTCTTAGTGTGCTCGAGGCCGCGGCATGCTTACATTGCAATTTGCCTGTTGCATACTCTCGACCAATCACAAGCTATATGCTGCTGTGCGTAACATGGCGAGTGAAGCTTCTGCGCAGTGTTTTCAAAATTAAGTTGGCCAGACGAACGTCATCTCCGCAAAAACCACGCCGAGTCCTTCAGATCCCACTCCTTGCACACTACCCTCCAGCTCAATAAAATGGAAGTCACATGACTTCTAATGGGATAACCATTAAATAGCACACATGGAGCATCTGTTGCACATCAAATAAACAAGTACCTCTGTAAACAATGTTGTCGGATTTTGCTGGTGATGCTACAGAAGGGAAGTTTCTCTGGGTCTTTCATGTTTCATGTCTTCCATGTTGCACAGTGCAAGTAAACAAAGAGATGTCCAAACAGTGATGTCTGTTTAAACATATTCATCATGTTTACTTGGAGCAGAGTATTCCGATACCATTAGTAACCACTTTATTTGGATTTAAGAATTTGTCCATGTCCAGTGATAATTCAGATAGAGCTAAATTTTTAAGAGGAGTAGTTGTAATAGTTGGGCAGTAAGGAGGGTAAAAAGACAAGAAGTCACTGGGCCTTTAAGGGTTCTTTGAAGGGGGGGGGTGGTTCTTTTTTGGTGGACTAATTGGTGTTCCATAATTAACAGTAACAAACCAGCCCTCAGCAACCCTGTGCCAGAGAGACAGAGAATAACTGAAAAGGCGGGCATCTATTCTTGCTTGCTGACCCTGCCTTCAGCAAACGGAGATGTGTAATCACAAATAAACAGTGTCCAGGCCTCCAGCAACACTGGCACTGCTGAACTCCTGGCATGCTCTGCTAATCTCTGTCATCTGTGTGAGAATACTGCAACTGCAGATGCAGGCGTGAAAAAGAAGATCTGACATTTCCACACGTAACATCATCATCCATCTCATGGACTTATTTGCTCAGTGTGCATACTATCAGCCCCCCAGCTCCCATAACCACATTTCCTCATTCTTGATGTCCACTACCATTTGGCAAGTGAGGCAGCTGGGTGCAGCATTACAGCACTGATTAAAGCATGAACTGGTAAGGGCTCAAACCCAAAGCATGCATGCATGCACACACACAGACACACTTCCATACACCCAGGAGGACTGACAGCTAGAGGATGAATATGCTTCTGCCACTGGGAACCTGCTAGGTCTCTTCTGTTAACACTTCACGTGTTCTGAAATAACATCCATCATCTCAGCTGTGAAGGCTTTTCATAACCATGAAGGCAAAACTTGACCAAGTTGTGCTTCAGCCAGCCTTGGTCAGGGGAAGCATGCAGGCAGCTGCTTCCTCTAAACAAATGTTAAATTTGGCAGCTAATGGGGAACTTTCATTGCCAGTTTGTACTGACGCCTGAGCTTGGGCGCGACCATTATTGCTGGGCGTGGCCATGAGCAACCATGGTTACTGGGCGTGGCCATGAGCAACCATGGTTACTGGGTGTGGCCATGAGCAACCATGGTGCAGGACATGGCCATGAGGTGTCTGGTGTGCAGATGGGTTGGCTGGTTGGCCCATCTCCCTCAGGCTGATGCAACAGCACTGCAAACCTGGCTCCAACAGGCCACCGATGCCACAGGCAAGGCCATATTAAGTAACCTTATGAACTAGGCCCTGTGGCATGTACCATGCTTTTGCGTGGGTGTTTTGAGGCCCATCCGGTAGTTTTTGGCAGTAGATATCGGCACCAGTTAAAGTAAAGCCAACGCTTTTCATCAGTCACCCAAATAATCTCCAAATCTCAGTTTGTATACAGTTTTCCTGGGCCAGATTACAGTAGCATACAGGTTTCATCTGACTGTTCTAGGAGCTGTGACAGCATCAGCAACATAGGAACTGTACTGAGCAATCAAGGGGAGACAACACTAAAGCTGCATTTCGTCATCAAGGCAACTATGTAATAATAACAAGCTCAGTACAATGTGACTAGTTATGTGACTGAAGGAAAGACACACACTGCTTCATATATTAGAGGAGCATCTGAGCTTCCAAACATAAACAAAAGGCAAAACATCCAATCAGAGTACATTCAGAGGCAGGAAGTATGGATTTTGGTGCCTTGATGGAACTAAAAATAGGATAATGTCTGTTATAAGACCCGGTGACACACATGGGCCATTCGGTAATACCATGAACCTACAACACTGATAGGCTTGATAGGCCTGCCAGGACCAGACAGAGTGACCCCATTGTGACAACATGCCTCCACACTACGCAATCCCACTGAACAGGGAGGCACAAAGTCAAGAAATGGCATTATATAGCAGCACATTCAACCTGGTCTGGACTAGGCCAGCAGGACGAGGGTATCTGACCACTCTAGCAGGAAAAAAATGTCAGGTGTGTGCGAATGAGAGCATGAGGAAGGAAAAGGCATGCGACGATGAGAACAAGTGAGGATGAGAACAATAAGGCAAAGCAGGAAACTGTCAGTCCGAAAAGGAAATGATGTCACGTTTGTGTGATTACAAGAATGAATGCAAGTGAACCAGATGTGAGGAGAAACAAAAACCATTCTGCCACCATTCCGCTGAACTTGTTTCCGTGTGTGGACAGGAAGACGAGAGAACAGGCCCGATGTGAACACGCACGTCCTCT
The DNA here is from genome assembly GCA_028565775.1 of Sternarchorhynchus goeldii. Lineage (NCBI taxonomy): Eukaryota > Metazoa > Chordata > Actinopteri > Gymnotiformes > Apteronotidae > Sternarchorhynchus > Sternarchorhynchus goeldii. The sequence continues at coordinate 3,264,963 of JAOXYF010000011.1, read as the reverse complement.
CTCATTACCATGCGTGAAGTGATCAGACTACCACTTTACTTTCAGCTAGGCAGGAATGCAGGCCCTGAGGGCCTGAAAGGAGCAACCGAGGGCCAGATAAAAAGGGAATGAAGGCAATCGAACTCCTATGTCACCAGAGTCGTCCATCAACTCCTGGCTTGTCATTACTATGCAGGATGGTGCTGGATGCTGTTAACAGAGCAAAACATAAAAGAGCACTTAGGTTTTTTTTAATCTTTCTTTTCTTTCACCCCCCTTCTCTCTTGCCTGTCCACCTCCTCTCACACAAGCCGAGCCTGCTCCCACTGGAGATGATCATATTCCCACAGTTAGTTTCCTATGAACCTCCAGCACTGGATATTATAGCACTTCTGCCAGCTCCTCTGATTTTACATTCGCTCAGCATGAAAGACGCCTCGTTACTTCTATGAAAGAAACTTCACCCATACCATTCTTCTTCTTCTTCTTCTTATCATTATTATTATTATTATTATTATTATTATTATTATTATTATGTTCATCTGCTTGGTTAATGGAAGTTATTATTAAATATGAACATGGGTGCACAACTTAAAATTTCGATAAAACAAGCTTAACCACTGTCGTCGTCGTCGTTCCCCCCCATGATGTAACAGAAGCTGTGAAGATGTTTTCCACAAACCTTCACACAGTTGCTGTGCTGCCCCAAGATTAGCTGCAGAATCTACAGTACTACTGATAAGGAGATGACCAGTAACAAAATGTTCACTTTAAGGCTCTACTCACTTTGGTTTGAAACAGGACACTGTCAGGGAAGACAAAAAATTCCTGGGGAACAAACCCACACAAGAAGCCTATAACCTCATTTGGAAAGATCATTTTGCCCACAGAGTTTTACAGAGAGTATGTGTATGGCAAATCTTACCAACCTTTGTACAACACCACAGTTTAAAGTCCTAGTTTGTTCAATGTTTGTATTCAGTAAATACACAATCAAAATACCATACAAGTAAAGTATTTTGATTGTATTTCAAAACATTATAAATGCATTTACATAAAATGGCCAAAAATGCATAGATTTATCTATATTACACAAGTCAGTATTTGCAGTTAAAGAGTATAAAATATTATACTACAAACCAAGTTGTAATATGATATGACTAATGCTCTTCTCTCACTCAGAGTCATCTAGTTGGGAAAGCGACTGAATGAAGATGAACGAGAACTTCTCAAAGGTTGTGACTGTATGAAGAGGAGTGAGACCTTCTCAAATGTTGCACCATCAGACATCCTGTAATTTAAACATCCAAATGGGACATCAGCAGGGCTCTAAAACAGGGAGGAACTGAGCACACCCACGGCTCAGCACAGCCACCACAGCCTGGGTCCCACGGAAACGTTATCACACTACACTAGCATTTGTCCCACGCGCCTCTCCTATGACGTGTACAAAACCCTGAGGAAATGGCTCTGGCTGCGGTCTGAACCACACAGTGGCTGCTACACACTGCACTGTGGCCTAAAGATGGGCCAGAAGATTTCTGATGAGAAATGCAATGCTAATGGAATATCAAAATGTGCCAAGGCCCAGGAAAAAACTAACCGAGGCAAAGACCAGCTCCCTAAACACCCTGGTTGAAGTCCAATCCAATGGGGTGTGAGCCATTCTCCCCTCTCACGCTACTGGACTCCGTGACTCTGTAGCACACACCCCTTCCAGCCCATTAAGTGACTGGAGGGCCAGCCGTTGGGATGAACAGCGGGGAGAGTTGCACTTGCTGTTATGTAACCCTGGTTCCATCTAGGCCATTGATTTTTAACCTCCTGACAGCATTACAGATGGCATAAGTTACTGTTCAGCAAGTGACCTCCACAGAAGAATGGAATAACCAGGTCTCTAGAGCAAAATAAATGGTAATGCTGTGGCTAGTCCATCAAGCAGTAATTCAACTGTATAAAAGAATGATAAGTACAACAGAGCACAATGTTGAGCAATATTTAATTTTTGGCACGAAAAATGCTTTATACTGGTTTCTTTAGCAATCTTACCGAAACCCTGAAAGCTGGACATGCATCTACCCACGCCTTAGATGGAAAATGAATGTATATACTGCAGAAAAAATTAAAAGACTGATATCAAAGGTTCCCATGCAAGTTCACACGTAAACAATCATATTAGTTCCTTATCTGGCCGACAACGTGTTCATAAGTTATATCGATTAGAATAGGACATGATTACAAAGACGATCAGAGCACAGCTACTCTTTGTGGCAACATTAGGAAATTGGACGAATCCAGATCAAAGCTATTTTCGCTAACTATACAATTTACAATTGTTTACAAAAGTAAACAAAAGTTCGAAATTCCATTGACGTAGTTCGTTGTTTTGGTTTGGTCTGAAATGCCTTTTTTTAAAACGGGGTATACAGAATAAAATGTAACTGACGACAGACAATAACGGAACAAATCACCATGAATGAAAATATGATTTACACTAGCTGGAGTACTTTTTTAGAAACCCAAGAACTAATTCCATCACCACCGTCAAGGCTACCAAGACCACGTGAATTTTGCTTTGCTGCAGTTTTGCTAACTTTTTTTACAGTATTAGGGCAGTTCAAAATGAACAAGGAAAGGTAAATACAGATGTTTACATTTGCAATCCAATATATAGGTAGCTATTTATTTTTAAAAATTTAAGTAAATATATCACGTTTGAGTTATTCCAACCAAATAATGAAGAGAAAAATATGAATGAGCGAACTTACCAAAATAAACAGTCTTGTCGCATTTGGGACATTTTGACGCCATCCTCACGCTAATTATTTAAATCAAATGAAATCACACTAGCTAGCTATAGCGGTGCCTGGATTCGGTTATCTCACTCACTCACGCGCCAGTATTTCACTGAGCCCCGGGAGCATCCCACGCGGAGAATTGCTCCATATTTGCATAGCCCCTCCCACTCCCACAGGGTTAGATGTGCACCCTGCCATCACAATCTGCTGCTTTCTTTGGTCCAGCTACCGGTCATTCACAGTTCGGGTTGGCCCGTCTATGTCATCCTCGCCAACTGGGGCTCTACTCACTCGTTTTTTCGCTTTTTCCATCCTTGAGCGGGTGCGTGAAGGGCGTCTTACAATAGCCCCTTTCACGGGTTATGAATAGGGATTCTTCAGCACATGCCAGACCGTTACTCCTTGAAATCTCTGGGAATTATATTGGCCAGCTCTTAGACATGCTTAGAACACATCGTTTTTTGGTTTCCTTAGATCATGCAGCAGTTTGACTTTTATGACCAGTTTGTCCCTTACACTTTTCCTCTAGTCAAAAATGACCAACCCCACTTTTTCTGTTTTCTTTTTTTAGACAGTTTTTCCTCCCACTCCACCCACCACTCCCGACTGCCTGCACCATTCACCATGTTTAATCTCTCTCTCTCTCTCACACACACACACACACACACTATTGTTATATCATGACATTGAGCAGGTTCCAGTTTGGAGGACAGCATCACTCTATTTTAATTCCAACAACACAAGTTTCCCAGTCAGTAGCAACATCAGACCAGTGAATCTTATCATTCTTTCAAGTCCTATATTGTTTTAAGAGAGGATGTTTTTTTAAACATCATCTCCCTTTGACAGTCTACAGTAAAGTCTCTGTTTACAGCTTGCAGTGCTAGTTTTCCTGAGCCAATAAGCTTACTGCAATTGCAGCTTTGTGAGATCCTCTGTATAAGCACTCTGGGGAAATATCTTAACCCAGGCTGACAATAAATATTGATTTGGGACATAGAAAACCTCACAATGTGCTTCAGCTTAAATATCTAGGCTGCAGCTAAAAGAATAGCAATGATGTGGTTTAATTTGTGTGAAACACTCATTACATGCTTCGCTGAAGCCTTTCCCCATCTGTATTCTAATCCTCAGAGTTTAAGAGCCAGACAGGTGCCAAAGCCTCTCCATTCTGACTGCATGTTCACTTCATTTACACCCCATACCTCGAAGGCCCAGAGTAAGCACATGGCCCAGCACTGCAACAGCAGGGCATTGCTATGCTATACGTGGCATTCGGAACATCTGCATCCTTAGTGAAGACGTGCATGTTTTCACAAGGATGCCATAAATAGCAGTGGAATTTCAAGGGTGTGGTGGTTTGCATGTGTCCATGCACTTGAATGAGAGAGTGAGAGTGAGGTAGAGAGAAAGATAGAGAGGCACTGAAGTCTTTGAATTTTTTGAATAAGTGGCTTTGATTTCTAGTTCTGAATACTTTTTGTCCCAAGTTCTCGGTAGGATTGAGAATCAGAACACCGATGTTCTATGTAAGTGAGCACTCACTCACTCACTCGCTCACTACATAAGACCAAAATTAGACTGGCTCTTATCAGGTCTGTAAGAGAGCGTTAGAGACCAACGGCCTGTGGTAGAGCAGTCTGTGGACGATAACACTGAACCAGCAAACATTTTTATTAGTTTTCAGTTAGGACATTGTTAATTGTTAATTAAAACAAAGGACTTGTGTCTTATTTAAACACATATGCAATCATCAGAGCACCAAATTCAAAGGTATATTACAGAGAAATTACAATCCTGTAGGGAACCCCACCCATTGTCTGAGCCCTAGTCTGCCACATGAATGTGTCTTCTTCCACCAACCGGACAACACCACTTTGTCCCATTCCATGAACCTCTCATTAGCTTGAGAGACATGGCTGCTCTCTCAGCACACGTTGTTCTGCACCTCCTCTGGGAGATGCCCTCTCCTCCAGGACCTCACTATCTGTCTCTCTTGACTAATCAGAGCCACTATATTTAACCAGGATATTTACAAATCTGTCATGCCATTGTCAGCTATTTGTTTCCTAAGTACAGGAGAAGTAAATGCTTTTTAATGGCAAATCAAGAGGTGTGGTAGCCACAATAGATCATGAGAAGAGTCATGAGAGGCCTGAAGGTTCCTTTTTGAAGCTATTCAACTGGAAAAAGTCTGGTCAGATTTAACAGTGGTGTCACATTTCCACGCATTCCATACTAGTAATAAAGTGTTTACTCTTCAGATTGCATCTAGTGCTTGTCTAGATAGAACCTTTTGGTCAAATTTGTACTGAGTACTGAATTTGTGCCTAAGCACCATGGACGAACTATATGGTGCCTAAAGCAGTCTACTCTCTTCTCCATCATAAGACTCTGCCAAATTTTAAATATACTTATAAACATATATGAAAATCAGTTGTTACTGATTTAGGAAAGATCCTCCATACCAGCTGATACCTAACAGCAAGTAAATCAGCTTTAAGCATACAGTGTGATGCCATGATGGCACAGAACAACAGCTTTACTATTGTGACAGAAGCTTTTATGTCATTTGGCAGCTCTGTGTATCAGCAGAATGTGGTGTTGTGTTCAGATCTGCTCATATAGTAAGCATTACTAAAAGATCTGAAATGTTCTCTCTCTCTCTCACTCTGTGTATGTGCTAAGCAATTCTAATCACTAAAGAAGTGATGGATTTAATGGTTTTCTTAATAACCTCTTCGATTAGGATAGCCGTTGCTGAGTTAGCTAAGACACTGCAGATAACGGTCTATTTACTCTGCTCTCTATTTACTGGGTCCCTTATGTAACTGGGATAATGATGCTGTCCTGACTGTAAATCTGAAACTGTTTTGACAAATCTAGAGAAAATTTCAGCACTGTTTATCTAACATCGTTTACGCAAAATGATTGATTATACAGTATCTTTTAATTTAGATACCAAATAAACATAGGAGGTGATGTCCTATTATATCATCTGTAACACTCAAGCTGAATATGTATAGTCTGATTCTGTTCTAACAAAACAAAAATGTCCACGCAAACTCTTGAGAGCTCCAGCACAACTAATCTCTACAACAGTACAAACAGAGGAGTCTGACCCAGACAAGTACGTCACTGCAGCTGAAGCCTTTGTCCCTCAAGAAACAGAGAAACCAAAATGGGCTTTGTTGACCTCAGCTTGTAGAAGACCCCTGCACTCAGATAACCACCAATGGGAGCTTGAAATGCCAGCTTCTCTTTGTATTAATGATAGATTCTGAGCCTTTTCTACCTCACGTATGCTGTTTACTATCGACATCTGCATCGAAAGCCTAACCCCTCTGCCTCTCCAATGAGTATAAAGAGCTTCCCACTGATTCTCTTTCCTTAAAACTCAAACCAAAGCTATAAACAGTCATTTCTCAACTGTCTGTTTGATCACCCATACTCTTCCATTTCTTTCCCTTGTTTAAAATCACCAGTTTCTCACACCTGGTGTTAAAGTTGCTTCTCTAGACATCATTGTTGTTTCTGCTGTTAAATTGTTTATGTGTATTGATTAGCTCCTGAACAGGAAATTATTTAGATAACCACAGGACATAACGAATGTTCTTTTAATGAATAATTAGTGTCAAGAATCTCTGGAGTTTCTGCGCAGTGTTTGTAAATGCTACCATACTTACCCAGACATACAGTATGCACACATATGCAATATTTTCCAGGCTGCTTTACCATGCAGTTGTAACCAATGTAAACCCAATACCACATCAATAATAATAATAATAATAATAATAATAAATAACTGATATTTATATAGTACTTTTGAAGAATCCAAATTTAAATACACACATACACACAGACATGAACACAGTTATACTACTGGTCTATAGATTTTGATGACCACAAGTGGCACTGAACATAGGGGTCTGTAGTTTTGGTGCCAGCCTTCCCATCGCTCCAGTCTGTCCAGCCAGCTGCCGTCCACAGTCCCTGCTTCTCTATCCACCACTCCGCTGTTTCCCTGGCAACTGTCCCAGCCATACGCTGCAGATTGGATGATAGAAAGCAGGGAGGGACAGCTGTCCACGTAGAATGTCCACACCACCCTGTTGCTTCCTGGGCTTCCTTGCACTGTCCCCGGTCCTGGAGTTGCCACCGAGGGGAGGATTTCCCCAGCCGGGATGGGTGACTAGAGGCAGTGCTCCTGCTCGAATGGAACAGCTGAGAGTTTGGAAATTGAATTACACCATAACATGAAAGAAATACCAGCACACGGGTTTTTTTTTTTTTTCAATGAAAGCCTTGCATGGTTTATTCAAAACCCATGGCAGCTCCTGCTGGCTGTTATCTCTGAATCCAAGACTACACTACAGATTGTTTTTCTATAGTTATTATAGTAGAGAAACACTGGAATTGTAAATGTCCTTGGTTAGTAGCAGATAGGTGGCTTTTATCTCATAAAGTATCTCATTAAGTACTGTATCCACTTCTTAAAGCACATCTCCATTGTGAAATGAAAATGTAATCGTACAGGCCTAGGCTACATTACATCAAGACAGGTCATGATGACAGACTGACATTTACACTTGTCTGAAATTCTTTAATTTTGGTGCTGCCCCCCCAGCCATTTAGATATCTTTTTTCCTAACCTAATAGAACACAGAGCAAAACAGGAAGAGGAAGGCGATAGTGGTTGGGGAAACAAATGCTCAGAACAACATGAATTCGATGATGTCAGTCTTTGTGTTTGAGGCTCAGTGGCAAAGTTTTAGTTGGTCCCAAATCTAATCTCTTGAGGTCAATGACGAAAGAGTAATGATGAACCAATTACCTCAGCGTCATTTCCCACGTTGGCGATCAAACAGGACAGGCCACCGGTTGCCGTGTGAACGAGCTTGGAGCTGTAGAGAGCACACTGGGACAAAGCCCTGTTCAGTAATTAGAAATGGATTTTCATTGCCCCCTATTGGTAATAGGTATAACCTACACTTAGAATTATAATAGATAGCTATTGGCCCGTAGTTAGTGATTCAGCAATGCGCCAATTCAGTTGTGGGCAGACACACGTCACATTATGTTCTTATGCGTAGAATTCTTAGATTGTTAAAACGTAACTTATTTTCGTCTATGATTCTCTATGTCTACGCTATTTTTACTGTATATTATGCTGTTAAAGGCCAATACTGCCACCTGCTGACCTTAATATTATTAAAGGTTTCATGCGGTCAGAATCGTGTCTATTTTATGACGTTTTGTTTGTTTTACAGCAATACACCAGGTTGGAAATACAGCACTGTTACAGCACCATACAGCACTGTTGACTATTTGATACATTTTAGTTAATTTTGGAAACCTTTGAGTTCAAAATTCTACTCACTGAAGTTTAAATATAAAATAATAAAAGCTTGCCAAAACTAAGCTCCAATTCAAAAATGTATTTCATTACAAAAAGACAAATAATTAATAAACAATTAGTTTAGACTAATATACTAATAGTTTGTACCAAAAAATACTAAAAAATAGTTATTCAACTATTTTGTAAACTTTAATATTTTTTTATTTTAGTAATTTTAGTATTTCTCAGATGCTTCGTAAGCACAAGTGATGATGTATTTCCTCAGAAAATCCTTCCTGTCACTTCCTGTTTGTGACTTTATTTCATAGTGAGACTTTTCAGATGTACTTTTCAAATGTCTCACTTTCATTGAGAACTTCTTGTCCATAATTCCTTCCTTGTATCATAATGTGCCTAAGAATCCAGTCAATCTAGATGAGTTTATTTTCTGGGTAGATTCTGCATTTAGCAAGCAAATACACTAACAGAGACGAAAGGCAACAAACATTTGCCTTATCAGAACAATCTGCTTGTATGAATTATGTATTAAAAAACAGAAAAGTGAAAGGAGAGCGTGAAGTCTTACTGTAAATCTTCTGTTTCTTGAAATCTTTTGTTTCTTACTGCAGTTGAAACTTGAAATTCTGTGTGTGTGTGTGTGTGTGTGTGTGTGTGTGTGTGTGTGTGTGTGTGTGTGTGTGTGTGTGTGTGTGTGTGTGTATGCAGCTAAGGCAACATCATGGTGGAACTGAGTGGAATAAGTTTGGTTGGTTGTGCAATTTGCTGATTGCAAATCCCAGTTTACCAGTTATTTCAATCATTTGAAGACTGAATAACTGATTTGTATGTGAAATACTGTATGTTCTTTATTCTCTTATTCTCTAAAATGAGAGGGCCAAAAAAAAAGTCCAACCAAGTGGTACAACAATAAAGTTTAAAACAGATTATGTGCCCAAAGGGCAAGGATTTCACTAAAAGTAAAGATATGGTTGTTTAAATACTCAAAAATACACACGCATATGCACACTCGTGCAAATCAGTAGTATGGAACTGGCTTCATTTTGAGTCTACACAGACAGTGGCTCAAGACCAGTCATTGGCTGAGGTATGTCACATGACTGCAGCTTACAGCTGCAGGCTGAGCTATGTTTGTTGGGGTTTCATATGGTGTATATCAGACGCACACCACAGCATTCCTCTCAGCCTACGCTAACGATAACCACTAAACAAGATCTTTGGTCTCCAAACCAGGGTACTCAAAGAACCCCACCTCTCCAGATCACATCCTTAGCACCTGATGGCTTTGCCTAAAGTGCTTGCAAGGCTTAACTAGTACAGTTGAGAGCATTCATAACTTATTTTCATGAATTTTGATGCTAATTAGTAAATAACATATAGGAAGCAAAAACCAAAAAAAATATATAAGTCATCTTAGTGTAACACTTATAAAGCACTGAATGAGTTACTGTGTTCAGTAATTACAACAAATGGTTATTTTTGCCCCCTAGTACAGGTACTTTTTCCAAAAAACTCATGTGTGTTCATGTTCAATTCATATCTCTTTTGAAGAACACAGCGACCATCGCAGACTCTGTGAATGAATGTGTGGGATATTGTTGTTTGTAGATAACTAATTGAACATCTTAAAAATTCGCCGGTTGCTACTGGCCTTCTAAACCTGAATTGTGACCCTGTTTGTGCTGTACTGTTTTCTGCCAGTGGTAAGAAGAGATGCTGGTCTTATGGTAATACACAGCTAAGTGTTTCCTGCTGGCGCCCTCATCTCCACTGCTTGGCTTATTCACATGCTGACTCATTCGCGATACAAAAAAACTCTGGAACTTGTGCCACCCACAACGGCAGTTTTTGAAAAACACTGATTCAAGTTTCCCTTAACTTAAAGGGGAGACTTCATACTAATCTAAATAATTGTAGAAACCTGTTGCTTTACTTTTTTACTTTGTTTGGTCACTTGAATATTCTGGGTTTGGGTTTTACAACTTCATATAGTTTACATCTGACATGCCAAGCTATATCATAAACTAGACTGTCACCAGAAGGCCTATGTTTTGTATTTATTGTTAGAATTTCATTCAAGATTTTTTAAACTGTGGTCATCCTCCCTAAAATACAAATATCACATATCATCAGGTCTCAGGTGAGCTTCAGCTTTCTCCATCACTGTTCCATTAGATCCAGTCAGTTATATCCAGTCCATATACATATATATTTGTTATAGTAGTCTAACCTATATATTCTTCGCTTTTGTCGTGGGGGTGTTCGCTCTGAAAGCAACAGTTGTTTACTTTGTTATTTTGCCTCTAGTGGGTCTAAAGTAGTACAGCAATTGTTTCGCTCTTTTTCGGGGAGGCGGAGATTGGGGGAGCGGACAGTGATGCTCGCGGTGCTTGCCTTCTTCCCTCCTCTCTCTTTCCCTCGAACCGCCGCTGGCCTGAGTGTCGCTTACTGGGCAAAGCGCTTTGTTAGGAAGGTGTATCCAAAAAAATTAAGCTGGTTTCTCTTTTAATGAACAGTTGAGAGAAAAGAGAATTTAAAAAATATGTGTACTGTCTCTTTAAGATTCCTTGACTGGTCCGCTTCGTATTGATCAATCCACCATTTTCCAACACACTCAGCGGCGGCAGTGTTAGCGACGGCGGCAAGAGAAACCCCTACCTGGAGACACCAGGACCAGGGGCAGTCATGGCAGCGAATATGTACCGGGTTGGAGGTAGAGAGCACGTTTTGAATATTTTTGTGCCTTTTGTGTCGGCCTCGTTTATATTCTTTATGCATGGAGCTTAGCAGCTTGGTTTGTCCTTCCTCTTTATTTTCTAAAGCTTAAGTGCCTTATGCTGTGTGACTAGAGGATGATGATGGTGACTGTGAGGAGCAGGATGAAGATGAAGACTAGTTTCGGGACCCCAAGATTTCCTTTTACTTTCACGCCACTCATCTATGTTAGCACAATGTAACAAGTCAGACTCTCATTTACCTTTAGCAAGGAAGCTACGTTTGTTTTCTGGCAAATGGGCAAACCCCTTTATGGTTTATAAAGTTAAGTTTGACTAGAAGGCAGCATTGCCACACTTATGCTCAGATTACTGAGTCGGAAACATTGCGGCTTTGATGACTAGCTAGCTGATTTGAAGTGTAGAAAGGCTGGGATGCACAAAATGTGTTGGACGTCTCGCTTTATACTTTTCAATCACTCGAAGTAATGTAGTTAGCTAAGTGAGTTGTAACCCGACAGAGCTCATATAAACTGGAGGGGGAGTGCAAGTCTTATTAACCTGATCCTGAAATAGCTAGTTAGTTAATTTAGCTACCTAATCTAACCTAGCTAGCTGGTAAATTGGATAAGATCAACACTGGATAGCTAGCTAGCTAAATTACAGCTTTCCTCCCTCAAGGAATACACTGAGTAGTTTGCTAGAAACTGCAGTATTAAAGAGACTTGTGGTGAAATTGATCATAATAAAGGGGAAGAAGTAGTTGGTCTCCAACCTGTCAGTCAGATAGTTTTGAATGATAAATGATTAGCTGAAAATGTTTTAAAACCATAGTTTTGCTGGTTGGATTCCTGCACCTATCCAGATACCATGACAATTAAGAGGCAGTTAAGATGATTCACCTTGTTCTTTGTCAGTATGATTTATAGTCAAATCAGTCTGTTTCAGCCTCACTCCCGAAAACCCCTTTACACTGCCCAGTCTTTTTTTTTTTTAAACCTTCTTGGTGTGTCTTGTGAAATGTTTTACAATTAGCAGAGGTGGAGTGTTATCAGTGATGGCTGAGTAGAGACCTAGCTAACTAAATTGTACAGCACTGCCTCCTTCCAGGACTGGCCTGGAGAACAACTGTGTTAAGAGGTGTTTTGAAGCAGTATTTAGAATGCATTTGGCCTACATCATATTTACTCCAGTTTGCTGAATAAGTGTATACCATCATGACTTGATTAATGAGGAGAACTGACACACAAAGTTTGGCAGCCACCCGAATGAGGGCTGAAAACCTACTAAATTGCAGAGCGTTATTGTCATGTATAAAAGCATCATCCTGGCAATATTGGGTGATTTGGCTCTCTCCAGCCTGTCTGTTGTCGTGGCAATGGTGACACATCGTACCTCTGTAGGTGTGGGCTTTAAGCGAAGGCTTGGGAAAGATGGTGGTGTGGAGTAGGATCTCGCTGGAACTCTTCACGTGGCTTTTGCTGCATCTGTCGCTGCCGAGCCTGAAAATGGCCTCAGGCTTTCATGCCAGTGGAGATCCTCCATGGGCTGCCGTACCTCCAACTGCTGCAGCACCTTGCTACTTCCCATCTCCTGCTCACTCTTCCGTGGACCCGAGCAGCATGTCGGGTTTAACCTCAAAATGTCTCAAAGCTGTTTTATCCTAGTCACTGAACTGACCCATAAGATGGCATTTTTTTTTCTGATGTGCTGACTGTTTGACATCAAGCAAAGGTTTGAGTTTGAGAACTTGCACTGATGACTGTGCTGAAGATCTATCTCTGGCTTTGTGAGAGAAATATTTGCTGATTTTGTTTTCCCTCCTATTGCTATTCCCATTAAGATATATACAGGGCACATTTTAATAGTCTCTGTGCACTCTGCAGGGATGCCTGCAGCTTGTCATGTTGCAGACAGAACACTCTGTGGAACCGTTGAAGATTGGACATTAGTGCTCAATTCCTTAAAGCTTTGTCAGTAATGCTGTTTACCACCAGGAGTGCCTGATTTTGATGCAGCAGACGTACTGCTAAATGGACGCATTAATTGCGGCCTTTTTGCGATTAGCATATCTCCTGGCCTGAAATTGCTAATAATGAATAATACGCATCTAATTGTACAGCCCTCAATGAAGGGAACACTCGATTCTAGTCACAGCAACGCAGTTGCCCCCCCATCCCCCACCCCCCACATTAGTGGAGTTACCCAAGGTGAAGCTGAGCCATGGTGCCATCAGCAGCACAAAGCCAGTTTCCCACTTGCGAACGGCGAGCCTTTGCGTTTGAATGTGCAGCCATCATTGGAAAACAATTGCCTCACGGATTAGAGAGACAAAGCCTGCCTGAGTGCTCCCTTTTCTTCTTTGTCTTCCCAGCAAAGAAGGTAGCCTCGCGGAATTTCCTCTTGCGGACATCGCCATGCTGCCTTCGCCCCGTTGGCACTCTCCCCTCCCCAGACTCCTGCACTGACCTGAACGTGCTAAGTAAATCTAGGAGGAAGGGAAGAGGTTGGGGGGGGCAAGGCTAGTGCAGACCACTGCGCTTAACCGCAGAACTGATGGAAAGGATCACAAGCCGCAAGGGCAAGGCCACATGCACAGAGAGCTGGCACTGAAGTCAGTGATGATCCATCCCATGTTTGTTGACTGTTAAGATCATCCTGTACTTGAGGCGCCTTGAACTGTGCTACCCCTCAGCACAGTGAGGACCAGGAACGTCTCGAAACTGGTGTGCCTGGGCCCCTCTTGCCTCCACTACCTCCCCAGCTACACCATCAGCTGTTAATCGCACATGCAGTACCTGTAGCCTGGGGCTCACTGTTTTATACATTGCCCTTTATCTGAACTGCAGAGGAGGTGCTGTTACTTTGAGGAGCTCAGTAGTGTTGGATCACCTTGTTTGGGAAGAAAACCCTGTTGTTAAACCTCCCTTTGGGGTGGGTGTGGGGGTGGTCCAGTCATATGGTAGCCTGGGTATTCTGGAGCCCACGTGAACCGGTGTGTGTTGGGATTTGTAGTCTGATGAAGTGTAAGTGCTAGGGTGATGACTGGCATGCTGCGTGAGAAATTGTAGGCTGTTGGCTGCCAAGAGGAGCATCAGGCCAGGATACTCTGCCCAGTGCCTGCACTCCCCATCTCCTCCCTAACAGTGGTTATCTCAACAGTACACTTGGGTGATTGGCAGTCGAAACGGCCACTTTATCATTTATTTAATGGTTATTCAACAGGCCGAGACTCTTAATAAAGTATTTGGTCCGTGTGTGTGCATGGAATACAGCACTGTATAAGGGTAAATACCCAGCTCCTACAGGGTAATGGTCACGGATAAACATTCAGAGAGTTTTGTCTCTGAGAAGAGTTGTAGCAAACCAATCTGATGGACTTCAAGAATAAGGTTTAAAAGTGGAGAAATTAAGAGAAGCCCCGTGTGCGTGTGTGTGTGTGTGTGTGTGTGTTTGCTGGGAACATAAGCTTAAATGGACTGATATTGCCATAGTAACGGATGTCCCATGGGTCCCAGTCTGAATGTCCTGAGGTAGGGATTGAATGCACTCTCTGCACTTAGACTTGCACAGGCTTTGGCCTCTGTAGCTGGGTCAGGAAAGCTATGTCTCTCTTACATTCTGTCTGTCTGTCTTGCTCTGTCTCTCTCCCTTCTCTCTCCTCCTCTCTCTCCCTTCTCTCTCCTCCTCTCTCTCCCTTCTCTCTCCTCCTCTCTCTCCCTCTCCCCTCTTGTTGTGCTTCAGCACTTCTCTGTTGTCTCTGTCTTCTTTTCAAGGGGGAATGTGGTGTTGACTTAAAATCTCACTTCCCACCAAACTGTCCAGTTCTTCCTTGTGTTTCTTTTCCCTTGTCTGTCTGTCCTTCCCTCCCTCTCCCTGTACTCTACACCTCTGGCCTGGTTAGATTCCACTCGTCTCTCTCTCTCTCTCTGTCTCTCTCTCTCTCTCTCTCTCTCTCTCTCTCAGTAGGACTCAGCAACATGCGCGGATTGGATCACAGGAAATTTAACTGCACTGTGATGTCACATGCTGTACTGCTTGCTGATTGGTGGTGCATGATGGGGTAGATGGGGGGAGGGGGCAGTCGGCGTTGTGGGCGCAGGCAGGCAGCAGAGATGGCAGGCGGGCTGGCATGATGAGCCATGAGACAGAGTGGCATTACCTCTGGGTCTTCCACTTGGTCCTTGATGAGCCTCACGCTGGTGCTAGTCCATGCCGGGTTTTGCAGAGGTCCGGGATGTCTCAGTTAGAACTTGTGCTTATTAAAAAAAAAAAAGGTGCGGTCTGCACAGTGTCCCAGTCTCAGATGTGCACGTGGGATGGCCATCTGAGACAAAACAGACGATGTGTGTGTGCATGTGCGCCTGCGCGCACTTGTCCTCGTTTGTTGTGCGATAAAAGTGCATTTGTACAGTGAATGTTGAACCATAATGCACAAGAGAAACAGGCTGAGACTCCAAGTGTGTTGGTCAGTATGTCTCCTCCTTGGGTTTTTTTCCTCCCCCCCCCCCCCCCCCCCCC
>JAOXYF010000011.1:3228997-3240737 GCA_028565775.1 Sternarchorhynchus goeldii | reverse complement strand
CTCTCTCTCTCTCTCTCTCGTGTGCGCTCGCTCTCTCTCTCTCTCGTGTGCGCTCGCTCTCTCTCTCTCGTGTGCGCTCGCTCTCTCTCTCTCTCTCTCTCTCTCGTGTGCGCTCTCTATCTCTCTCTCTCTCTCTCTCGTGTGCATTCTTTCTCGTGTGCTCTGTCTCTCGTGCTCTTTCTCTTGCGCTTTTTCTCTCTTGTTTGTTCTTTCTCTAGTGTGTTCGTGTGTGTGCTTAGTCGTGCTCTTTCTTATGTGCACTCTCACTCATGCTCTCACTCACTCACTCTCTCTCTCACACACACACACACACACACACACACACACACACATGTTCTTTCTCACTTATTCTGGTCTCTATCTACTGTATCTGCAAGCCTGTAACACAGTGGCGGTAGCTCTCGAACAGGCACATTGTGTCCTTACCTTTTTCAAACCTGAACATTTCTGTGGGCACTACTGCTTACGTATTCAGTCCGGCTCCTCGACGAGTCTGACGGACGTGGATAAATAGCCTGAGGTGTAGATGAGACTTAAGCTCGTCTCGTTGCTCCACCTCCCAGCCAGTGGACCCCACACGGGCTTGTCCTCAGCGCGACACAGGGGGAGGGGCTTATCTCAACCTCCAGCCTCACTCTTAAGCTGACCGCTGTCTTTGTGGCTCCTGCTGTATCAGGCGAGGACGATGGCCGGGAGCAGGTGAAGCTGGAGGAGAAGGTGTGGGATCCCGACAGCCCTGTCACAGAGAAGCAGATCGACCAGTTCCTTGTCGTGGCTCGGTAAGCCAGGCCTCGAAGACCTCGCTTCCTCCTCCACGGACGTTTAGTATCCCCGGGCTGGAATGACCAGCATACTGACGACTGAGAGGCTTCATGAACAGAAGCAACTGTTTCATGAAAACCACTTACAGAGCTTATTCTTTTTTCCCTCATCTTTTCTTTCTCTCTCTCCCCATCTCTTATGTTCTCTCCATCTCTACCTCTCCCTTCTCTCTCTCTCTCTCTCTCTCTCTCTCTCTCTCTCTCTCTCTCTCTCTCTCTCTCTCTCTTTCTCTCTGCCTTGTCCAGGTCTGTGGGTACGTTTGCACGGGCCCTGGACTGCAGTAGTTCTGTTCGGCAGCCCAGCTTGCACATGAGCGCTGCAGCAGCCTCCAGGGACATCACGCTGGTACAGCACCACCCACACCCACCCGCACCCACCCACCACCCTCGCTACACACGACATCCTGCCACAGCACCTCTTCACACTTCACGCGGGCTGGCTCGTAAAAAAGCACGCTCTAATAATCACCACTGCTTTACTGACTGACCATGCAGGATTAGTCATGCTGTACAGCACTACGGGTATATTAAGAAGACTTAAAGCTTTTTTTTTGTTTGTTTTTGTTTATTTTTTTGTTTTTTTTAAATGAATGAATATAATTCACAGAAGGGTCTCATCTTCTATACGTATGGTGCTTCACTGCTGGCTTCTCTAGCGCTGCCTTGCGAGTGTAATTTATATTTAGGCTAATATTTTGGGTCTTACATTCAACTCTCCTTCTTAAAAAAAAAAACAACAAAAAAACGGTGGTGTTTCAGGAGCCAAGCTTTAGCAACAGCATCCTGACGGAGCGCTGAAGTCACATTGTGTTCCAGGCTGAATGGAAGCAGGTTGCAGGCCTGCTTCTGCCTCTGGGCCCTCGTGGAAGTCCCTGCTGAGGGGTGCAGTGATGCTGCTCAACCCACGGCCCCTTCTGCCGCCTGCTCATTTCTAAAACATCCAGTACAGGAAGCACAACGTATGCATAAACACCCGCTCGTACCGCCTCGGGCTGCGCAGGGCCCTGCTGATGTGAAATGACAATTTTTTTTTTTTTCCTTTCTCCTACGTCTAGACAGCGCAGGCAACTCGACTGCGACTCGAGTTGTGATTTTTGCGGTTTGTGTCATCAGCGTGACTAATTGCGACGGATCCTCCGTTTCATGATGACTTTGACAGCTGTGCTGTTAGCTGTTGTTTAACCTTTAGTGTACATTCGTTAATTCTTAAGTGCAGCTGTTGCCGTTTGTATAGTTGGTGTTGGACAGATGGAGGAAATGCAAATGCTTTTCTTTTTACAGATGCGTGTTTAGTTTGATAAATGAAAGGGAGAGAGTTGCACTTCTTTGAGGAAAATATTACTGCTGCCCTCATTGTACGACACAAAACTGTCACACCAGACAACTGCATCACTACAGAATTCTTTTAGAACAGTTTTTAAAATATATCGGGTAAATATAAGGTAGGATTATAAACTATGCAACTGTGTTATGCTGCTACAAACACACTTGCGCACCAGGGGTGTGTTTTCTTGTGATTTTTCCACACATCCTTTGATGCATGATGTAAAAGCTGGAAATGAATTATATACAAATTGTGTATTAATTGCAGAGTTAAGGGCAGAGTTGGTGAGCAGTGTGTTGGCTGGGGCACACCTCCCTGCCCGGTTCTCACTGTACTCCCATTTAATAAATCTCACCAGTTCTGGCTGTGATGGTTCTGATAAATCACGTCTGATGGCTGCTCACGTTTTCACTGCTGTTTTACGACCGTGCAAACACAAACCCGTGGACCTGGGTGTGTGAAGGTGCGCGAGACGCCCCGCTTTCCTCCATGGACGTCTGAGCGTGTATGTGTCCCGATCCCCCCCCCCTCCCTTCCCTTCTCTCCCCCAGTTCCACGCCATGGACACTCTGCATAAGAACAGCTATGACATGACCCTAGCTGTCGCGGCGCTGGTGCCTCAGGGCGGCCCTGTGCTTTGCCGGGATGAGATGGAGGAGTGGAGTGCCTCCGAGGCCAACCTGTTCGAGGAGGCGCTGGAGAAATACGGCAAAGACTTCGCCGACATCCAGCAGGACTTTGTGAGTTCAGCCAGGCAAACCATCCATGGGCAAGATTAGTGTAGGAAACGTGCAACACAGATCGCGGTCGGATAACATAAAGCATCTGTTTAAAACAAATCCTACCTGGAAAATAAGAAACATTTTATGCACCCTAAAAATGACTTAAGAACCTGGTTGGTTTAGAGATAAATTGCCTTTTGTGGCAGTGTGTCTGTGAAGTGGATGTTTAATTCTGCCACCTGCTGGCGATTTAATGTATGTGCGTTTTGGTAGTGCAGGGATTTAACCCAGACAACCCAACTTTCATAGACAGGGAGGAGCCACTCATGGAAAATACTCACACCCACTTTTACAGAAAAAGTAAAACCATCTTATTTAGCCAGACAAAGGAAGACTAAGAAGTGTTTTTCTGCTTCAGATTTGTCTTTTTATATACTGCAGCTGTATGTTTTAATAGATTGCTCAGTTTAAAATGCTCTGTTATAAACCATATTCAGCAGCATATTTGTCCAAGAATGTGCATTTCATCACAGAAATGTGAACAGGCCGATACGTTAAAGCAGCTCCCACCTAAAAGCGTCTCTGAATGCTGTGTTTCAGTTGCCCTGGAAGTCACTGACAAGTATAATTGAATATTATTATATGTGGAAAACTACAGACAGATATGTTCAGCAGGTACGTCTCACTGTTACACACCTCTTAGAAACCAAGTCATTATTAAACCAGGTGCCACTGCTAGAAAACAATACCCACGGCCCACTAAGTGACAGCCTGCCTCTCCTTCCTGGAACAGAAGCGGTTAAAAGCAGCAGAAGCTGAGAGCAAGCTGAAGCAAGTCTACATCCCTAACTAGTGAGTGCCTCTGTGTACAGGTCAGGGGATTTGCCAGAGGTTCACCCCAAGCTTTTTTACCAAGTGGAGCTTTTGATCAAGTGTAATCCTTGCCGCCCTGTGTGACCTTCATGCCCTGTGCCTGCAGTAACAAGCCAAACCCCAACCAGCTGAGCGCGAACAGTGTGAAGCCGGGACTGGTGAATGGTGCCGGGGCGGTGCCGGGGGCACAGGGCCAGCCGCCCGGGTTGGGCCGCGCCTGCGAGAGCTGCTACAGTGAGTCTCCGCCCTGCGCTGTACCAGTGACGTCTGCCCTGCTGTTGTCCTTGAGCCTGTTCGGAATTATGGGATTGGCAGTTAATGCAAACATCAGTTGTTTTAATGTAGTTTTTGGTGACTGTTTAAATGGCTTGGGGAAGGTGGCTGGAGGGGCTGAAGAGAACTTTTACCCAGCTTTCTCGCTCTCTTTCTCTCCCTCTCGCTGTGTCTGTCTGTGTGTCTGTCTGTCTTGTGTGTTCAGCCACCAACTCTTACCAGTGGTACTCATGGGGGCCAACGAACATGCAGTGTAGGTTATGTGCCTCCTGCTGGACCTACTGGAAGAAGTATGGCGGCTTGAAAATGCCCACGAGGCTTGATGGAGAGCGGCCTGGTCCCAACCGCAATAACATGGTGGGTGTGGCCTTAAGTAACTCTTGATGAGCGGTAGATCTCACTCCAATTTAGCCTGAGTTTGTCTCCAAGTATTTTTATTAGGTGGTAGCTCACTGGTTAAGGCACTTGATTAGTAATCAGAAGGTTGCTGGTTCAAACCCCACCTCTGCTAAGCTGCCAATGTTGGGCCCCTGAGCAAAGCCCTTAACCCTCAACTGCTCAAGATGTATTCAGTCACAATTGTAAGTGGCTTTGGAAAAAAAGCGCCAGCCAAATGCCATAAATGTTATGTAAATGCAAATTGTTTCTGGTTCCACTAAATACCCATGGAATCTCAGTTTTGGCACCCACAATCTAGTCTGTCCCCGAAGCCTGAAGGTTAAGAGACGCTGGGTCCAGTTTATAGAATTTGATTGTAACCGAGTTATTGCCACGCAAAATGTACAACACAGTATTTAAATCCTGTTGCTAAAGTTACCAAAGTGGTGATTTAGTGCACCATTAACACTGCAAAATCCACATGTGCTTAAGCCAGTCATAGCCAACGTGAAACTGAAAATATATTACAAACCCACACCAAAAGACATAATGGACTAATCCCGGTTGTAAGACCAGTGACATGGTGAAAATGACCTGTTGCATAAAAATATAAAGCATTTCTTTTAAGATGGGAACTACATGGTTATGCTGTTGTAGAATTCAGTACTTTTAAATCGTGGCACAGCAGCAAAATGTCTTCAGACTATTTATATCTTCTTCCTCCAACACCTTAATAGTATTTTTTATGGCAAACGTTCATGACATGGTACTTATTTGTGTCTTCTACTTCTGCTAATGCCCTTGTGAAGTTTGCCAGAATGCTCACTCCAAAAGGACCGAAAATGTGCTTTTAAAATAAATTTGTCAATCAGCTACATAAGTGTGTACAAAATGTTGTTGATTTGCATGTATGACCAAATGTTGAGAAAAGAAATCATGGCAAACGGTGGCAAATTTCAGTAGCACCGCATGTTGCGCAGAAGATCCACCAAAAATCCATGTTTACAAACAAGGAACTGTGTTACCGCGGCGTTGGTTCTCGTTAACGGCATCTTAAACCTGGCAGTAGGTTTTATGAATCTGGCCCGCTGTCTCATGACGACCTGTAACCTCTGGTCCGGTCGGTAGAGTCCTCACGGCGTGCCAGTGAGACACGGCGGGAGCCCGAAGTTTGCGGTGAAGACCAGGCAGGCGTTCTACCTGCAGACCACCCAGCTGACCCGTATGGCTCGCCGCGTCTGCCAGGACCTTCTCCGTTCCCGCTACCTAGCCCGCCACCCCTACATGCCCGTCAACACCACCGCCATCAAAGCAGAGTGTGAGTGGACGTGCTCCAGCCGCCGCTCTCCATCCGCCTGCCGCGGCTTCGTGTTCTTGCGAGCCGTACCAGTGCAGTGTGTGTGTGTAGGGGGAGGGCTAGACTTTTACGGTGCTGTTTAGACTTTGCCCATTTGGGGAGGAGGAGAAGGAGGGGGGTAAGGGAGGGGGGCTCAATTCCATTCGTGCATGGGCTTCTT
Organism: Sternarchorhynchus goeldii; assembly: GCA_028565775.1. Lineage (NCBI taxonomy): Eukaryota > Metazoa > Chordata > Actinopteri > Gymnotiformes > Apteronotidae > Sternarchorhynchus > Sternarchorhynchus goeldii. The sequence continues at coordinate 3,234,829 of JAOXYF010000011.1, read as the reverse complement.
GTGTCTTTGCTCTGCGTTATGCTGAAATGCCGTGAAATTTCACGGTATACTTGTTGTGTTTGTTTGTAGGCGCAGTGCGGTTGCCAGATATGTCCAAAAAGCCCATGTCTTTGAAGCAGGCAGTACGGAAGCCTCTGGAGTCTGTGGTTAGATATCTGGGTGGGTGGAAGTGACATCTGCACACTCTTGTTGTTTTTTTCTTCCTCTCACTTAAATTTACAGTTTATATCCACTCTTGGTGCCTGAGAACAGTCTAGATATTGCTAAGTTCAGAGTAACTATAGAATATTCTAGAACAGTCTGGACAGTTTGCAGTGTCCACCAAGTCAGCACCACTAAATCCACTGGCTTATTTCACCAAGCCAGCACAGTGACCCTGTTTCTCTGACTACTCCCTCCAGAGGCCCACCCATGCCCTCCAAAACCAGAGCCTCCCCGAGGAGCCTCCATCTCCACGGGCAGCCTGACGCCCATCAAATCCACCCCCATCCTTAACAACGGCTCGCCCACCATTCTGGGCAAGCGCACCTATGAGCAGCACAACGGCCTGGACGGTGAGGGAGAGGGGGAGATAGCTCTCTGTTCTGTTTCCATTTTTGGTGATCGTTAGCCATTAGCTCATCTTCTATGCTTATTAGCTTTCCATCATCATGTAAAAGGTTTCCTACAGTTTGCTGAGAATGCCTCTATCATGGTTGAGATATTTTAGTTTTGGATTAAGATGTCTGATTTTCCTTTCTGTCGTCCGTTTTTACATGGCGCTCTCTGTCTCGTGCTCTTCCCCATTCACAACTGTTTTGCGTCTTATTTATTTTTTTATTGTCCCATACACTCCCCCATTTCTCTCTCTCTCTCACTTGATCTCTCTTTTCCTATCGCACACACTCTCACACTCACTCTCACACAAACATCCACAAGCGCACATTCTGCACTGTCTGTCTCTAATCTCTGAATGGCTGTCAGTGTTGTCATGGTAACAGATCAGCAGTGATTCACATGGATCAGGCCCTGCATCAACACACACACACACACTATCCAACACTCAGAGACATTTTCAGTCATATAAGAGAATCCCTGATCAAAGCTCACCAAGCACATGTACACACTGTTTGTAAGCTTGTTATACTACTGTCAGGAAATCTATGCACTCCGTCACGTTTTTGTTATGCTAACCTATAAACTATCCAAAGATCTGGAAAGAAACCAATGTTCCATGGTTATATAATTCCCTGATGAGCTTGGCACCATTTAGCTCTGAAAAGCACTGCTTCCCTCCCTCTCATTTATCAGATTTATCTCTGCTTCTGGGATTTTACACTCTTATTACAATTGCCTTCTGAGCATTGATCACTGTTAAGTCTCCACATACAGCTGTCCTTAAACGTGCTGCTTGAAGTTTTATTTCAGACAAAAGTAACTACAGAATATACGTGATGTGGAATTGTGTGCAGTTACTTGTACAGCCAACAGGTGGAAACATTGAGCAGTTTATAATAACCGTATATTGCAGTGGTTGGAATTCGGCTCAAATCCAATTGCTTAGGTGAAAAGGCTTCTTTCTTTGGACAGTGAGACTGCCTCCGTTTCATGGGATCAGGTGTCTCAGAGCAGTGAGCATCTGAGGCCCGTGTACGCAGTGGAGTTGTGTGAGTAAACTTGCATGCTACCTTCTGATTCTGTCATTTTTCTTGTACAGGATCCAAACCCAAAGCACTGGGTCCCCAGTGGGACATCATATCCAAGCGAGTGTCTGAGCAGGGCCGCCCGCCCTCCGCCATGCAGGACAACCAGGTTCATGAGCTTGACTGACACTTTTTGTGGTCTCTCCCAACTCTGCTTCAGAACGTGGAACAGGTATAGCTAGATTACATTGCACTACTTCCTTGTCGAGCTGTTGACATTTTTATTTGTATGCCGAAGCCTTGTAGTGTGAATGCTGCCTACAGTGTGTCCAAGCATGTTTCGAAAAGGATAAAAAACAACAACACATTTACATCTCTCTTGTATTTAAATTTGCAGGTTAATATAAAGGTGGTTGGTCAGCTCTCTGTTGGAAGGACCTAGGAGAGGATCTGTGGTCAACCAGGGCACTGTTAGAACTTGGGTCACTCAAAGACTTGAAACAAACAACAACAAAGACTTGTGGGTTAGAACAGGATTTAGCCAATGATGGAAATGACCTGCCTGTACAGGACTGTGTTCAATATTTACCATATATTGCTACATCTGACAACGATGATGATGATGATGATGATATTATTATTATTATTACAAGTCTTGTTATTTTTTTAACCAAATGTAATCATTTGCTTTTTAGTTAAATATTGATAAAAACAAAGAAACTGAAATGTTTCTTGAAACAGCTTGCTCATGAGCCCAAGGAGAAAACTTCGACGGACATGTTGGCTTCTTGCATTGTTTTCTAACATGTAATAACTGCTCAGAAAAAAAGAGATGGTTGTTTGTTTCTTTCAGTCATATTATTTTGCTTCTGTTTGTCTTCGTTTGAATGCTTGTATTATTCAGTTCCGTTAGTCCGTCCTGTCACGATGCCACAGGCGTTTAACTTATTGATAAAGATGGCGGAATATGCTCTTTTTCTACTTTTTCACAAGTATTGCATCTATGCTTCTATGATGTAATTAAAATAAGTTGTTTCTCTTTTGTGAATATGTAAATGAGAACATTATGGAGGCATTATTGTACAGTGGTGCATTTTGGGCCTCTGGTGTTTATTGATGCTTGTTATAATGAATTTGCCATGTACAGCATATTCTTTTTGTAAGGAAACGCTCTTACATAAATGGAAAATTGTTCAGAGATGACTGGAATTCTAAAAAGGTACTGCGCCCTGAATACAGTGCACCTTCTTAAGAGTTATACCATATACGTGTTTTTCAGATCCATTTCTTCACATTCACACTTATCTTGCCAGAAACAACACTTAACACCCAGCTGCTTTTCAGCAGGTGACATACGATACATCGGAGTTTACACCACAGTTGGCTTATTAAATATTGATAGCTTCAGAGAGCATGTAGCGATAGCGTTTACGTATAAGTTGAATAAAGCTCGCGTTCTCCCTGTTCGCTAAGGAAAACTTACCGTCTTCATGGGTCCTGCCATTGTTCTCCCTCTCAAAAAAGCGAAACCTACGTTCAGTGTACACTTATAGATCAAATACAGTAATTTACAGCGAAAGTGACGTTGAGTTTATTCTGCATTAATTTATAAGGGTCAAAACAGCTGCCAAATTCATTAACCGTTCGCCTCAGAAATACTATGGATGTAGAGTTTCCTGTTGTACACAGATACGCTGATGCCTAATTTTTTTTTTTAAATCGTTGCTTCATGTTTACAGTGTCGAGCACGATACTAGTTTGAGGTTTACAGTGCAATCCTTTGTTCTGTGAGGTGGTTCCGTCAAATTACTTGAGGTGCGTTAATGCTGACAAAGTGACGAGTCCCGACGAGCCAAAAATGGTTTAGCAACGAAACAGTTAACTCCGGACGCGAGAACTGTTGGATGCCAAAGCCAGTCTCTGAGCATGTGCTGTTACTGCTGCAGTGAAGTAAAATGTGTCAGTTACCATTGGAGAGTAAGGGAGGAGAGAGAGGTCAGCTGGAGGAAACTCACAGTGAGAAGGAACCGGTACGACGATTTCCCTGTTTTGTAGGCTATCCTACCACAGACTACAATGAATTTTCAGAGGCCTGATCCCAGTCACTTTACGCTTGAAGCATAAACACGGTAAGCTAATTCGCCAAATTTAGGAATATCTCGGATAAATGTTAGCAAGCTACCTAGGTTTCAAGCAACGTTAACGTGGTCAAAACTGCATTAGAACAGTATTTGTTCCTTGCTATCACAACTTATGCCCATATTTATATTCTAAAGCAATTTTCTTTTACTCGCGTTGCGCTTTATTATTATGAAACGAACCTGCTTGTGGTGTTTTAACCTAAGCAGCAAACGTCGTTTTGTTCCGCGTTCATCGCCGGCGCGTTATCCAAAGTAATGAATTTGTTCTACATAGGCCGTGCTGTATTTACGCTACATCCTTTAACCAATACTTTTTCCCTCACCACACACTTAGGTTGCCTGAACAGTGGTGTAGGATTCGTTTTCTACACTCAATCTCCGATGGGTTGTAAATTACGGATGCATCTAATCTAAACGGCGTATGCATGTCTTTACACATCAGTTTGACTGATCCTCCACGATACTTGCACATGGGCTATCGCAAGATACGATAGTCCGAGCTTCCTTTTAAGGTTTTTTGGAGAGGTCACGGGGAGTGCTGCATAGATTGTTTGCGCACCATAACTGACTAGTGATGGTGATTGCACAGCCTGCACCGTCTTAGGTGCAGAACGTTTTAATCGTTTAGGCCTGTGCATCTGACCAGTGCTGTCACGACTGCAGTGTTAAATCACAAACTGAGACCGTTTCAGGTTTTGGCGACGTAGGTGATATAGATGTATACTGCGCTGCCGTCTGAATCCCTTCATTACGTGTGTATGGACAGCTTGAAAGACAAATGAATGTACGGTCAGTTGAAACCAGATTCGCTATACGAACGAGTATCTCTGTACCAAAGTGTACAAAGTATCTAAATTCCAACGGGTGTCTACAAAGTTAACGCCGAAAGGAGGTGATTCCAAGCTGGAATGATTAGGTGCTCATGATGTGCAGGAATCTTCAAGGACTAGTATGTGCTAACATTTGCCCTTGTGCATTGAAGTCCTTTACACCACTAAAAGTACTACAGTATGAGATCAAAAGTCCTTCTGATCCTCAGAACACAGTTGATTAAAACTGGGAATTTGGCACGAGTTGAACAAATTCCTCTGCATTGCAGGTGGTATTAACAGTCCAAATATTGTTTCTCTGAATAATGATTTAACAACCCTTTTATGGTCCACTTTCTAGACCTTAATTAAACCTAGATGTTAAACTAACAAGGACTATGGAGAATCTGTAATAACGACTAATTTAGTCCGAGATTAATTGGTGTCAGGAGCACTGGACAGTGGTATATTAACAGAGTGCAGAGTAGTCACACAGTAGGTTTCGGTCGTAGTGCAAAAGCATCTGATATTAAACTCTGCATGGATTCCTCTGAACCCAAGCATGACTGCCATGTCATGCTGTTCTGTTTATTATGTAGCTGATCACAGCCATGTTGCTAAACCTTGCTTTTGTAAGATTGCAAAGGTCCTAATCCTTTCATTGTTCTCCATATGTTGTGCAGTGTGGAGAGCTTGGAACATTCTCAGGGTCTTTCGTTGAGGCTTAGAGTGGCTTGCAAAGAAAACTGCCAGACCTCTTTGAATGTGAGTCTCACTGTGATTAATAGAAGTTGTCACATGATGTAGGCTAATGCTCAAAAAGAGTCCAGAAAAGGACGTATAAAAGCTCAAGTATATTAGTATAGATTGTGTCACTGGTTTTTAACAGAAACTTCATTGTGGGCAAGAATTGTTTGATGCCAAGTTGTGTGGTGGAATTGAAGCTCTCTCAAAAACATACTTTTATTTTTGACTTCACTTACCCACACAACCAGTCATGGTGGTGTATGAATACAAAATGCGAGGGTGGTCGAGGAACTGACCCACAGGCATCAGGTGCTTTGATCTGATTTCCTTTTGAAACCCTACAGACAACATGTTTTTTGTTTAATATGTTATGTCCCGTTGTGCCCCCCCACCCCCCAGGTTTTTTTTTTATGTGTTATGTCCCGTTGTGCCCCCCCCCCCCAAAGGTTTTTATTTGATGTGTTATGTCCCATTGTGCCCCCCCCCCAAAGGTTTTTGTTTAATGTGTCCCAT
>JAOXYF010000011.1:3182599-3219334 GCA_028565775.1 Sternarchorhynchus goeldii | reverse complement strand
AAATAACACAACATACAAGCAGATTTTATGTGAGATTTTAGGCATGGCTGTTTGTGCCTTCATCTCTGTCTCTGCCCAATGCCACTGACAAGACATGGACAAGCAAGCTTCATTTATATAACATCTGGAGGTTTCGACCACTCGGTTCCTTGGCCAGTTCCACGTCTCCTCTCCAGACTGGGTCACTCAGGCACGGTTCTAGATCCTTGCAGCTGATCCAGAATGCAGCCACACAATTTGTATTCAACCCTCCCGACTTCACACGACTTCACTCAGCTACTGCTTTCCCTCCACTAGCTCCCTGTAGCTGCCCGTATCAGATTTAAAACCCTAACGTTCACATACGAAGCCAAAAGTGGTTCTGCCACCTCCTATTTACAAGCCACCCTCCCTCAAACATAGCGAGTCCTGAACTGTGCCCCCTGGAGGCAGAGGAAGACCCACCTCCTCAAGAAGCACTTGAGTGATCCGTAGCTACTTCTAGACGCTTAAACAATAACAAACGCCTCACTCACTTTTATATATAAAAATACATCAAAATCAAAACAAAAAAAACATATTTGTGGGTATATACTCTGACGTGGTTCTAGCTGAGCGGCGTGGGCCGTTGTCTTTTTTCAATATATTAAACTTTCACTTCGCTACTAGCTGTGTCACTGTTCATATACCATATAGGTCTCTTTAAGTTCAGTTTTGATTTTATTATCCTGCTCCTCCATCTGTCTCCTGTTTATACTTAACTGGTAGTTTTATTGGTATTTTCTACACCTCTTCATACACAGTAGCAGCTCGTTTCCCCAACAATCTTAATTTTGAATGCCAAAACAAACACGGGTCTGTGTGCGCGCGTGCGTGTGTGTGTGTCATGACGGTTTTTAAACAGCGGCCAGCTGTACCTCCCTGGTAGCACGTTGCCGTTATGTAAACGGCTGTGGCTTATCTCTCAGCCAGCTTTGCATAACGTACCGCGGAGGTTTCCCACACTGCTTTGCATTTTAACAGGAGCGTTTGAGCGGTGGGTCGACCCGTCGTTGGGCTGCTGTAGGAGGAGCAGCTTTTTTCCCTCCGTTTTCTCCCGACTGGGTGTCTTCATGCGGCTCCACACAGAGAGCAAAGCATGGTGGGAAACTGTTGGAAGCCGTCCCATGTCAGTATGGCAGATGTGGAGTCCAGGACATATCCTTGTGTGTGTGTGTGTGTGTGTGTGTGTGGATGAGCAGGAATGTGAACCATGCTTTATCTGTGCTCCCTGCGATATCGAGGAGTGTGGTTCTGGGTGTTATCTCACAGGATTATGTTCAAAGGCCTAAGCTTCACGGAAAAGCCTTCAGTGGGTTGTGTTCAACTGTCTCCACTGAATAACTGAATTCTAATACTATCACTATCTTCAGCATAACACTTTAAAGCTTTCCTCTGGAAACCCCCATGCCTCCCCCCGCCTTTCTTTTAGCCACTCGCCCTTTCAGATTCAGGTCCAGGGCTTTACACCACACCGCAGGTACAGTGCAGAGCGTGAATAATGGTAATGGTTCCTGGCAGGAGAGAAAATAAGTGCAGTTATTAAAATTAATGGCTGCTGCTCGTCTTGTGGTCCAGACCCCAGGCAGCAGAGGAGAGGTTGAGGAGCCAGACCTCTGAGATCCCCTCCCTTTCTCAACCATGCCTCCTTGAGTGTGTATGTGTGTGTATATGTGTGTGCGCTCGCTTGTCTTCCAGTTACATTTCACAGCTCTCACTTGCTGTGTGTTTTATTTATTTATTTTTTTTGATGGTTTGGACAGTGTACTGGGCATCATGGCGTCTTTAACGAGGCCCTGAGAGCTGCAGACAGACCTGGTCTCACCACCGAAACTTCTCCTCTAGTCGAGCCTTTTGAAGATCCTTGTGCAGCCTGATGTCATTGCCGGTCCTGGAGGGCCCAATGGCCCAGGCGTTCTGGGTGGACATGCCTTCCTGGTCTCTGGAGATGTGGCTCTTTGGACTTTCACAAATGCCCCTTTCTTCCTCTCATTTCGTGCTCTTGTCACACTCCAGTTCTCTCACCTTAATGACTGATTCAAGCCACAGAGCCTGTATCCAGTTAGCCTGTCATTTACTGTGGGAGTGAGTGCTGTGTATCAAACTGGTTTATTCAGTTTGTCTGTAAAGTAGAGAGAGACACAGGCTGGCCGAACTCTAGGGTTTTGCCGCCAGAATTCTTTCTTTGTTTGTCCAAGGAGCAGCTATAGAAAATCAGCCAACTGCTGGTGTTTTGCATGTAGGGTCCTTGGGTTCTGTTTTTTTAAAAACATATGTAATAAACTAAAGTTAACATTTAAATCAGACTCGAGCAACCTCGGGGTGATTGGACTTTAGTGATTTGGCGACTGGTTTTGCACTCATTGTACTCACCAGTGTTAGATTTACAAAAGCAAAGTCTCACTCCAGTATTATTTGTGTAACTGTTACATCTTGTGCAACTTGTGTGTGATGTAATGTGACCTACTTATGAATGAAGTGTCATGACACAAGTGCCATGGAGTTACTGAACATTTGCAGGACGTTTATATTTGTGTGTATGTGTTTCACCAGTGTTGTCTAAATTGGCCCTACACAAAAATCATTAGCTCTGTTGTGCACTGTCTTTATGAAGCTGTGCGTCAGTGGGCATCAGCTGGTCAGTGCCCTGGACGAGCCCAGGCTTCGTGTTTTCTGTTGGCCGTGCTGATTAGTCCCTGATCTAATCCAGCTCTTCAGTTAAGCAGTCAGGGATGCTGAGGGATGAGAGGTGTATTTCTGTGCGTCTACCTTGGCCGTGGTGTTCAGTGAAACACCACTCCACTGGGGTGTACGGTACAGTACGACCTGTGTTATTGCAGGTGTGTGTGCATATTACGTCTGATTATGAAATATGTGAGACATTCACTACCTTTATTTTCTCAACCGCTTGGATGGTGTTAGAGTGGCCTTTTGAGGTTTTAGAAAAACAGTGTGATTTCCTATGGAGAGAAGGGGAGAAATGTAAAAGGTATACGGGCGTTATTTAAAGCAGTATATGCTGATTCACAGCTCCTTCGGCCAGTGTGTTTGGTGAAGCAGTGAGGGTCTGTAGTGATACATTTATCTGTGATAAACCCCAAGTCAAATGAGAGACACAAATGTAAGTTGATGAATGAACTTAATGAACTCATGGTAAATGTATAACTAAAATATTATATACACAAATGATGTCTGAATGATTCAGCTGGGCCTGCAGTTTTTCATGAAGAACAACTCAAAAATGTGTGAATATATCAAGACATGTTTGACAGCATGTTTGACAGCAAAACAAGACCATGGCTAAATCCCATATGGCCTGCGAAATTTGGTCCCCAGTGCTCATGAGTCCAAGTGGACAACAGAGCTTATAATGTTCTCTGAAGACCTGTAAAGACCAACCCAGCCACACAAACCCAAGCACGAGGCCATTTAGGTTTCTATAAAAAGAGTCAGATAGTAAAAAATACACTTTAGTGGGGAAATTTGGCATGTTGTTTTTGGATTTGAACTCTGAACTGGAGTTTTCGACTGGAGCCGTGGCCCTTGGTTGGCTTAATGTCCTCTGGGGGGCATCTTTCACCTCTGCTTCTCTGATTCTCATGAACAAGTCATTTCACATCATGTCCACATGCCGAAATATTTCAGCAGCTCCCAACCTCTATCCTGATCATTAGGAAAGTAGTGGTTTGCACGCCAAGGGTAGGATGTGCAGCAGTATGTATGTATGTATGGGAACAGTGAAGATGATTACTTACTGGTGAATGGACCACACCTGTTAAGGTGGTTTGGCTAAAGTCATGGGTTCTCACTGAGCTGTGGCAGGAGAGTGTTTCTGTATTCATTTCAGGGTTCCCACTGGTCATGAAATTTCGTATGCATTTAAAAAAAAGTTAATTCCACTCAGGGGATCTGATTATTATTTGGTCAAATTATGGAATGTCAGAGAATTTTTGGTAGCATTTTTAAATGTGAGTTGCTATTTATTGAAATAGTTTCATACGTTTGTCGTATTGGGTGAGTGGTTGTTCGGTTTCATGGTTTAATAAAGGTGGCTTGCGTGTTTGTTCATTAAAGATCAGGGGAAGTCAGGGGAAAGTAAGGGAATTTCACATTTAGCTTATGGTGCCAACCATGTGAGCTGCACTCACAAATGATTGATTTCTTAGCAGTTTGGTTCCATTGAACTTCCTTTGCTTATGACAGATCTGTTATATAATATAGTAAAAACTGACTGACCTGGTTGTTAAGTGTTTACCCCACTAAAACCCAATAGGTAGGATTGCATTTGGTGACTGTAATATACCAATAAAACACACATACAATACCTACAATAATTTATGTCAAAAGGAAAGAAAAACATAAAGGATTATGTTGTTATGTTTTATCATCAGATAAGACAACAATAGAGGCTGAACAGTGTCTTAGTCATGATCAACAGAGCCGTAAGTCTTTCTCTGGCTTGTTTCTAAGACTGCGATTGAGACGTTTGTGTCTTACTGTCACATTAGCCTGCAGACGTTTGTGTGACGGTTGCATTGACTGTTGCACTAACAGCTGCTATTCAGGTTGGTCCTTAAAAACCGGTAATTAGATTTTCATGATGACGTCCATCAAGAAAGTCAAGACTAGAAAAAAAAGTCTAAACTCATAAGTCTTTCCTGGAGGCAGGTCTGTTTTGAGAAAAGCAATCTGTATTATGCCAAATCAATCATCAAGTGATTTTAAAATCATTCCATAAAAATGTGAAAAGGTTTTATGTATTCAAATGGAATTGAAGCAAAGCAAGTAGAGACCAGAGTAAGTCAACACTTTTCATGAGAAAGAGTCTCCACAACACAAGCTTGGTTAAAGAGTCTCCACAACACAAGCTTGGTTAAAGAGTCTCCACAACACAAGCTTGGTTAAAGAGTCTACACAACACAAGCTTGGTTAAAGAGTCTCCACAACACAAGCTTGGTTAAAGAGTCTACACAACACAAGCTTGGGTAAAGTATTAGTTTGGAAATGTGGTAAAATCTCAAAACTCATGAAGTATATAATGGAGAAATTCATAAAAGATAAACATGTTATATGGAAAAGGGATAATCAAACATGTAGCTTCAATAACAGAACCTTTTCAGTTTTTCCAATGCTTGTAAAAGACACTGGTAGGGCTTCCACACCTACCTGAACTATAATATCTTGAGCTCCATCCTGCCCAACAGGGTTTCTCCTGGACTGTTTTGATTGGCTGGAAGCCAATCACCAGATAGAAGGCAGAGTTCGAGAGCATTGTGATGTAAGAGGAACATGTCTTTCAGTGGACTAGCCTAGGGCCTTGTCTCTGCAGTTTCAATTGTCACTAAAGTATTACAGAGTGTAAACACACACACATAACTTTTCTTATGCTCAGTGGCAGTGAAAGGTAACTAGGCTGAGCTGACAGGCAGTTTTAAAAGCTGTAGCCAATACTGGACTAAAGCCAGAATAATCAGAGTCTGTCATTCCATCAGCAGCTCCATTGTTTTAATGCACCTCCTTCACACTGTGTACTCTCCATAAATCTACATCTCTTTGTCAGCTCACAAAGCATCTTGAAAATGGATGTGGCTGAAACAGGTTAGGTCAGTGACTGACCCAATTTTGGACTGCATATTTATTACAATTTTAAATGAAATAGGTCAGCTATGTAGCAATTGTCCTTTGTCTTGACTACATAAAAATGCTCAATGTTTATTTACCATCCACCTGATGAGTTCTTACATATTTGCCTACGGTGTTGGGCGTAGGCCACCCTTCACGTGGGGCGGGTGAAGCAGGTGGGGATCTCCCTCGTTCGCTGCTCCGTGTGAGGGCCGTGCGTGAGTCCCCTTGAGAGCCTGTAACAGATCCGAGACGCGGCCGCTCTGATCCATCCTGGCTACGGCAGCTTGGGCAGTGTGTGGAGCACACACGCAAACACACACACACACAGATACAAACACACAGGCGCAAACACACACGCGCGCCCTAGATCGGGTCGCATCGGTGCACCAGGGCAGCCTGGCTGGCGCATTTGATGTTAGGTCTTCGTTTTTTTTTTTGTTCTCTCCCCGTCTGTTTTTTTGGCCCGTCTGTTCCCTCCGCGATCCGCGCATTCCTCGCCCCGCGTCTGGGACCACCCGGCTGTCCCGCCACACCCGTCCCGATCTGCGCCTCTCTGTGAGCTGCATGCCTTGGTCTCGCGCTCCTCGCCCTCTGCTCTCAGGCCCATCTGGACCTCCTTTAACCTGCTGCATTCTACAGCCACAACGGTACACAGCGTGTGTGTGCGTGTGTGTGTGTGTGGGCAGATTCCTATAACACTATGGACACTGTATCTGTGCTATCTAGTATCTCCTGTCTGGATAAAGAAATCTGTGTCAGACATACAATATTCCCTTGCTCCTCATTAAAAGAGTTCAAGACCCCCTTTCATCCTGTTTGGGGTTCCAAACATTAGGTTTTTAGTGACTATTTTTGAGGTTAGCTGCACAAAAAGGGCCTGTTATGATGGTGAGCACTGATTACAGTTTTGGAAGTGAATAGGAGAAAATGAACATGACATTACAAACACTAATCACTGACCAGCGTCAGTGTCTGTATGACTCAGGGTAAACACAAACACACCCTGATGTAATCCCAAACTCAAAGCAGAAAGATAAGATCTGCTTGAGAAGAGGAGTATCTCTCTGTTTTGCTCTCTCTCTTTCCCTCTCTCGCACACACACACATCAATCCAGGTCACAAAATATTGTAGACCTAATTGTTTGTGCAAAAGAGCCATTACATGTTAAACCCGTCATGACAATACGGACAATATGAAGGGACACAAAAGTGCCCAAAGGGCGGCTGTCTGAAGAACATCACACGTGCACATTGTGTTTCTGCAGGGGAATATGGGTCAATGGCAAAGTGGTTTAGGAGCTTCAGTGTGCTTTCCTAATCTATTATTTAAAGATTTAAAGGACTTTAGAACTGCACTCTGTTTGCCCTCATAGGTCAAGGTCTATGGCAGTAGCTGCTGCTGTTTTGAGATGGCCGAGATGACTGACTTATATATGGCAGAGTCTTTATGGACGTCTGGAGCAGGTGTCAGATGTGAGAGGCACTAGTGAAGCAGTATTCCTGATAGATAACACTCTTGCCATGGTTAATAGGACCAGCATTTCATTATAGTCAATATTTAACCTGTCTGCACTTACGTTCTACGACTGTCGCAGTCCAAAAGACACCTGTGAACATAGTTAGAAAAACGTATAAACACACACACACACACACACACACACACATGCTCACTCATTTTATGTACTGCAGAATGTGGGTGGTAGAGTTATGAGTTTGTGGTTGATGACTTAATGTTCTCAGATGGCAACTAAGTTTGGCAGGTAGTTCATATGTTGGTTCATATGTTAGTTCATATGTTAGTTCATATGTTGGTTCATATGTTGGTTCATATGTTAGTTCATATGTTGGGTCTTTCAGTTTGATGAGGCACAACATTCATCTCACCAACAATTCTTTTCCCAGTTCACTTTTTCTCTCATACCTGCCCTTCTGTTCTGTTGTGACTGGCCAAGTCTCATAGAATATTTTGTCTCTGTCTGCAACAACTTACTCTGTCTGTAAACACGGTAAACAAGTTTCAGCGCTGTTTCATAAACTGCCAGGGTTCTTTTGCCATCCACGAGCCATGGACCAGGCTTCCGTTTCTGAACAAGTTACTGATGACGAACATGTAGGTTACAGAAGGAAAATGTTCGCTTGTTAGAAAGCTTCACGATTGCCTTTTCCACAGGACTTGCCAATAATAATGTTTCTTTCTGAATGCAATATTAAGAGGAGAGAAAAAAAAAAACACCAACAGACTCCAAGCTCATTTTTCCACTGTTTCCTGTTGAAGCAAGTCTAAATCGGGACGCTCGTGTAACAGCCTCTACCCCCACCTAATGGGTCTTAATTAGCCCTGTAAAACCTTTACCATCGGCCTGCCTGTACATAGAGCTGCAAAGCTTCATAGAGCGACATAGAGCTACAAAGCTGCCTCTACATAGAGCTGCAAAGCTTCATAGAGCGACATAGAGCTACAAAGCTGCCTCTACATAGAGCTGCAAAGTTTCATAGAGCTACATAGAGCTGCAAAGCTTATGGAGGCCTGACTTTGAGCTTCATGTACTGGAGCTTCAAGCAGTGACCTACTCTATTCCAGACTTTAAAAAATGGTGAGATCTCCAGTGAAGATGAATGCCAGCAAAATTACTGTAATGAGCCTTTAGCCCAGCTCCTCTCTGGTACAGACCTGCTGCCATGTCATTTTCTGGACATGGATGCCCCTGCCCTAGCTTGAAATCAGCTATTTAAGTCCACTCTGTTTCCTTATGATGAAGAATTAAAGTTTACTTTTTTTTCCAGTGGTAGTGGTCATTCTAGGCGAGAAAAAAAATGTATATTCCATATTTGATTTCTTGCTTCCAGGCTGGGATAGCCTTCACTTTTGGCACAGATGTACGTAGATAGAATACTTAATTAACGCAGATGTAGATAAAATACTAAATTGGCGTGAATGTAAATAGAACACTAAATTGGCACGGATACAGATAGAAAACTTAATTGGATAGCACAAACAAAGCTTTTCTATTGTAAGAACAACGAGCCAGTGGGTGAAGTTGCCACATATTTCCCAAAAGGCAGAAATGTGACTATTGGTCTGTCACTGGATTTTCATGTTTGGATACAGCACCTTTCAATATTTTATGCCTTGAAGGAAATCTGAGAATTGTGAGAGGTAATTAAGATAATTTGGGTAATGGTTATCTTGTTATGACTCTACCCCATATTGTTATGATAATTGTGTTTCTCCTGGGTTTATGATGCAGTGATGATCATTGCCCTCCACTGCTGTAAGGAGACATAATCTAAATGTGGAAGTTTATTGGGTGTGGTGCACGTTACACTTGTTTATCTCATCAACGAAGGAAGAATAAGAGGGTGTGAAATGTAAAGATAGTGGAAAGAATGAATGGGCGCTTCAGTAAACTGTGAGTTGAATTTAAATGTAAATCATAATCTGTTATCGCTTATGCAGGTCTAGCCATGTGTGTTTTTCTTGTCCCATTAAAATATTCTATTACCTTTATAATGAGTTTCTATAATTAGTTAGAAAAATGATCTATCAGTGAGAGAGCTTGGTCTTTTAATAGACAAACTGCCGTATACATAGTACAGAAGTTCCCAAATAACTTATTGAACAGGAGGAAATACATAGTTATTAGGCTCAGTAGTTAAGAGTGTAACAAAGCTGAATTTTGAAAAAGGCTGAAAGACGTTCTGTCTGGAGTAAATTAAATATCACTCCTCCAGCAGGGGGCAGTATGACAGTTCCCTGAGGAATTTAAAATGGGGAGTTACTCTCGATAGGCCAGTGGTGTGTGCCGCATAGTTTTGTTTTCCCAGCCCTGATTCAACTCTTCAAGTAATTATTAATCTGTGCAAGGGCTGAGTCAGGTGCATTAGAACCAGGAAGCTGGAGAAGTGGCAGTGCGGTGAGTGGCAGCAGTGTGTAGGGCCTTCAGTACTGCCACAGGACTCACTTCACAACATTCAACAGAAAGGATATGGGTTTTCACTCATGTGTGTCACCAAATACATTTCATACAAGTCCCCCAACCCCTGGTCATGTATATACAGTTTGTTGTTTTTTGCTGTTTAAACACACAGGCACAGGTTTGGACCTCCCCCCACATACAGGTTATAACTGAAGTGTCTTACATAGATGTTCCATGCAAATTTCCCACTGCATACAACTGTTTTTAGTTCACCCTACAAATCTCCTTGCAACACCTCACAATTGAACTGAATATGGAACAGACAGTCTCGTCTTGCCATCACGGCTCTAGGGCCTATCAGCGGCTGAGGACATATCAGATCATTTTCATTGTGAAACGTTACTACATCTAGGTTCTGCAGAAGCCTGTAGCTAGCTGGGAGTTGTCTAGATCATAACTGGGGCTGCCAAAGTATCAAAGTTCAGTTTCTTCTGTAGCTAATCATGAAATAATGAAGCAAGTATGCAGTGTGTTAGTGATCTGCTGTGCGCAACCTCATTAGCTGCATGATTTAAATTTTGACCATCATTAAGGATCTGTTGGGGTGATGCACGTTTTATGAATATCATGAAGTAAATATTAAAAATACTGAAATAATTGAAAGAACCGAAATGCATGCGTGACTCTTATATTCATGTGACACGCTCATGTGGGGCAGGAAGGTAAACATAACTGTGGTTTTCTTGAAAAATAAGGCTGTCAGGATTTGAGGAACCGAAAGGCGGAAATCTGAAAATGGTGGATTTCTGCAAGTGTGTGGTCATTTTTACAACTTGTTCAATCTGCTGAGCTCGCTCAGATTTGGGCTGCATGCGTTTGAGGAGACACCCGTGTACGCGTGCACGGCGGGGCACACGCGGGCGCACGGCCCCGCGCAGGCGTGGACGAGGGTAGGTGTTCATTCCAGCGGAGGGCTGCAGCCGTTCCCCTGACACGGCGAAACGTGCAGCGGTGCAGGAAGGCGTTTCGAGGCGGGAGAGCAGGAGAGGCATTGGCTTCCACGACTATCAGGTTCGCCTGCGCTCCTGTGGCTTTGGCCTGGCGTTGGGCCAGGGGTAGCAGCAGGCCAGAGGAATATGTAGGGTTAGTTCTGAAGCGCTTACAGGTGAGCAGCCTCAGTGGAGGGAGAGAGTTCCAGACCCACAGCACGACCCCAGAACTCGTCTACAACTTCCTCTCATGGATGTCGGCCTGCCTGGACGCTGACACGCAAAACAGCCCTTTATTAACCTGTGATTTTTCACACATTTAGATAATATACCAGCACATGTGCAAGTGTGTGTTTTGTCTCCCTTAGCAGTCATTTTTATAAGGTAATACAGGCAGAAGTGTGAGCAGCACTTTGTGTGAGTGTGAGTGTGTGTGTGTGTGTAAAGGGGGAGCTCTGATGCTTCTGTGCCTATATGCTTTGGACAGTCTAAATTGAATCTGTTTGAATCTGTCTTCATTCTGTCTGTGTGTGTGTGTGTGTGTGTCTGTGTGTGCATCTGTGTGTCTGTGTATGAGAGAGAGAGAGGGGAACAGGGAGTGTGTAGAATAGAAAGCAGTGAAGCAGACGTAGGGGATTTTGTGACTACTAATGAACAGAGGACATGAATGTGCTCAATAGCCCCTTTTTAAGCATCTTAGTCTACATTAGCATTAGTGACTGAAAACCACTCTTATACACACATCCTCATTCTCAGGCCATGTGTTTAAGCTTAAACATTAATCAGTACTTCATATAGTCATCAGATATTTTGCATAGTGTACCCCAATCTGAGAATTGGTGGAATCTTTTGGACTCCTGTCTCCAGGGGCAACCGGTCATCCGTTGAAGGTGGGGCCTCCATTGGGCTTTTGCATTTGGCTCAACGCTGACATTCTTTGTGAGAGACCTTCAGTTGCCAAGCAAGAGAGAGAGAGAGAGAGAGCAGGCAAAGCAGGGGAGATGTGTATGGGTTAGAGGGAGTCAGAAGGGCCCTTTCTCTTCCTCTCTCTTTCTGCTCCACTCTTTCTCGCTCTTTTTGTGGTCTCTCTTTAGTTCTTTTCTTCTCCACTGTGAATGAAAAGATAATATTGATTTGTGTCATTCCCATTTATTATTCTCTGCAAGGCAGGGCACACTGATGCCAAGTCAGATATGGAGCCCAGCCTATTTACTTATTAACTTACCCCACTATGTGTGTGCATTTCCATGAGTGGCCTTGTGTGTGTGTGTGTGTGTGTGTGTGTGGGTAGGTGTGCATGTGTGTGTGTTTTTGTGTTTGTGCATGTGTGGGTGCGTGCGCACATGCGTGTGTGTTTGTGTATGTGGTGTGTGTGTGTGTGCGTGTGTGTGCATGTGCATGTGCCTTCTCATTTTGTCCTTCTTAACCAGGAGACAGAGAGGTTTGTAATAGGATGGGTTTGTAGAACAGTAGCAGATGTGCTTTGCTTCTCTCACTTCCTTATACATGTGGCACCGTCACCTCCTCACTTCTCCTTTCCGTTCTTCTTTTTCTTCATGTCACAATTATGAAGGACTGTTTTGAACACTGGCCAGTACAGTTTTACTGTAGGTGTCTATTTCAACTTAGTATTCACCTCTTGGTCAGCTGGAAAGATTGTTCTGTAATTTTTCACTGTTTATCTCTCTCAGTTTAATGGAGAGCCCCATTTGCCAAACATGAGCAGAAAATACAAGGTATGTGCACACGTGTACACGCACACGCTCTGTACCGAGAGGAGGGCACGTGTTCGTGTGTTTGAGTACGTTACCTTAATCATGTGAAAAATTTTTTTTTTTTTGGGGGGGAAGGGGGAATTTTTTTTTGTGGCTAAATCAGATGCCCAAACCGCCTGTGATCTTCTACTGCTCAGTGCTGGACCTATTTTGGTGTGTGCGGGCAAAGCATAGAAGGAAACGATCATCTATGTGAGAGCAGATAGAAATGCTTTCTCGTGCTCATAAGTATTTATTTATTTATTTATTTTAACTTTCAGCTGAACCGAAACTGTAATGGAAATGCACTTTTTTGTCAGACATACCTACTGCATCTGGATATGAAACTACTGTCAATACTGAGATTAACATGAATACATTCTGTATACAGTTATGAGTGTCTGTAACAAGTGTCTCTCAGAAACGTGTTTGAAGGTTCGTGATTGGGGGTGGGGTGAGGATACATGCTCACTTGTGTGTACACATGCCCAGTACATAATTGAATCTCTGTACTGTATTATCTAGCACACCTGTTAGCATGTGTGTGCTGTGTAATCTAAGCCCACAGATCTGTCATGTAAAAACACTGTTTTTTGCTCTGCCCATCTGTCCTGGGACAGGAGGCCTGGTGGGTTGAGGATGACAGTAGGCTGTATCCAGTTCGGCACTCTCATTTTGATGTAATCAGATAATCTGATTAATATCTGTTCCTACGCTGTCCCACCCATTTTCTCTTTCTACCTTTCTGTGGCCCTCCTATTATCTTCCAGGTCTCTCCTTTCAGCGAAGGTGATTTGCTATCCAGTTTTCCTGGTTAAAATGTCAGCCATCATCTGGTTACCAAACCCAGTCATTGTATTTGCTACCCTAGCCTTCGTGAGGGAACTGTGGGATGTGGCATTGCTACCTCTCGTGTGATGGCAGATGAAATGTCTTCAGTCTGCTGCTCTGCTCCGTCCCAACACCTTTATTCTGTTAGTATGCTGCGTCAGGAGCCAGTGGATCATTGATGAGTGATTTGGGAAACCTTCCATACACTGCCGAGATCACACAGAGGAAAATGAAGTGTTATATAAACCGCATCAGCAAAAAGACACGTGTTCTGCGTTGGATTGTGATGAAAATGCTTTCACAGATATATCACACCTTTGTTACCCCTTTCAATCTCCTTCTCTCAGACATGTGGCAGACATATGTCTCACTGCTCAACCCCGAGATTGTGTGTGGTGGAACTGTCTGACTAGGCCATTCACTTTTACAAAGATCTCGACTAGAGTTCCACATGCCAGGGCTCTAAAACAAGGGGCTAACTGCTAGTGGCCTTTTTATCCCGAGGTTATTGTGTGTGTGCGCACATATGTGTGTGTGTTTGTGGTATGTGTGCATGTGTTTGTGGTGCGTGTGTGTGTGTGTGTGTGTGCGTGTGTCAGTAGGCATGAATTTATCGAGCACTGCTGTCCCACAGTCATCAGATCTAATCCTCAGCAACCACAATAATGATAGCATCTGGGCAGCAAACATGTTTGTTCTTAATTCTCATTCATTAAGAAAAAACAAAAAAAACCCCAAAAAACAGCTCACATGTGCAGTGCGTTAAGTACATTCAAACATTTGACATCTTTAGATTAAAGCTAATGAGTGTTGTCGAAAGAGGCATTATAAAGATGCTTTTAAATAGGTTCCTAGTATCATGTCAAACTAAAGCATAGACCATTGTTGAAGGAGTCCATGACCTTGGAAGAGAACTAGAAATCCTCGGCTTTACTATGCAACTCTACAGAGGACCAATAGACCCGTAGGTCCTTTAATACCATGAGATACAGAATGCAAATACTGCCAAAAGTTGAACAAAAATTTGGCAAAGGCCTTCATAATATACCAAGAAACACTATATTGTGACATTTTTATGGTTCTAGTGTGCCTTGTAAAAGATTCACAGGATTCTAAAGATGCTCAGAGCACAGAATAATTGATCGTTTTTTAGAGGGCTCAGCTACAAAATATAACTTTCTGTCATATCTGTATTACAAATGGAATAAAGATTAACGAATGATATACTGTGAAGTACTTGCAGGCTAAACAGTATTTCCAAGCATGGCCACCCATTGACTGAACATTGTCGGTAGCTAGTAAAGCATTTCGAATAGTATGTGGTTCAGTGAGAGAGAGAGATTACGTGTGGATATAAGAGGGATATTATGATAGCACATGACATCCTGTCCCCTTGCTTCACCCTGTGCTGCAGACAGGAAGCCTGCTGGGGTCGTCTCTCCCCCCAGGGCTCCATGCTAAAGCTCTTCCTTCATTCAGCTGTTCGTTTATTTTCCGTCCCCCACGTTCGTTCAACAGGAGCTTTTCAATGACCTACTTTCGTGAAAACTCAATAGCCAACGCTATGCCAAGAGCCCCTGTGTGCCAGAGGTTTAACGCAGAAAGATGGGGCTGGGGCCCGCCTGCGGGGGGCCTCCAGCCAGGGAGGGACCAGGCAAGGGCCCCGTGAGCAGCCCCCGGTTTCGATTTTGAATCCATCTCCAGACACCCTTCTAGAGGCAGTCATATCAGTACGCAGCTCTGCACTCAGCTCAGTAGCCATTACAGAGGGGTTTATAACACCCAATGAGAACAAGATAGACTGTGTGATATCAGGTGTGAAAATCTAATGTGTAAATTACACAATGTCTTGAGCTCTTAAGTTATGTGGCCAGCTCCCCAATACCTCCTTAAACTGCTTTTCCTTTGTCTCTCTCTCCCGTTTGCTATGGTCTGGCCTTCGAACCCCCTGTATCCCTGTGCAAGGACCTGCAGAATGGAAACTCTGCATCATCATACCATACTTGCTTTCAGTCTGGAACACTCAGGAGTTACATCAGAACCCTGCCAACTGACTCACACACCCACACACCCACACCCACCCATACACACATACATACACACGCACGCACTTAGAATGACAAGGACGGTGTATTCAGAGCTTCTACAGACTGGTGCTTCTTGTTGCTCTGATGTTTTGAGGTGTGGAGGAGTAGTTGGGCATGTTGCAGTGCTTATGATTGTTATTATTTTCTTCATAGGTCACCCTAATGAGCAGTTCTTCCAGTGAACCAGGTTTATGGGGCGGCAGCCAACATCATTAAGAGTTGTTCATAATTGCCCTTTCCAGCCAAACCTAAAGCTGAAACATCTGCTATTTGCCATCTTCTCCTCTCCTCCAGCTTCTTTCAGTGTGGCCCGTCTGCCATCACAGAAACCTCTGAGAAAGTGCCTCTGCTCTGAGCCAAAAGAAGGAGCCTGAAAGTAGACTTATTCATGCCAGTAACAGCTCAGTCATCACTGCTACACTGATGAAAAAAGGTGGAAAAAAGATGGCGTCCGTCATGCACTTCATGTAAAAATGTGTCTGCTGCACACACGCGCTCACAGATTGGACAAGTCTGCTATCAACACTTTTCTACCAGTTTTTATTCATTCTTTTGCTCTTGCCTTTCAGCTGAGATTTGCTGTCAAATGGTTTTGTGGACAATTATAAACCTTCTGAGACAATTCCTCATTGTCTCGCTCAAGGTCCGTAATTCAGCGCGTGTGACAGAGGGGAGAGCAATGCGGGAATCCAGTTAAGTGCCTGATAAGGCAGCCACTGTGTGCTTCTCCCAGCCTAGAGTAGAAAGAAAGAAAGAAAGACAGAAAAGAAAAGAAAGAAAGACAGACGGGGCAAGTGTGTGTTTCTGTTCTTTCGTTGCTGGAAACAAAAGTTTCCATATTTTCCAGCATCTTGGTTCATTTGCGGGTGCCCTCGTTTCTGTCATAGTTAACTCTGTATCGGATTAACCGACTGAATACAAAGCCACATTCATTAAGGTGCTAGAAGAGACTGAACTGTTTCATGTGAGATATTTTAGCCATGCTGTAGTGGGTTCTGTTACCAGTGATATACACCCAGAAGAGGAAACGGATGCAAGTCACAGATGTGTGCACACTAAGCTTACCATAACAGCTTCTGCAGATGACAGACACTAGTTTGGTAAAACTTTATATACTCTCTCTTCCTCCCCCTCACTTTCTCTCTTTTATTTTCTTTCTTCTCTTTCCCTCACTCTTGCCCTTCTTCACACAGCATCTACTCGTTTTGGTCACAGTCCAGCAGTAATTTGCTGCCTGTCCTCACCCTCTACTCAGCAGTGTTTCTCTATGCACGGCCGTTTGTCGAGTGTTTAGGCGCTGTAATAACATCAGTGTGACTGGTGACATCAGCCATGAGTTGGTATGTACTAACCTCATCTGACTGAAAACAGCACGCTCCAGTACTGTGAAAGTGGTACACTTTTGGTTGACACTTGCCCTTGGTGCATACGTGTATTCTGCTTCTCTACACTGCACTAAATGGCTTTGGACAGTAAAAGATGGAGAGTATCATGCCTGTCTTCCTATGGTTATGGTCAGGATTGGTTGATAAGATCCTGATGTTGGTCTTGGAGGGCTGAACTAATACCTAATACCACTGATGTTAGTATATATTACAATGTGGTCTAAGACCTCAGTTCTGTGTTGTGGGAATCTTCTCTACAATGGCAGATTTGTTTGGTG
Source organism: Sternarchorhynchus goeldii (assembly GCA_028565775.1). Taxonomy (NCBI): domain Eukaryota; kingdom Metazoa; phylum Chordata; class Actinopteri; order Gymnotiformes; family Apteronotidae; genus Sternarchorhynchus; species Sternarchorhynchus goeldii. The sequence continues at coordinate 3,202,450 of JAOXYF010000011.1, read as the reverse complement.
GAAGCAGCTTGTCACAACTGCACATTCGGGAAGAGTTGAAGGAAATTTGAGGACCTGGGCAAACTGGTCAACAGTCAGGGCCATGTTTTGTTTGGGTGTGTCTTTCTATCGATCACCTGCCTGGACGGCAGAGAGCAGAGAGGATGGATGGATGGATGTATAACAGGAGAGCGTGAGTAGAATGGTCAGGCTCTCTGGGACAGCAGTCTGCGGACAGCTGGACCCAGGGTTCGAGTTTCCACACTCGGTGGAGCTGAAATTTCAACCCTTCACAAATCGAGGCCAATAAACGATTTGGCTCTCGAGAAACAACTGTGCTATGTGGATTTTCCCGCCTTTTACATGATATTTTTTTCCATTGCTCCATTAATCAGGAAAACTCATACTTCTGCCTTATGATGCCATATGATGTGCTTACGTTAGTCAGAAAATGGTGCATAACTGTATAAACTGCTCCATGTGCTTAGCTGGTTTTGTGGACTGGTCTGAACTGGTTTGAGAGCTGTGTGCCATGCAGATGGATGTGATTATTGTCTGACTCCAGGTGATTTCTTCCTGATCTGAGGTCAGCCATCTCATCGTGTTTGTACAAGGAAATGTTTTGGGAAGTGAGTACTGCTGACAAGTCACTTATGTAAGGCAGCACTGCATGCTTTAAGGGTGGGAAACAACAGGATGGAAGAAAGGCTGTGGATGGACCTTCCGGGTGACTGGGGAAAGGTTCAGAGCATATAAAATTCAACACTCACCGGGTCCATTCACGCCTTTTCCCATGCACAGGTTGACTTCTAAGTACTTATGAAAACACGTATCTGTCATAATAACTAGAAGAAGCAAATCATAGCTCCTATGTCTATTGGCCGGTGGTGACATACTGCTCTAAAACAGGCTAAAAAAAAAAGGCCTGTGACTTGAGTATGTTAACAGTGCCAATAATATAGAGGCTTTTAATAAAAGAAGTGCTATTTTATTAAAGGCAGTTCTTATTGACTTTTGAACCCTAAGTATAAATCCTTTTTATGAATGGTACAGTCTGATGTCGTTTCCATGAAGACACTGTTTATCCACAATATTTTTTGTCTTCTTCTTTAACATCTCTTATTCTGCCCTTAAACAAAACATCTTCCCTCTTCCCCGTGTCTTCTTCCTCCCCCTCTCTGCGTCTTCTCTTTCCTTTCATGTGCAGAGTAGGGGTTATGAATTCTGTCCGGCCTCCCAGGGCTTCTGTGGCAGGGCCAAAAACAGCTGAACAAACAAAGAGTTTTGGAGTTCTGCTCGGTGCAGCATCACACAGCCTGATGGGCTTGTGTAAGGTCTTCAGCAGTGAGGGAGGTGAAAGCACCGTTGTGCTCCTTACTTTTAAGATAAGGCTCACGAATTTATTTGTCTTTACTCCTCAGTTAGTAAAGACTTGTCGTGTGAGGACAGGCTGAAGGAGTAAAACTGTGCTTCAACCTACTGGGGTTTTTTTTCCCCTTCTTTTTAGTATCTTGACCTTCTGCCTGACAGTATTACCCTTATTTCACAGTTCAGCACATTCACTGTCAGTGCTGTCAGTCCTGTCCATTCATCAGCTATCACATGGCTTCAGAGAAGAAAAAAAAAAAACCACCCTGTACTTTATCTTTGGAATCAGCAGCTTCACAAATGTCGTAGTTGTTCATTCCAAAGTGTGTGCTGGTTGTGAAGATGGTGGCCTTCAGCAAGACAGTATAAAATGCACAGTAGACTGCTGGAGGCCCGGCAGCTCTTTAACGATCTGCAGGCTGTGTGATCCGACTGTTCTTTAACCCCCCTCCTAGCCCTGGCCCACAAACAGCCAGAGCATTCCTTACACATCTGGGCCTCCAACGCACTCTCGAATGTTCTGATTCGCCTATGCCATAATTACCCACAAGTCCAAGTGTTCTCCTTTTCTCTTTTCTTTTTATGAGCCCCTTCCTCCATCAAAGTGCACTGCCTGTAAAGCTCTGAGATGATAAGGACAGGACTCTATGGAGTGTTGTCATATGTATGGTTGATTTGTTTGCCCCCCTCTTCTTATTGTTCAATAATAAGGTAATGTATTGCCAGATGGAAAGAACATATAATACTTACGTAATAATCCATAACACTACATAAAACATCAAATGTGAGTTCTGCAGCCCTGTACTTAGCACAGGACCCTGACTCCCATTCCTGGACTATGATATATGGGTCATGGTGTTGGAGCGTTTAATTTTCATGTGGCTGTCTGAGTGAGGAAATCTGAATCTCATGGGAGTTTTCCTGTGATGTGGGATGTTCTGCGGGTCAGGTGGTGGAGGGTTAAGTGTGGGTCGTGGACAGTGCACGTGTGTGAATGCGTGTGTGTGGGCGCAGAGGGGCACTTACAGGGTGAAGTGTGTGTGTGTGTGTGTGTGTCAGGGATATGTCTGAACGTCGGTCCTACTCTAAAACAGGAAGTGAGAACACATGCAAGGGGGCACGCAGAGAGGAAGTGCCTTTGTTGGTGTTCTCTGGCGGGAAGCGGCATTGTTGAAAGTGCTGTGCTATTGTTTTTCTCCCCCCTTAAAGAAGCTTTGTCTGTAATAGTACGCCTTTCTCTGCTCCTCGACTCCCCAGGCATGCTGCCAGCTATTTGTCTTAAAGCTCTAGTGTTTCGGCAGATACAGCTCGTTTCTCACATTCTGGAAAACAATTGGCGGGACAAGCCGAGTGCCTTCTGTGCATGGAGCTGTTTGAAGTTGTGTGGGCCTGGCACACCACCTTCAGACAGACACTACTGCAGGCCACAGCTAGGCCTCCGAGTGCAGACTCTGGCAGAGCGTTCAGTGGGAGCATACTGTATGTGCACACAGACAAGCTCCATATTCTAAGCAACAAGTTTCAGTTTGGAATATCAGTCTTTGAGCCTGTGTTTTACCAAGTTTTTATTTATTTTTTTTTTTTAGTTTTACTTATTGATGCCCTTAATAGTTCTCTGTATCTTTCATATTGCTCTTGAAAAAAAATATTTTCAGAAATCACGTAAATGATTTATTGCAGCTTCAAGCAATAACCCTCCACCTTACCCACTCAGGTCCCAGCTCAGGTTTAGGGTGTCTGTCTTTAATAGATGTGGAAATGGCTGCCATAAGCTTCTCTCTGCCCCTCCCAGTCTGTACCCTCCTCTCCCCTCCCAGTAAAGGACCAGGATGTTTTGAAAAGTGGGATATTGCTCCTAATGGATTCCAAACACCACAAAAGTTTATTAGGAAACACAGTGTCGTAAACTAACAGGGGTGTGTTAGTGAGGGTGGGGGGACGGGGTGTAGGGTATGGAAATTGTGGCATAGAAGTTTTTTTTGTTTAGAGTTTTACAGACTGACATTTACGTCATATTTCTCAAAATACCACTGGTGGACATTATTTGAAGATTAGCTTGCGTGGTTTAAACCAACTATTTTTGGCTTTTGTAATTAAACGCTTTTAAATAGTTCATTAACATATATGCTGTGCTGGGAAATGCTTTGGGCCTCAGCTGTCCTTTCACACTCTTGATAAAAATAGAATATATTCTGTAATTTCAGCACAGTACATAAGGTTCCCTAAATAAACAACATACATTTGTATTGATAAAAAAAACATTGAGTTACACTGCATACCTGCCCAAGGTTGGATCACACGAGCAGGAGCTCATATAATGAACGTGGATCAGGGCTGCAGGCGTGAGGCCGGTCCACTGCTCACACAGTGGGATCTTGGATTCTGAACATGTAAAGTTGAGAATAGTATAGCAGGGTGTAGCTCTGTCCTAGTCGAAATTGTGGATGTTATAGAGCAGGCAAGCAGCAAGCAAAGTTCTGGAGGCTTTGTAGATGAGCCTCTAGATAGAAGACCAATCAGTAAGAAGTTGCAAATGCAAAGACCAGTTGTACAAGGGTCACTGAGCCCAGTTGTTATGTCCTTGCTGAGGGGACTAAGGCCAGTGATTTAGTATACATGTATAAACCCTCAGGCATGGCCAGATGTAAGTTTAATAGAAGTTTAAAAATCTGCTTTCTCCAAACTATCTGCTATTGAACTTGAAGATATGTTGAGAGCAAATAGAGGGCAAAATGATTTGTGTCCAAACCAGAAAACATGGAAATTAACATCTAGTGATTCACAGTGTCATAGGTGGCAAATCAATTAAGATGAAAATGTAACACAAAGGATTCCCCCAGACCAGAGTGCTTCAGTCAATTATTGCAATTTGCCTAGTCTCCTAACCAAATGGTGGAACAAAACTGTGGAATCAGTGGAACAAAATCGATTAGTGGTTATCAAAAACATTGGTTGAGTAGGTTCCTTAAGCCATTACTTGAGTAACTGTTGCCTCAAGATGACCTGCTATGTAATGCACTAATCTTTGAAGTCACTGATGCAAGGTCACAAAAGATCTCTTGAAGAAACGTAAAGGAAATCCAGTCAAGAGAGCACAGCATATTATGCTTGGAAGCTTAACAGTGTGTTTCCCTGTCTGTTAAAACAGACTTAAAGTTAGCAGAACAAGTTTTGAATCACATACATCCATCATTGACCAAATGATCGAAGGACTTGAAGGCCTAGAGCAGCAGGAGGGAAATGAAAATCAAAAAAGGCATCAAATTCATTGCATGATTTAGAGAAGCATGGAATAACACTAGAATGGAAAAATAAATGTTTTTTTGCTACAGTAATGGAAGCGGAAATACACAAGTTTTTCCTATAGTATAAGTGTTTTTTGCCATCTTGCATACAGAGGTTGGAAGATAAAGGTCAGAGTGTTTTTCAAACGAGAGTGTCGAATGAACCAAGAGATGCAGCGAGGGCGAAGGTGAGGGTGAAGGTGAGAGTGGAGGTGAGGGTGGAGGTGGCAGCTGCATCAGCACACAACTCTGACAGGTGGTAAAGATGAAAGAAGCAATGGTGAACAGTGGTAAAGATTAAAGCACTCTAAAAGTAAAGCTCAAAGGTGGGAAGGGTTTAATGTTCTGGCAGAAGCAACATGTAGCAGAGAAAGAAACAGAAGGTTGAGAGAAGACAGAAGACGGATCACGAATGTGTGTGGTGATACTGTGAAAATGGTAGTGGTAAAGTTGTGGTTAACGATAATGTCTCCAGGTCTATATGTTAGTAATGATCAAGCATGATGGATGTCAACTCTAAACATGGTATTTTCAGCTGGAAGATGGGACATACAATATAGAATAAATTATGTGAAAATCTAAAGCACTTCTATAGAGTAACTGTGGAATTCAATTGAATAAATGTTAAGCTCCAGTAGCAAAGAAGCAGAAGGAGACTACAGGAGAACGTGTTTGTGGTGAAGTGTGTTGCAAAGGTTGCAGATTTTCTAGGGTTATCCAAGACTTTGTCTCAAATCACTCACTAAGCACTGTAATCTTAAATTATACACTATGTTGTATTCTATCTAGCATCTACATTCTTTGTAGGGTAGTAAAGAATTCACATTGAACACTTGCAACTCCTCAACTGCAAATGGCAACTGAGATGATCTGTTCTGTGTTCTGTGTGTGTGTGTGTGTGTGTGTGTGTGTGTGTGTGTGCATGAGTGCATGTATGCATGTGTATGTGTGTGTGGCCCTCTCTCTTCACTGCGTCAGTGGCCCTATTTGGATATTCTGTCCACAAAGCCTTCCTTTGATGTGTTCCTGCTTCCTGCCTCTTAACAGGCCCACTGTATTAAATTGAGTTTGCCACCCGCTGAATGAATTAGGCTTTAATAGCGTTATTGATCAGAGAAACACAGTCCTACAGAGGCTCTCGCAATGCAGTCACCCTTTCTCAGACTGCCTACTGAGGAAAAGCAACACTATATCAGTCTTTACAAGGATCAGCTGTTAACTTTACTGTTATGAAGCTGCTAAAATTTTACATTGTAAGGGCCTCTTTGTAGCTCTTTTTCCTTGAAAAGACTTTGTAATTGTTCTCGCAAACCCTCAGTAATTGTTCCTCCCAAGACTGCTGATTAAAAAGCCTGTTCACTGCAGCATCGCCTGCATGAGGACATTTGTTGTTGTGCCACTGGAGTTTATCCCAGCTCAGGGAAAGACATGAGAGAAAAAATCCACCATTCACTATGTCTGTGGATACTTACACAGCCTTCTGTGTGTGTGTGTGCTTGTGTTTTTGTGTGCACGTGCTAGTATCTGTGAATGTGTGTTTCTGGGTTGGGGAGAGCATGATGACTGTGTGTGTGTGTGTGTGTGTGTGTGTGTGTGTGTGTGTAGGTGGGAGGGGGTGTGTTTGTGTATGTAAGAATGCTGCAGTAATGATCAGAGCATGGGGCACAGGGCTCATGCTGCGAACACTGAAGCCCAGCAGGAGAGCCAGGGGGAAATAACCCCAAAGCCTAAGTTAGCCGTTAAAGTGCTTGCTTCACGCTGCCGACCTCTGAATGATGTATGGCTGGGGTCGTAGGGTCGGAGCAGGATGCATGCTGGGAGAGAACTTGGCAGTCTAAGATTCGCTCTCCTGTAATTCCTGTAATTTACTCGATTCAACTTTTCTCCCTGCCATCAGAGTAATTTCAAATTACTGCCAGGTAAAATTGCTACTCAAACACACTCTCACATGCTCACACACACTCGTACTGACACACATACAAACAGACATGATTGCACATAGCACGTGTGTAATGACATACGTACACACTGAGGTATAGTTACAAAACACTTTGCAGATTACCAACATACATTCCGAGATTAACGGAGAAAACGGAGGCAGAGAGAGGTCAGAATTCAGGGGAGAGAGAACAGAACTGATATTCCTTTCCTATTATTACACATTGATATTCCAAAGCACGTGTGGGTTTTGCTTTCCCTTCTCTTTCTAAGACTCCCAGCGGAACTGTCACAGGTTTGGCATGAGAGTCCCCACTGTTTAAGATTCCATCCTCATGGTGCCATGGAGGAATGTTTATTTATCTGGCATCCTGTCTCTCATCCGGTTATACAGCCAGCTGCATGAATTAAACATCGGCTCCAAACAGCATTGCTCGTGAACTATTCCAAAACGTCTGTTTGCTTTCATAGTGTGTGATATTGAGGCACTTCTTCGTACCTTTACCAAAGTGACAGAGTGCAGTAAGGTCTGGGTAACCAGCAACTGCTAAAAGACAACCAGGCAGCAGCTGAAGAGAAACAAGATGGGAAGACCTTGTTGATCTCTAATGTATGTGCTGCCTAGTTTCTTTTGTGTAATATTTGTTCTCCCCTTGTTGTTGACTAATAAATGTTGCTGGCAAGCTATTCTCTCTGTGCTGCCTTCTCTCCTTTCACTCTGTTAGTCTAAGTTGGTTTTCACTTAAAGTAATTAAGGTGGAGTTTTCCACACATGTTTCTCGGGATGCAGTGGAATGTTAGTCTAGGTTCTCACATCGTGGGTTCAGCCCAGTGTAGAGAGAGGAGATCTGCTGTCTTTAGCTCCAGTATCAGTATAAACACACGGCTCTGTGGAATTAGGGCTTAAATGAGTAAAGTAGTTCAAACCGCTAATTGCTCTGGTGACAGTGTCAGAGAGAGCCACGGTGTGTGGCTGTGGACCAACCGGATGAGTCTCATTCCAGCAAAGTTAAAATGATACCAAAGAGTGACTCATATGACACACACCCTCCGTGCCACATTATATTATTTTGACTTCAGTGCTATTATTAGGCCAGTTTAGCTTATTAGGCACTAAAGATCAATCGTCAGAGTGTATTAAAGATGATTAAAAGCTGGTGAGTATGTCCACCTTCCTTGAACTTATTGCTGGGATAATGTTCAGATGTTGGTGGAAAACAAACCTACACTGGCTAGCAGGTTGGATTCCAAAAAAGATTCCAACATATGAACGCATGGTAGCTGTCAAAAGGAGAGAGGATGTACTCGGTCGTTTATGTTCCCAGTCAGATTTCTTTCTCAGCGTTGCCTTTTTCAGACATGGGCCAATGGCCTTTTCAGTGCAGGGACAGTGACCTGCCACAGAGGACATTCAGAAAGAATGTAAATGTCAGTGTGCCAAAATACACACTTCTGGGGAGTTTTGGCTGTCATGGCAACCTAAGCCATACACTACCATCCCAGATCGTGCCTCCGCTCTGCATCCATGCAAAATGCTAGGAGAGGGGTCAAAAATGAGAAGGGGTGGGGTGTGTGTGTGTGCGGGGGGGGAGGTTAACATTTAGCAGGTCTAATCACACATGATCAGTGACCGTGTTGATTGAACGCAGTGTCAGTGGACGGGTCAGTAAAGTAAAGCGCTCTTTGAGAACAGGAGCGTAAAATCCAGGCAAGCGCACCCTGATCCCTAAATCCATCTATTGACACAATAAACAGAAAAGTGGAGGAACTGTGTGTGTGTGTGTGTGTGTGTGTAAATGCACCACAGTGTGTGTTAAGGAACAGCGTTAAGCCCGACTTAAAAAGGGATTGTATTGGATTTTGGAGCTTTTGTTTAAGATGCCTTTTGAACTTTTCAGTCTCAGAGCTTGGAGGTCAACAGGTTTGTTTTTGAAATACAGTTCTGACCACAAAGCTTGATTATCCCATGTGTGTGTATATATATGTATATATGTATATTCTTTTGCATTACCTCATCTTGCCTGAATGTAAGACACTTCCCGTTCCTGAATTTACCAAGGTCCTGCGTTGGTTACCTAGCAACCAACAAATCTTCTGGAGGAGCTTGAAGTGTAATTTGGAATCCAAGGCATTCTGCTCTTTTAGTCTGACATTTAAAGTGCTGAAGCTGGAACTCTCCTTGACTCAGCTTGAACAGACTTTCATGGAGACGGGGCCAGAGTGAATGACTTGGTTTGAGCCTGGGCTCTATTACATGTCTGCAAGTGTGTGGTGCTTGAACTTGAATTATTCCTACACATGAAGAAGTAAATCTCACCTCCTCAGCCAACTCCCCGCACACCGCTACACTCACTCTTTACTGACTGTTTTTCTTGCTTGTCTCGCTGCCCCTTCCATCTGTCTCACTCTGTCCATCTTCCCATTTTCTCTGTTAGTTTTGGCTGCGGAAAGGCATCCTCCTACTGTACCGCCCCGGTGTCCCTCAGCGCACCCCATCGCACCCCATCGCACTCCCAGCAGGCCTCCCATCTCTCACCCAGAGACAGAGAGAGGGAGGGAACGGGAGGATCCCAGGCTCCACGAGGCCTGACGGTGCCTAATGGTCACTTTGCGCCACTAGGCTCCCTGATCCTGATCCTTCGGTGGGGGAAGGGAGTGGGTCAGGGGGTTTGGACAGAGAGTTCAAGGGGGTGGGGTTGAACGGTAACCTACAGGCCACGGGAGGGGGGAGCAGGGGACAATAGCAGGGCTGTTTGGAGGGGAGTGCAGTTACATGGGGCTGTGGGCTCTGTCAGCTTGCTTGGATGGTGGGGGGTGGGGCAGGAAACCAGGGGAACCTATGGGAATGCAGATTGGCTCACTGAATTAAATTGGCAGGACAGACTTTGATGTGAGCGGAGGGGGACTTTCATATGGCACAACTTTCACCAAACCTACAACCACCCCCCCCTTACCCCCCTCCCCCCAAACCCTTCCTCCACCCAACTTCTCTGCACTTGTTTCCAACTGACAAAATCCATCCACCCGTCTGTGCAGCTGGTCTGAGGTGGAGAGTGGAAGACTAGCACTAACAATGGTGCGCTCAGTAAAAGAAACTGAGAAAGATGAGAGAGGGAGAGGTTATTTTTGAACAGTCATGGTGTTTAATGTCCCAATTAAAAGCCCCCTGCTGAACTGCCATTCATTTGTGTGTTTGTGTGTGTATGTGTGTGTGTACGTGTGCAAGTATGCTTGTGTTTGCGTGTGAATGTATGTGTCTTTGTGTGTGTGTGTGTTGGTGTGTGTGTTGGAGAGAGGCAATGATTAGGCTTCACAGCGGCTGCTTTTCTGCTCCTGTGTCCTAGTGAAGGAACTAAAGAGGTTGTGTTTGAAATTCAACTTGCACATATCACACAGCACCTCAAACCTCCACACATTTGTCATTCTCTGTCTCTGTGCCCTCTGAGAAGGGACTCTCACAGAGCGTGCGCACTGGCAAGGAGGAACAAGAGGGTTTAGAAAGTGCTGAGTGGAGGAATTAAAAGGAGAAATAAAGAGAAGTGAGAGCAGAGGATGGAGACGAGAGGGGGGGGGAGGACTAATTACATTTCTTCCTGTCTTTCTGGAAATGGCCGCTATTCTGTCAGTGGGGGTGTGGGTGGAGGGAGAGGGGAGGTTGATTGGCTCGGTGTAGTTTTCTTTTGGGCTTTTCTTTCTTTGTATCTTTCTTTCTCTCCCTCTCTGTCTTACCTGCCTTCCCTCTCAATCGCTCCTCAAGCTCTCAGTAGAGAGGCCTTGTCCTGAGTTTTGTAGCCGGGCCTGGATTTGTAGCCGGGCCTGGATTTGTAGCCGGGCCTGGACTTGGCAAACAGGAAGACACAGCTGCACCGTTTTCTGCACAAACCGTTGTAGAGCAAGAGATGAAGACATATGAGACAAGCATATGAAAGTCATGTAGCAGTATTTGTATTATGACATAAAAAGCGGACATGAATTAAACCACTTTTCATGGATCACTGAAGGCAGTGGAACAACAGTGGGAAACTGAGTGGCCTGTTTGCTGTTATATAAACTACAAGTACAGGCAGACTTGATCTGAAGGTTGAAAGAAGGGGGGTAAACTGTTTCTGTGTCAGATGTTTCCTCTGGATTGTATGCTGTAGTGATGACTTCCAGACACATTTCGACAGTTTTGCAAGGGGCAGAGGTGACTGGCCTACCTGTGCTCTCTGCCTCTCTCTTCTGTCTCTGCCTGTCTCTCTCTCTCTCTCTCTCTCTCTCTTCCTACCCCTACAGCCAAACTATGTCAGGATACTGTTTGCTCAAATTTTATTTGCCAAATAAGATAGTGAAAGCTGTCTGTAATATTTTGAAGCCGTCTACTTGTAGAACAATGGCTCAGTGTGTGAAGCTTTTGGAGGGAAAAGGGGTCAGTCATCTATAACAGAAGAGCAGAAGACAAATAGAGAGGGAACTGCATTCTCTGGGTGGTTTGACGTGACTATATAACCAAAAGACTGATACTAGGGTTACATCAGATAAAATCTCCTGTTTTCTCAAGGAATACAAAATGACACTATTTAAAATAATATCAGTGATTATCTTATCACTGTTATCACAGTGCTTGCTTTCAACATGTTCTCCCAGAGTGTTGCAACCGTCCAGTGAAGCTCTAAGGAAGTATGTATACACATCTTTGAGGAAGTAACTGTGGTGTACTGTAGTAAAAAATGTAAAGGTTGTCAAAATACACAAGGTTCTCAGAGGACAGGCGATGAAGGACCACAGTCCAAAATGTCCTGTTTCCCTGGAAACCTTATGTACTTCACCACAACTTTGACCACGTCTCTCGGACAAGTAGTATAATTCCATAATTAGTGTCTATACATCCTCTTAAAACCAAGTGAGTCATACTGTTTTAAGAGAAAAAAATTTCGTCATCTTAAAAGGGAAGAGCTGATCAGCTAGGAGGGTTAGAGGTAAAAAAAAAAGAGGGGAGGAGAAGGGAGAGAGAGAAAGAGAGAGAGAGACAGAGAGAAAGAGAGAGAGAGACACGGAGAGAGAGAGAGAGAGAGAGAGAGGAGCGTAGAAGGGTAGGAGAGGGTTAAGTGTGTTTCCTGGAGAAGTCTAAATGAGAAGAGTCTTGTAATCCCAGTGCAGGAATGCAGTTAGTGCACACTGTTGAACCCTCCCTAAGCCCTGGCTTCAGTCCATTCTCTCAGCACTCCACACAAAGCCCTCTTTGTTCTGCCTGCTCTTGAAAAGCAGTGCTCTGTCACTCCCTCTCTTCTCTCTCTCTCTCTCTCTTTCTCTCTCTCTGTGGTGCTGCCTCCCTTCCTTTCTTCCTGTGGTGCTCTTAGTTGCATTAGCTGTACTACTGTTCATCTCACTTTTTGTCATTGTGTACCTTCTCTCTCTCTCTCTCTCTCTCTCTCCCTCTCTCTCTCTCTCTCTCTCTCTCTCTCCCCCCCTTATCTCTTATTTGGTGGGTTTATATCACTCTAATCATCCCGTCCCCTCACTCTCCGCGTCGTGGAGTATTTCTTTGATTTAGTTCTTCAGAACGTCTCTGTTCTCTTTCTTTGGTTGTGGATTGTTTCTATCTCTTTATCCATGTTTTGCTGCCTTCCTCCTTTCTCAACGTCTGCCATTGTTTATTTGCCATAGCGAGAACTCCAGCCAAGAAATCAGTCTCAGTATATCCTCCAGATCCACAGCTCAACCCAGAGCAGAAGAATTCTCCACTTCTTTTCCCCTTACCAACAGCTATTTTAGGTTAACCACCCATTTAATAAGCTGGAATGGGGATGGGAGGGGTCTTCTGTTCCTTCTTTGCTCTATTACTTAAGCTTAGCGAGAGTTAACTCTTCCACTCTCCCACAAATTGTACACACACACACACACACACACACACACACACACACACATACAAAAAGACTTCGGTGATGTTCCTGTACCAGATCGACAGGCTGTCTGATTTTAGGAACAAGTAAGACACAAACATCACGTGATCATTTTATTTTGCTTTTCAGTTTATTAAAGGTTCATTTCCCACATTATACAGTCCTGTTTAACGTTTTTTGTGTATTGAAGCATTAACATGGGAATCTGTGCATACTGGTATTGCAATCATACACCTCATGGCACCAACAGTAATATCTCTCTGTAAAACTTGCTTCAGCAACCTTAGACATGCCTTCTCCTGTCTGGTTTGAAGAGAATGACATTGAGTGGACCTGAAGCATGATCTTGTCCATCACCTCTTATCAAAGATGTCACAAGTTTTACGATGCAGGTAGTTCTTCTACAACCAGGAACTGGTATATCAAACCGTCCTGTGCAATGCTGCCAGATACCAGCATTCCTCCACAAGCCCCCACTGCCAAATCATCGTTTCACACCTAGATTTCACCCTGCTTCACAGTCACATGGTTCGAGACCTGAGCAGACGTTTCATCACCCCAGACCCAGGCTCCCTAACGAGTGTGATTCACAGCACGTCTTCACGACCATTTCATGCAAACCTGCTGCCTTCATTAAATTTGGGTGGCTCTCGTGTACATTCTACTGCTATGAAAGCAAACTATGAGGCCTCATTAACAAACCTTTTATATAATGTGACATGAGAGTCACAAAATGGAACTACGCATTCGCCCTGGAAGCCTCTAGTTTGATCATTAATGGGTTAGTAGAGAGAGAGAGACACATGACAGAAACAGCTATGAGTCTATTTATAGCTGTGTACAGTCAAATTCTCACAGACAGAGGGCAAAGATCATAGTCAAACTTTAATGGTGCAGTCATGGTGCTTGTGTATGAATGAACTCATATATAAACAGTTCTGCAGCCTTAATTCCCTGCATCTGTTAGACACTCTGCTCTACTTGCAAAAAGGTGAGTGAGGACTTTCGTGTGCAAACACACACACACACACACACACACACACACACACACACACACACACAAAGCAGGCTTAGAGTCCATCTCACAATGCTCTAGATTTCTCTTGCAGCTGTGTCCTATCACATTGCAGTGTCCCAAAACTGAAGCACCTCCATCAGTAATGTTAAAAAACCCCAAAGCACAATATAATCCACTCATCTGGAAATCTGGTTTCTTAAAATCAGGACCCCCCCCCTTTGGTTCTTTCCTCCCTATAGTACTGGATTTGAGACCAGTCTAAGTCTTGGGACCCTATATTTTTTATTGTCTTGTCATGCACTGAAATATTTGCTTGTTTTTGACTCATAGTACTTCAATAATTTACTGCAAAAAAAGGTATTATCTTGTTGCTGGTTTTTCTGACATTATCTTGCCATGGAAATATAACATTTTTATATAATGGCATAGTGTTGCAAGCTACATTACATTTTTAGATCCATGGTCTTTAAATGAGTTGGCATTTTCCTGGTCTTGACTTGGACTAAGTTACCTAACCCCTTTTATGGTCTCAGTTTCATCTCGCCTCACCCTCCTGTTCGTCTTGGTCCTGACTAGGACTTGATTAGTATAATGGCTCGGACTTGATTAGCGGCTGGGTATTAAGGCCCAGCCTGCTGCTCCAGAACTCCAGGAAGCATGTGTGGCGATTAATGATCATTAGAGTGTCATGACCTGGTTTCCTTGGAGTTCACCCTCATTAGTCTCTTGGAAGAATGTTATCACAGGCTGTTTTAAGGTTGGGGGCAATGGTAAGAGGGTGTGCATTTACTCAACAAGGCTAATCCTAAAACTACAATGCCTAAGGTGGCTTTGTCTCTATTTGTCTCTATTACTGTTTAAACTAAGTTACAAAGATCACAGAGGCCCAATTAGATGCTCACTATAACCAAGTTGTACTTTGAAATAGGTGTCGTCGTCCCCCCTCGATCTAATCCATCTTTAAATACTGAGGTGTACAGTCTGCAACTTTGTTTATGACACAAGTTATGCCAGAATGACTGTGCATTTTGCAATTAGGCTCAGGATCTGGTTTCTGGATCAGAACACATCCATATGTCTGCTGAAAGACCATAATTTGCCCTTCATGGCCTGTTCTTCACACACAGTTGCATTACAGCCAGCGTGTTACTTACTAACACTGGGCTGAAGCTGTCGATGACACAAGGTTTGTTGTGTCATGCAGGGGGAAAGTAGTGGGAAGAGGGAGGAGTTTGCTTGACCTATCTCTGTGTGGACTGAAACTGACATACTACTCTAGGAGGCCAAGCTTGGTAAGCAAGCAGGTTGCAGTGTATCTCACTGAGGGAATGACGTGTTATGGGAGTGGGGAGTGTGCAGGCCAGTGGTGTATAAGGCTTGTGGTTTTAGTTATTCATCTCTCTCTCTCTGTCTCTCTCAGGTTATTAGTTAAATAGGACTATGACTGTCTCACCTCAGAGACTGAATCACCATGAATGAGGACGAGATTGTGTGTTTCTGTGTATTCATGTCTTTCTTTCAGGTCCTGGCTCACACTGCTGTCACCATATTTTGCAGATCCATTTCCTTACGATACTTATGTATATAAGTATACCTGTATGAATGTGCTCCATGATTGAATGAGATGTGTGTGTGTGCGTGTGTGTGTGTGTGTGTGTGTGTGTGTGTGTGGGAGAGTGGTTGGGGATGATGAGAGACTCCTCTTGTGGGCAGTGAGAGAGCAGACCTACAATGGGATGTATTGTTCCAGACCCATAATCAGAGCGGACATGGAACTTGGCTGAGGGAATCATCCCTGCAGCCCTGGACACAGCTGCCGAGACTCCAGTTTATATTCCGTCCATTCTGCTTTCATCAGCAGCTCTCCCTCTGCTTCTGTCTGTCTTTCCCATTCCCTACCTGTTTTCCTCTCTGCTCTGTGCTCTGAGGAACGTTGTCAAGAGATGATTCACCCAAGACAACATTTAATGAATACTCCTGCATTTATGTGCATTTTCAGGTTTACCTCCATGCATGAACAGACATGGCATGCCTGCCAAATAGAGACGTTAAGTTTATCATCAGTCTGTTATGTGTAATACTGAGAATGGAAGCACTCAGCAAATGAGGAACTTCAACTCTGATGTTTTCCTTTCAAGCAGTATTCTGCTACTCTGTGTTATAACAGAGCCTCCACGCGGAAAACACAACCAGGAGCACATCAAAGCACTTCAGTGCCTAGCGAAGGAAAACTGTTTATCAGCACAGGCAGCTTACATGACACTGTAGAAGCATATATAATAAACCAAACCTTGGTCATCTTGGAGGTGCTCAGGACCACATCACAGAATATGAGAGGAACTGCTCGGTTATGCCACAACTACGCAGGCCTGTAACCAGCCATTGTCACAGCTCTCCATTATACTGCACTGCACACAGATGATCAGAGGAGGTTCGGCTCCTTCCTGATGTGCCCACATCTCACGTCTGGTCCCCCATCCCATGTGCCTCCGTGTCAGAACACTACTAAGTGCACTGTCAACAAAGTGTTAAAACATACTTCTCTCCTCCCAGCTTTTCCGATCAGTTGGAGTATTTGCGGTGTGTAGGTTGGCTGCATGTGGAGTCGGCTGTGGTTCTGGACTGGGGATGGGTTTCTGCATAGTGCTCCCATTGGGAATGGCTAGGGGTGGGGGAGTTTAATAAGGAACATTATGTAAGACCTCAGCCAGCTATGGTCTACCTCTGGCCTTTTAGCATTACCATGAGCGAAGTCTGTGTCCACAGGTCAGGTGTCCAAACTCCCATATGTTGTGCATTTCCTCTGTGCCCCCACTGTCCCCCTGTAATTGGCAGGTAATGTTTCGGTCTCCACCCCTCCACTTCTGCTATTATTCCTTCACTGGATTAATGAGATGGCCAGTAGTGGCTGCAGGCTTGGCTCTGTTCCAGAGAGGGGCCTACCTCCGATATATTATACACCAGCAGCTTTCACCAAGGTGTGCATTTCAAGACAGTCCTGCTCTGTTTTTATACTGCCTCTTTTTTTACTCTGTTAAATCAAAGCTGGGGAGAACACTGGAAACCCTCCCTTCCACCCCAGTCTGATCTCTGTAACCCATTCCAACTTGTATCAGATAGTCTTCAGCTGCCTGGCGCCCAAGGGGAGGCCGGGCTCCTCATCCAGGAGGCTAGTTTGCTCTCAGCAGTGTGAATCCGAGTAACCCATTCGCTCTCAGCTGCATACCCACTACAGATCACCTCAGACCCTCCTAACAGGCTGTTAACTCCCAGACCAACTGGATGACAACCATAAACCAAATGAAAGTGACCCCTGCTCCCACCTATCCAGACTCCATGAATACAACTACTTACTTGCATTTATTGAAAAGTCACATGCTGTGTTTCCTTAAGTCAAGAGGGAGTGTGATATTTTTCTACAGTGTATGCGAGACAGTAGACTATTACCTTCCAAGGCTGTGAGCAGTTGGTGTGTTAAATCTCCATCATAAAGTGGAAAAGCCAGACTAAGTACACTCTTAAAATGAGGCTTATATTAAATAATGTTGAGTTATAAACAATATATAATAATATAACAATATATAGGCATGTTTATAGTTTCACTGGGCTGACTATGATAATCCCACTGAAGATCATTCAGAGCTCCACACTGAGATATTTGCATGAATCTTTTTCTGATAATCTTGACACACTCTTCACCCATAAACCAACATAGGCCAGGCACTGCGCTTCTTAAGAATACAACTTGGTGTTTAAGGAGAGGGAGAGGAGAGAGAGGGGGGAAGGGAAAAGGGCTTTATTAATAAAATCCATCTCCAGGGCCCTTCTCCTCTCTTTTGCTGTCCACCGGGGGGTTGTGAACTGCTGTAATAATTATTTTAGCATGGCGTCTCTGTGTCAGCCTCAGGCGGCTGACTAGACAATCCAGTCCTCTCGGTACAGGCACAGGAAGTTGGGCTGGCCAGAAGAACGTTTCTGAGCCTTTGCCCATGTAAACAAACACCCACTCGGCCCTCACACACACACACAGACACATACACGTGCACATGCACACGCACACCCACCCCTCCCCCACATCCCCACATTATTCCACTACAATCTTGCCTCTTACTGGCAATGCTACAAAAGGGGGAAAGACTATAACTCATTATAACCTTCTATTCTAGTCAAATACATAATGGATTATGGAAAGTTTGAGTGGATATGAAGATGTCGACACACCTGGACTAGATTACCAACTTAACTGTAAATAATAAGAAATGGAGTTGGGGAATATACATCATGATGTGTGTGTGTGTGTGTGTGTGTGTGTGTGCGCGTGTGTGTGTGTGCACAGGGTACTACACAGCTACAAATGTAAAATCCCATTTTTCAGTACTTATGTCTCAGAGCAGCTAAGGCAAGTGATTCTGGGAACAGGGTGGAAGTGTGCGCACACATACAGGTGGTGGATCAGTTAGGCTGTGATTTATAAAGCTCTCCACTGAGGTTCATTGTGCACCTCTTCCTACAGCTCCTCATGCTGTCCTGTCTGGCAGTGTTTCGCCAAAGCCTGACCTCCTGTCTTTAAGAATAGACCACTTTATTCTCACACGTCATTATTGTGTTTAGCGGCCCTAGAGGTTCATGACATTACATTGCTTTGCACACTACTTGGGAGAACCACTTTATTTTTAACAACATTATAACAATGTTATGTAGGACTGTTTTCACAACTATGACAAGTTCAATTACGACAAGATTATTCAAGTCTATAGGCTTTGTGCATTAACCTATAGGACCAAAACATGTTTGTTCCATAAACTTTGACTTGGATGAGGAAAGATTGAGGAGAAGACTAGGGATCTGATTTTTACAAGCACAGTCTTGAGACTCCAAGAGCCCTCCTCTAAGGTGAAGACATTTGTGTGCGTTTGTGTGTGTGTTTGTGTGTGTGTGTTTCTACATAGGTTTCTTCTGTCTGAGGTCAGAGGGTGAGGTGTATGTGTTTATGGTATGATTTGGTGAGTACTAAAAGGTTATCTGATCTCACACCCTTTGGCCTGACTTGAGCAGGCCATCTTGAACAACCGGTTATTCTAAAACTGTCCATCCAGCAATATCACCTGCACATTTTAGAGTGGTTCAGTAAGGTAAATAGTTAATAGTGCATTTGCTTTGTGGCCAAACCGTCAGTTTGCAAATGTAAACCACGCCTTCCATTAATTGATTGTGGTTGGAGGAGTAAATTCAATACTGCACAAGAGGAAAGAACTCAGAGGACTTTGGTTCTGGATCGCCTTCTGCCTTAAAGCAAGAGGGCCGGACCTGAGAGTGGAGAACTGGAGTCATGGAAAACTGGGCGGAGACGGAGAGGAAGTTCTTCCAAACTTCACTTGTTGCATAACTCCATGATGAAAAATATGGCAAGTAGACCAAACATTTCTGATGCAGTGACACTTTATCAGGGCTCCCACATCCTCGGAGTGATAATTCTGTACGGCCGCTGTTTCAGAGCCTTGGGCGTGTAAAACACACCTCATCAGCTTTTCAAAGGTGTGTTTGAGAGTGTATGTGAGTGTGTGTCTTTATTTGGGCACTGTAACTGTGTGTGTGTGTGTGTATGTATGTGTATGTGTGTGCACGCTCCATGTCTGAGCAGGTTGCACAGCCCTGAAGGCAGAAGATGACAAGAGCAGGCCTGACTGGTTTCAGGCCTTATCTTGATGGAACATGGCCTCAGAGAATATATGGGGAAATTTACAAACACATTCTGTGTGGAATTGTTCCCACCCATACAGCCACCCCACTCTAATCCTTGGGTTTTACTCTGGGTGGCAACTTCACTGTCAGTGCAGCATTTTCTGACCACAGGCTTTGAGCTCCTACTGTATGTGTGTGTGTGGCACATCAGCTCACTACATCTGTGCTTTCTCAGACACGTTATCACTTGTCAGGATCTTGCCAGCTGAAAATGTTTTACATTTCGAGAGAAAATCCTTTCTAGCAAGTTCCTCAAGCTCTAGTACAATGGAGGATTCACGGCTCTTTCACCTCCCAATGTTCACTCTGTCTAATAGTGTACATTTCCTCTACATGTGGCTTACTCTGCTGTGGTCTTTGTTATTCAATATGCCACTATTCTCAGCAGACAGGTGAGTCATTTTGAGGCAGTCATGCGATAACCCTGCTATCTTTATTCAGCCCATTCTGTCTGATTACGCCTGCTATCTGAGGTTACTCTCTGAAAGTAGGTTATCGAAGCATGGCATTTCTTATTGCACACTGAAGGACCCATCACGGATCATGCTCTGTGAACAAAGCCATGTGTGGGTGTACGTGTGTGAACATGCACGAGTAAAAGGTGGTGGTGGTGGTGGGGTTAAGGGGGGGGGTGGTACTG
>JAOXYF010000011.1:3140603-3182499 GCA_028565775.1 Sternarchorhynchus goeldii | reverse complement strand
TTAAATGGGGGTGGTGGTGGTGGGGTTATGGGGGGGGGTGGTACTGGGTGCAAATGCAATAAGCCCTGTTTACCTTTGGCATTTACTTATGGTTTATCCTGAAGATAAGCAGCTCATTGGCTGAATGTTTGGGGGGGGGGGGTGGCAGGTTGAAGCCTGAGAGACTGGAGGCTGCAGGTACGCATCACTGCCTGCAGGAAACAGATGCAGGCCCAAAACCACTGGAGGAGATAGACACTTTCCAAAACTAAAGGAGAAGAAAAAAAAAATCCCAGTTCAACTTTACATTTTTGCCCCGCGTGTGATAAGAAGCTTAGATGTTTTTTTTTTCCCATCTTGTTCTGTAATTCCTAATTTATACAGGTATCTTTGGAATGCACTAATAGAGCCAGACCAAGTTCCAGATTTTTGTTAGATGAAGAGATGTTTGTCATATAACATTACAGCTCTGGCCTAAACACAAAAGCTCAAATAACCCCCACCCCATACACATGTTCAGCCATGGTTACATGGCATATAATGTAAGCTTGTTGTGACAACATGCAATGGACAAACTCTGTCACTCATATATCAGACATCCACATTAACTTTATGTTAACATGAATGCCAAACCCTAACAGCAGTGAACCAGTTCGTCTTATTGCCACGTATGACTGAGACGCCCAGCTCCTTCCTGGAGAAGGAAGTAGAGTTAGTGGACACCTTTGTCCCACGCTGCCGCCTTTATCCGTCAGCCCTAACATCAGCAGCATGAAGAACAGCTAAGCATGTGACCTATGAGGGAAACCGAATCGAGGCCAGGTGTTGTCCTGGCAACAGCCGGCTTTTCATGTGGGTCTGCACAGGTTCGAGGGAGGAGTGAAGCAGGAAGCATAAAAAGTGAGAGGTGGTTTGGAGCTTCTGCAAGTGTGCGTCAATCTGCCACTCTCACGTCCCGCAAATGTCAAAGCCAACGCGTGAGCAGAGGCAGGCGGCTTGACAATGTTTAACCTGTTGCTTTGCTTTTCCTTTTCACTTTACTCTCATTTGCATTTTCGTTTTTGTCTGTAGCATTGCATTGGCATAAACACATGAATCCCTTTGCTCTGATTTGCCACTGCCAAAGCCCTTCTGCATATCGCATATTAATCAGCTTAGCTGCAACATTTCCAAAGCCAAGAGTTCGACCTATTATATTCCGCCACTGCAAGAGGCCTTTGCCACGCCCCAAAGCGAGTGTGGTGGCCAGCCTGTGGATAGGAGCCATGACAGAACGAAAGCTGCCTGCCCTCCTACTCACTGCAGGCTCTGCTTTTGCTGAAACTCTGTTCATATCAACTGTTTCCCAGGGGCTACAGCAGGGCGTCAAACTCGGCTCAGTGTCTGTGACATAAGCAGCCATTTCCCAAACCACACATACTTCATGCTCTCCGCACCCCTGTGTATTTGATTCCATGTTTGTCTGTTTTTTTTTGTTTTTTTTTTAGTAGGTCAAAGGTTTCTCTTTTCTGCAGTAAAGAAAGGCCAAAAAAAACCCCACAATCCTAATTGTGCCATAACCATAACTCCTGACTCCTCGTGAAGTTCAGGCAGTTGGAGAGTTTTATTAATTTACTAGTCTGGCTACCAGGCTTATTCTATCCCCACACAGATACTTTGAGCAATGTGATACCCAGGCTTAAACAGTACATTTTACTGATTGGTGGTTTATCACTAGAAATGCTATAGCAATTTTAATACCCCAATTCTCCAGATATATATATACTGATCAGCAGATCAGTATATCAGTATGTTCTTCATCACTCCGTCAACAGGTTTTCTTGTGCTAAACTATTGGGAAAGATATGTGTGAAGAAAGAGTTTTGTCTATCATTTGCTGTTCAGTAATATTTCAATAATATTTGTTGCTTGCACACAAGTGTGAGTACTCAGAACTGGGACGAATGACTGAAAAAAGTTGCACACATTGTTTGAAGAGCAGTGCAGCTAAAATCTATTTCTCAAGCCTAGTTTTTCTGCAGAACCCTAGTACCTGATTCAGCTAGTGGGCTATTTTTGGGGACCATAAGTCAAATCAGATGTGTTAGAGTAAAGAAAAAAGAACCAACAGTGGCTCTCCAAGATTTTGGGAATGGAGCTTCAGAGGAAATCCAATCGATACAGTATACCCTAGTTAAGATGTTCCCTTGCTTCCTACTGGCGTTTTACATGTAACAAGGGAAAGAGCAGAATTAGCAAACGTACTGTTTACTTTCTGCCTTTTCAAACAGAGAAGTCCAACATTCCCTGATAGAGGAATTACAAAGTCTAGCAACTGTAGAAGTATTGCTCAATATCCAGCTGCACAGCAGAGCACAGCTCTCTATGTGCAGAAAACTGATTATCAGATATACTTGAAGTTACTACCATACATCGTTAATTCAAATATGCAGCTTCAGTGTTTCCAATGTCTCTCAGATTTCCATTGTGCAGGTGATGGAAACCCATCTGCACCGTGTCTGGGAGTTTGCTTTGCAGGTAGCCCCTATATAAAGAAACACGCATTCACCATCACCACCACCAGCCATCTTCAATGTAAATCCACATCCTGCAGGGCTTTTATATGTGCATATCAGTGTAGCTTATACATATACTTAGCAAGCACCTCATAAACAGGAAACAGCTCTTTGTTTCATATCACACAGGAGGCATGTGGTCTAAGAGAGTACATAGTCCGGAAAGCGTGGTGGTTGATTGATAGCTAACTCTCACACTGCCACTCACCTGAGAGAAACAGTTGGTATCACATTTTAAGTATTTTGTTATAATGGTATACATTTCATTCATATCTTACTTTACATACTAATTTTGTGGTTGTATGACCAACTTATCACTGTATATCAGATTGTGTGGTTTTATCCAAAATAAAAAAAAATACATATACACTTAATTCCTGGACTACACTTCTCTACTTTCTTAGATCTAGATGTTTAATACATGAATTGCTCAAGACAAGTGAAATTATATGAAACTTTGAAAAGGAATTTTTCATTTAACTTGGACTTGAAGAATACTAAACCATGCCAGCCATCTTAACAGGAAACCTTAAATGAGTCTCAGAATGCATGATCATGAGGTGATCCCTGAATGTCATCTCAGGTGGATTCCTAATCTTTGGTTAATTTAGGACTAGTGTGCAGTTCGGAGAGCTCATCTCCCACTCCCAGTAAATGGTGTTCAAGGGAAATCTGGGACTCACCAGTACCTCTGTGTAGTCGCTCAGTTGAAGTTTGAGCTTGGTCAGGTCAATACCCTACCAATCCTTCCCAGACTACCAATGGTAGTCCTTTCCTTCCAAACTCCCCACAAACACACCCGTGCACATGCAATGTTATGTTGTGGTAGGGTTTTGGGACATTATTACCCCATCATCTCCACAATGATTAGGTAAGCCATGGTGGTCAATGAAGGTGGGCAAGACGAGAACTGCCAGAAGTGCTTTCCTACTGCGATTCATCTCAAAATGTTAGACTGTGAAGTACTCACCGCTTCAGTTTTCCCCTAATTCACAAAAACAATACACCAGACTGGATATTTTCTGAAAAATATGGGGTTTATTGGTTTTAACTGCAATCAGTCATTACAAAAAGCAATTTTATATAAACTCACAGAAATTACTGTAGTGAACAGCAAAAGCTGTTTTAAAAAAATACATTCAACAGTTTAGGCTAGATACTTTCTTTGTGTCTATCCTGTTAACCCATCTTTTCAATCTTCAGTTCCAACAACTGGGGAAAACAAGGAGAACCTACTCAAACATTTTATCATCTTCTGCATCATTATTCAAGGCAGGGAGCATAAGCTCAATGGAATGTATAAAAAGAGGCACTTTATATTTACATTTGGGCTGGAGGAAGTGTTCCAAAAAACCAAATCAGAAAACAACCAAGGACACCTATTCTTCAACCCATTTGGTCACAGTTATTGCCTGCAATTCGCCATATTCACGCGTGTAACTGGAGGAACTGCTTTTAACACTGAAGTTTCGTAACCTGCAATGATAATCATGCTGAACAATCATCTAACCGAACACAAATCATTAAAAATGCACTTCAGGGTGGTACTTAAAATGGAAGCAGAAACTTTAAGGCCATGAAATTCCATCTTGAATTTAACTTTTGCTTCCGTCTCTGGTAATGGCGTTGTGACGCATGCATCCCTAATGAAAAAAAGTCTCACACCAGGATATCTAGTGCTTTACAATCTACACTTCTGTAGATTACAGTTTAAACTGGTGCTGCATTATCCACTACCATCTCCGGTACTAAAGGGGAAAAATGCTACGTGTGAGGACTAGACTTGCCTCGAGTAAAAAAAACAAAAAAAAAAAAAAAAAAAAAAAAAAAAAAAAAAACCTAAAAAAGAAAAGGAAAATGGTGAGGGTGCATGAACTGGAGACTGACTACAGGAATAAAGGCGAATGTACTGACATCAAGCTTTCTAGTGAGTCCAAATACCTACATCAAAGAAACATTAGACCTAAATGGTTTTGCAGTCCAATATTTGGGAAAAAACAAACAAAAAAAAAAATCTATAATAAATAATCAAAACGCAGAGGATTTGTTTGTTTTTGCTTTAAATTAAGTTTCATTTTTTTCAAAGTGTAGTTGCAAACGAGTCATTGTAGTACAATATATTAAACTGTGAAAAAAGAAAGTTGACAAGTCTTCACAATCTTAAGATTAATACAGAAGATCATAATTTAACATAAAAGAAAATATATTCTATCGTTTCATTATCAAGATAAATACAAACAAAATTAACAAAAAAATGCATATGATCACCAATAAATATGTTTGATAAGTTAAATAAGCAGTGACAAGCAAAACCTTCTGTCTGAAAGTTTTCTTTTCCAAACAACAATAATAATATAACCATAAACAATAAGTCAAACAAAAGAAGAGGTGGGAAAAGTGATGAAATTACCAAGTGCTCCACTGAGCTGATTCTATGGAAAAGTTAGCTTGGAGATCTAAAGTGAATATGCAGAAAGTTCAGCTGCACCTTGGGAATGCTGAAATTCCCCTCTGATTGGAAAGCGGGGGAGGAAGTCAGTCTTTTAAGGTTTAACCACCACTTAGGCATTCCCTTCCCAACAAACACCAAGTGACCAGCCACAATGGGGAAACTGGGGTAGGGGACAGCGGAGTTGTTCCTTTTTGAGTGGAAGAACCCAATCTCAGGGCTTTGTGCTACTTTCAAGAAAAGGGGGGGAGGAGAAAGGAAAGAAAAAGAAAAAAACTAAACAAAACAAAAAAACAAAAGAGCTGGAGCAGGCAGCATGTGATAAAAACAGAATGTGCCAAATGTGTTAAACTCCCATTTTCAACCTCACGAGAAGTCCTTCCTGCAAAAGGACCAATTCTGCCATCTAACAGCAGGGCCAAAGAACGCTCAAAGCAAGAGCTACTATACCAGGCCACAAGAAACTAATGAAGAGACTGTAGTCCTTTCACCTCTGCGCTTCCTTGATAAACCTCAGGCACTTGTTTTTTCCTCCCCTCGCCTCCTTTGAGTTAATCTGCAGACAGTTGTAAATGATCTAAGCCTTACTTTAGAAAGCCCATTTAGCTAAAAGTGTCCTCGAGTGGTGCTATGTGGCAGAGGAGGGTCGTCAGAGCAGAACCATCCCCTCAGTGTGCCACTTCTGGCATTGCTATGCACTACTACAGCAGTAGCACCTGGCACATCAGTCTCTTACCTTCTACCAATCCACTTCCTGCTCTAGTTGATTTGGCACAGTCACACATGTCATGGCAGGGCATCTATGAGAAGAGGCCAAGGCAGCAAAGGATGTGAGCCAAAGGGGGACTTTTTGCTTGTTGTGGTTACATGAAGACTGGAAGAGAGAGTTCCCTTAAATTCACTGCATCTTTTTTTTTTTTTTCTTTTTCTTTTTTTTTTAAAGCCTAAGTGATACAACAAGGGAAGTCTACTGCCCCTAGAAGGCTAAAGAGTGGACAGGAGGTAGAGATAGAGAGGGAGAGAGAGAGCAAAAGGCAAGCTCATCTCTCAGGCTCCCCACCCACTGCTGCTGCGTGCAATGGAGGATCAGGATTTGTGCACCTTAGTCGTCAGAGATGGAGAGCCTGCTGAAGATGGGCAGTCGGCGGGTGGTGTCGAGGACGGGCGACTCGGAGCCACTCAGGCTCCCGCCAGAGCTGCTCTGGTAGCCCTCCTGGTCAGAGAGGGAGTCTGGCTGGCTGGATGGAGACTCGAAGAGGTGGGGAGACTCCGACATGGGCCTGAAGTAGTAAGGGGTTGCAGAGGGAGAGGGCGGCGCTTGGGCGGCAGGCTCGGGGCCGGAAGAGGGCCCGTTACCCAGACTGGGGCCGAAGAGGTTGGCCAGCTCCTGGCTGGAGTACGTGAAGGGATTGCTGCTGGGCCACTCGGGCAGCTCGTCCGGGGGGAACATGGGGGGAGGTGTGACCGAGGTGGGGCTGTCTCTCAGACCCCCAGCGCTGGGGAAGCCGGCAAAGCTGTAGCTGTGCTGCAGACGGGGCCTCTCCAGCTTGTTGGAGGCGGAGAGTGGAGAAGGGGTCGGCGGGGGGCCGCGGCGCTCCTCGGCATTGTGGATGAAGTGGCAGCGAGGGCCGTAGGGGCAAAAGCCGATGGTGTGGAAGGTGCGGCACAGCTCCGTCTTGTACTTGGGGTGGCGGGACAGGCTGCGCAGCTCGTGAATGCCATGCGCAAATTGGCACTTGTCACCATACTTGCACGCGCCGTTCTCCTCGAAGGGCCTGCACAACTCCGTCTTGTAGCGGCTGGAGTTCACTTGGCTGCCGCCTGGACCTCCAGAGCCCGTGCACTTCTGCAGCAGGCGCTCCCCGGTCTCGGAGAAGGAACGGTCCCGCAGTCGGTTCTCTTTGTTGCTGCTTCCGATGCTACCAATACCTGAGCCCAGCAGGACCTGGTCCGCCTTACCGTTGCTCAGGAACTGGTTCTGGTTGAGCTTGCTGCTGGGCAAAGTGACAGAGTGCCGTCGTTGGTAAACCCCGCCAACGGAGGGAGTCCCCACAGCCTTCCTGTCCAGCAGGCTCCCAGTGGGGTTGGAGATGGGCAGATTCGCTCCAGTGCAGGCCACAGACATGCCATGTGGAGCACTGAGGATGTTGTTGTAATTCAGCATTTTGTTGTTCTGTAAAGACACAAAAAGACCAAAAAAGTTGATGAGTACAGTTTCCATCAGTATTACATAATGTAAACGTATACACAGGTTCGTTTAGATGTTTTGGGCGAGTATGAATGCAACAGTAAATTAAGATTTTTTTTGTGTATTGGTGAGATCAAAACATGGGCTGATTTCAAACCCATTAGTAAATGTAGACCTATAGAACAGCTGGTTTGGCAAGTCGCCCATCAAAGGAATGCATGGCTGCCCAAGTTAAATGAAACGCAAAAGGCAGGCGTGTGCAACAGGGTGATGCAGTAGAACAGCGGCTCAAGACGGTTCGCAGTCCCTACGAACGGTGTCGGAGCTACAAGGGCACTTCGGTCTCTGGTCCATAAGATAACATTACTCAAAGTTGATGTCCAATATGGCATATCTAAATCAACACTATATCTAACGAGTCATGTAAAACGTGTGCACCTTTTTTCAGCAAGAAACTTTAATAGCTAGCTACCAGACAGTACAATACATTTATCAGGTATTACGTACGATAGCTGGCTATCCAGCAGTTTATTTTGTAATAAAAGTGCGCAATTATGCCGCCAATTTTGAGTCCATGCATTCAGACGTAGCTATCTTACTAAACATTTGTCCCCACGTACAAGTTGCGATTACTATGTTGGCCAGCTAACTATAATACAGCTAGCTAGTAAAAGCAATTTCTTATGGCGCGGGAAACATTAACGTTAGCAAGCCATCTAGCCACTTAGCTAACCATCAAGTTATGAAGCTAGTCGAACTCTAGCTAGCAAGTAACTGCTAACGGCGCACCAACTGTTGTTCCAAGTGCAGAAATTAAGCGAATCTTAATCCGAACTCTCCATGGCAAATCGATCGCAATTGTTAAAAAGGTTTGTCCCTTCGGTATCAAGATATTTGGGTAGCTATTTAAGTCACGGATCAACCATTGTTTTACAACACGAATAAGTTTGTCATTCAAGACTGTTGTGAAATGGAAACGATAACCAGCAAACAACGTTCAACGTTTAGCTACTGACCGATAAATCACTGGCTAGCTAGATCTCTTCTACTTAAACATGGTAAAAGTTGCATTTGCGAATGGCAAATTGTTCCTATAGCCATAGCGTTAAGTTTTAAATCAATGCAAATCCTAACGACGCAGCTATTATCGGTAATAAAAATGTCGCGAGCGAACATGTGAACTTTGCCAGCCTGGAGCGCGAGATCCTCGGAAGCATGACCACCGATATGCACTGGGCCCAGCCTGAACAGGGTCACAAAAATCTCTGGCAGCCTTGCTTTAGCTAGCTCGCAAATGCAAATTCTACCACCACAGATGGTCACAAAAACCTATTTAAAAAGAGTCCTCTTTCAACCATTTTTTGTTAACAAAGTCATGTCAACCTGTGCGCCAAAACAGCTTTCCCACATTCCACAGCACCAACGTTAAGCTATCGTAGCTAACCGTGCTAATTATCAACGGCAGCAAAACTTTTCCGTACCTTGTTGTTTATGACTTCGCTGAAGTCAAAGAGAGGTGGCACCACAGCCGTGGTCATCTTCGAAATAAGGAAAAGAAAATAAAAACCGCGAAAATAATGCGTTATGACGATGTTTTTACAAATGGGTTCTTGTCGCGTGAACTTTTATTGCCCTAACAGAGAACCCCCTCTTCCCTGGTTGAGCTCTGAGCATTTCCTTTATAAATCCACGCAGGAGGGGCTACGAAAGCGTCAAAGGGCGTTTCTTTCTTCCTTTTTTTCTTGTCATGTTTTTTATCCCTCCCTTTTTAACTCAGACCTTGCAGGGCATATATTTTAGATACTTTCTTCATAGGGTTTGTGCCTGCATCAACTTGAAAGTAGATTAGTAATTCTTACTTATGTCCTAGGACTTCTTTCATGCAAGATTGCCTTGCAAATAATGATTAATACGATGCATGCATGGTTAACTTGCAAATAATGATTAATGTAAGCGCAATGTTTCATTATTCATGATCCATGAGCCGAACGTTTGTTACGTATTTTCTTTATCTTAAATACATTACTGGTGGATAACGATTGTACTAATTTGGTGTTTCTTGCCTGTTCTGTGCGACTGAACGAGCATCACATGAAAGTATCGAGCTTAGTTAAACAATTAAGCCCTCACTGTTTAGGAGAGTCTTTATTCTCTTGATCTGTAGAATAACACCTGGGTTTAAAAGTTTTTTGTTTATTTGTTAATTTGTCTTGTTGATTTTTAGCTACCATATATACTTGTTTCGCGTTAACCATAATCTCGCATACAAAAGTATGGTGATTTAAACTATTACATAAATGACATTGTTTAAATGAGTTACAAGGTTAATGCAACTTGTTTCTGATGCCCAACTTTGGTGCTATCCTTGGGTTACATATCTGCTTTGTAATTAATGTGGTCAACACTTGATTGTCAGCCGGAAACTTCACATCTGGGACTTTCCTGTGCGCTACTAGAGGATTCAACCTTTCACTAAAAGTGAATGTACACAAAACTGTCTAAAAAAGTACAGCATTCATTCAATCATAATAATCATATAACTACATATAAACTGCCATTGTTTGCTGTGACATTATAGGGTTACCAGACATAGTTGTCTAAGGATTTTATGTGATTAATTTGATATAATGTGATTGTTCATATTGGATCTCTAGAAATACCCAGGTTCAATTAATGACGTTTGATCTTTAAAGAAGCTGCTTAAGAGGTCTACTATTTCAGACTGGTTTTGTGCCTGCAAAAGAAACTCAAAACCAAAGCGGCCTCACCAAATTCTGATATTCATTCTACTTGTAGATAACAGTGAGAACTATGAAATCGTTTTTTTTTTGTTTTTTTTTGGTTTTTTTTGTTTTTTTTTTACCACAGTGTAACTCTACCCAAATCCATTGTGGCCAGCGCAAGTCTTTCTCGTCTTGTTCCACGACTGAGCAGCTGCTGGCCATGCGTACGTGCACTGTCATGCTCTGGGTGAATAGCAAAGGGACGAAAGAGATAAGTAGTGCCGGAGAGAAGAAAATAAGTTGTTTACAAAAAAAAAACAAAAAAAGGAGAGTGAAGAGGGAAGATTTACAAGTGACATTTATTACTCCCCTCCAGGGTGTGTGTGAGAGTTAGTGTGTGTGTGTGTGTGTATGGGGGTGTGAGGGTATGAAAACATCCCCCCCGCCCTTTTATCCTCAGCATAGCTACATGGTGGAAGTCTCCACACTGTGCTTCATGGCTGCTGCATCTTTGAATGAATGATCAATGAAGAGGTGCGGAATAAGCAGCTTATCCGAACACTGCTCTGGCCTTCATTTAATGTTTTCTTCTCAGAAGGCTTGGCATCTATTTGTGCTGTTTAGAGACTGCGAGGTGGAAGGTGTGTGGTTTTTTCCACATAAAAGATGTTTTACAAGTTTTAGCTACACAGAGTGATCTCCCCTGGGGAGTTTAACAGATGAGGCTATGGGCTACAGGGAGCAATGCAAGCCATGTCTGTGCTTGAAAGGGCCTACAGCTTACTGATGAAATTTATCTTATCCACAATCTCAAGAGGAAGTACGGGTGTTCCTAGACCTTGTGAGATTGAGAAGATACATTTTATTGCCACACATAGTTGATTCAATACCTCGTCTAAAGGTTGATGCTTATGCCTTTACTTCTTATTTTGTGTTTGTTTTTTTTAATTCATGACTAAAACACTTGATACTGAAATCATCAATATCCAGTTCATATCATGATATCCAGTTCATATCAGCTGATGTAGGCTGATGATAGTGTGCATTTTTCAGTTCAGAATGAGCATTGAATATTTCTTTGTGTGCATAGTATTTCACATAAAGCCTTCTTTTTACAGGGAGCTTTTACAGTATAGCCTGCTGACCTGTAGAGGGAGTAAGCACTTCCATCATAACAATACTCCACCATGCTTACATTACTTAACTTCCTGCTTCGGCTGGTACATCTATGCTGTTTGTTTGTTTGTATTGTAGATGGTAGAAGGTCAAACGCAATTTAAGATCGTTTTTGTACAAGTTGTGTGTTTTAGAAAAGTTCAGTCTTCAGGGCACTGATATGTCATTGGTTGGGTTTTTTTTTTTAAAGACCATTTCTTGACAGCTTTGTTGAAACCATAGTTTCACTTTTCTTTTTCTTCTATGAAATAAAGAAGGATATGACATTTTGACTTTTTAAACACTGTTTACTTTGCTGTAAATCCCATGCAATATGTGTTCTGTGACTTCAGTACATCTGTCAGTATCGTGCCACTCTTGCTGAGCTCCTTCAGAGGGAGGAAAATTAAAATGAGGAGAAATTAATTGACCATAAAAGCTCGGCCACAGAACTGTTAGTGGTGTACCACACGTCCTCTCGAGTCACTCTGTTCCCATGAAACTTCTGAAGGGCCAGTTTTCGACCCCCTGTCTCCTTTTTATACAGGGATGTCTGTTATTGAAGGGGAACATACAGACAAGTGTGGTCTGAGTTGCCAGATTCTTAAGATGTGCTTACTGGTGTATACAGTATAAGAACAACATGATCTCTAGTGCTCACAGTCTCAAGTAGGGTTATTATTAATTTTTGGGCTGGTGCTATTGACATTTAAGGTCAGTTCCTCAGATCTAGATCAAACCTACACATAGATTAAAAGCATTTCCAATGGTAATTCATCATTGGCATGTACATTTAGTCCAAGGCTAGCTTCATACATGTCCAGGAACATGACCCCAAAAGAATGAAACACATCAGACTTTCCTCCATTTGGTTTTTTTCCCTCAAACTTTATTTCTTTCTTCATTCCTTTTTATAAACTAGTGAAGCCCACAGATTTACTCAGCACTGCACAGGACTATAAACCTTGCAAAGGGCAATGACCCCTACACCCCATGGGAGGAAAAAAGGTGTCAAGGTTTAATAATGGGAAACAGAGAGAGTGCAATGAAGGTGGTTATTGAAATAGAACTTGCTGAGTGGAGAGTCTGACCACAGAGCTTAGCATGTGAGCTATCAAGTCAGTTTCCTCCCTGACCAGGTTTCCTGTCCTGGCAGTCCAAGAGGAAGGGGTGGACTGTGACCACTGGTCCGTCTTTACACCCAGGATGCCATATCATCAAACACATAAACCACAACAGAAAAAATGCATAGAATTATGTGTTGTAATACTTGCCATTAAGTCCATGTTACATTTCTATAGACTAGTCTTGACTGAGATGTAGGAACAAGGGGTTCCCCAGGGTGGGGTGTCTTCTGACCTGATCCAGAAACCAATGTCTCACTGTGGACGTCACTGAAAAGAGACATTAACAGGCCCTTCGTTTAGCGCCAACAAAATCAATGAGTTTCACAAGTGGTGGCCAGTGCTGGAACAGTGGAGCCTATTCTCCCTGTGAGAACTTCCCTCAGTCCATCTGTCTTCATTCTGCATTCACATCCCCCCACCCCCAATCCTTTGGCTCACCTGTGTGGCCATCACAGGACTAGAGTTACCCAGCCCATGTGTCCACTATGATACACAAAACAAGGACTAGGACAAAGCCACTTGAGTTGCACTTCTAGACTGATATGATGTGTTTTGAAGATGATGCATGAAGGAGCATTGGTTTCAGGTTTAGACATTGAACTCAGACATGAAATCAATGTTGAAGTATGACTAAATTAGTCCTAAAGTCTCTTCTCACCGAGTGTTGCTTACAATTATCATCTCATCTCTTTCTCTTTCTCTCTCTCTGTCTCTTTCTGTCTTTCTCTCTATGAAAGTGCCTATTGGCTACCCAGGAGCTTCCTCTTAAACTTGCACTTATGACACTACATTTGGTCCAAATTTCTGTATGTGGGTTTGCATCTGTACGTATTTTATGAGGTTTTTCAGGATGCACTCATGGGCATGCAGGGTTTACTGTTTTAGGAATGCAGTCAACAGCGTTACGTTAATCTTACCGTTATTGCTCCCAAAAACAAAGCTACAGGTGTCTTCAACCTGACAAGCCAAAACCCAAGAGCCATAAAACAAGGTTCTCTGAACTCTCCACTCTCACCGTTATACTGCCATACCACTAGTCATTTCTTGTATTAACGATTAGGATGGGAAAGAGGAGCTCAGTGTGTAATGATGAAGATATGTGAGCAGAGCCTGCGTAACCACAGTGCTGTAAATTGCCCCTTTTCTCTGTTTTCATCCTGAGAATGAGTTAGACAGAGGATTTAAACAAGCTTTCATGTGCTCTGGTCTGCCAACAAAGATCAATGCCTGACCTTTGATTTTGATTTCACAAATGGTTTCAATCATACACTGAGAAATTTACTTTGAAAATTTCTTTCACTGGACATTGTCCAGGCATGAAGTCTGGGACCCTTAAAATATTGGTTGGTGAGTCCATGCCAATTTCTTTCCTTAAACAAGCTCTTTCCTTAAAGAATCCAACACTTGCAAAGTGAAAATGTTCTTTTTGAAGGTATCAGTAAGACATTGGATCATCAGGAAGAACACTCAGTGCTTAGAAATTCCATAAAACACGTTTTCAGCTCTTTCATGAGGCAGAGAACATAAATCTGAGTGAGTCATAGCCAAACAAGATACTTTTATGGCAGTTATTAGGAGGTTTATCATGCTTTCATTTTCTCAGCTCATTCAGATTCTTTCCCATCCTAGCAGAACAGCAGAACTTGAACTGGATAGAGATTATTTGAACGTCCCAAAACTTTAGCTGTATATAGCTGGGCCATTCTTGGCCTCATCTGAGCAGTATACCTGCAAGTAGTGAATACTCGCTCTCAGTTATCCGGCTCTGGTGCATATGTAGCAGAGGCCTCCACCTCAGTGCCTTTCTGCTGGTGGAGAATGTCCGAGGTGCAGCTGTGCGAGTCCTCGGGGTTTCATAAAGGAACTAATCAGCTCATTTGCTGTGCAATGTTCCCCTGTGCTTCTGCATGGTGCTGAGCTGTTCCAGATCAGAGCTCTGGGCCACATTCGCACTTTTTACCATATTTCAAGTAAAGGCTTTTCCCAAAGCTTTATCTCTGCTCATTAATGTTTATTTGCTGCTCCTCTCTATATATGTTTTTTTACCCCAGAATAATACATGCATTTTTATGTATTGATATAAGTCTGTATGTGTGTGTGTGTGTGTGTGTGTGTATGAGAGAGAGAGAGAGAGAGAGAGAGAAAGGGAGAGAGAGTGAGAACCAGCAGGAAACTGGAATCAATTAAGCCCTCCACCCTCTGTGTCCATTGTGGATATTGCTGGCATACCCACGCATATACAAGCCCCTAACCTCAGCCTTTAAAAGCCAACTCCATTTCTCAAAGGCCAGTCTCACGTGGCTGCACGCACTGTTTTGTCAGCCCGCTCTGCATCCCAACATCATGTCTCTATTGTGTGACAGCGGTGCATGGAAACTCTTTTGGTGCATGTTTAATAGCGCTGGTTTGCATTTTGTTTGCCTGGTGTGCTTATACGCTCTGTGAAGTCCAGTAAAATTGGATGGCTTTTCCAGAAACAAGGCTTTATGAGCCCCTGTCCCCCATCCATTCCAGATCAGGACACTTTCGCCAAATGTTCTCCACTCTGCAATGGATTCACTCTGCAATCCTACAGGCCTGCTACAACCCCACCCTTCTCCTGAGGCCAGATTCCTCTCCTTCCTGACTGTTATGTGAATCTATACACTTTTCCCGTGATTACTCTTCAACATTGCAGAGTTCCCCACCGCAGTATCAGTGTCTGGCAAATGTGGAGTTGCTACCTTAGTTCTTATTGACATTACTGGCTCGGCATTTGACCACCACCCGTGCTGTCCAGGCCTCCAACCAGTGTGGTTCTGTGAAATAATGAAAAAATGGACAAAATGGTTTCCAGATGAGAATGATACCCACCAAGAGGGCTATTAATAAATGTAATATGTGACCTCAGTAATTCAAGTTTTTTTTTTTTAATTTAAGCAATCAGGGTGAGTTTGCGTATATGTGGCCTGCACTGATGTTTCCAAGAAACAAGAGATCAGTATAAGGTCAGCTCATGGCTTCCCAAATGATTGTGCATCACAGAGCAACTGCTTATCTGCTACACCCTTAGCTGGAGACTAACAAACACAAAAAGAGCCCAACAAAATATGACTCATGGTGTTATAATTGGCCCACGATTTAATAATGTTATTTGGTGTTGTGTTTAGCCTGAGGGCTGTCTGCTTTGGCACTGTGTGATACTGACTTCACTATTTATTTTGAATGTGATTTATAATCATCAGTAGTTGAAGGTATTAAACCCCTGAGGTGTGACATGTGACCGTCTGACATGTAGTCATGTGACCTGTGTCGCAGAATTCAGAGAGGTCCTGTACAGTAGACATGAGTGTGCTGTAGCAACAGGCACAGAGGCAACGTGGGTTCCATTCTTAAAATGAGTCACATTTACAATGAATGGAGTCTTTTTGCAGGGGCTGTTAAAAATGTGACCTTTATGGTTGGTTTGGTGAGGTCTGAGATAACATCAATGCCTGCCTCCTACTCTGGCACATGTAATTCGTAATTCACTGAAAGAAGAGACCAGTGGAAAATATCTGTTGTGATGTTTTTATTTAAGTGGTTTGTGTGTGTGTGTGTTTGAGTGTGTGTGTGTATGTGCGTGCATGCTTCCATTTGTAATATTCATTTCTCTTGGTTCCAGTCTAGCAGGAGTGCAGAAGGCCTGCAGCAGTTTTATATGGGTTCTCCTTCACTGATGTGTCCAAGTCATGAATCTTCAAGGATATGCTGACAGAGGTTAAAATGTTAAAGCTGTAATATGAGAAGGTTTTCCCCTGAAATCTTCCAATTCCAGGTTTCTACTCATTATGCATTATCTCTCAGTTTTCTGAGGAACTGATGTGCAAAGCCCACTGGCACAGAACGCAGAGAGGTCAAAGGTAGGCTGGTGTAAAAACATTGACCTTCTCTTATTTGTTGTACTGTTGCTAACTATGGGCATAGAACAATCCTTAGTCCAGAGCAGAACAAGTGCACACTCATGGCTTCCAGTTAAAAGAGAGAGAGAAGGAAAGGGAGAAAGAGAGTGAGAGGAAAAGAGAGAGAGAGAGAGAGAGAGAGGGAAAGAGAGAGAGAGAGAGAGAGGGATGACCAGCTGAAGAAGGGCAGAACTCATGTTTGTAAAAGACACAGTCATAATTTATCATGATGAAAAACAGGATCATGTGCTGCTCCCTGCAAATGTCTAACGTCTTTCTGCCATATTAAAAGCACACTGCTCGTCCCAATTTAATGGAGTGATGGATGAAAATGTTCCCATTTGTTTATGAAATCTGACACGAGGCATCTGCTAGGCTGCTATAGTGAACATGCCCACCATCACTGGTTTTCCCCTCCAGCTCGTTCCTTTGGAGCACAAGGACTCCAGCGGCATACGTTTCCACTGAACAAGCCCTGATAAAGCAACAGGAAAAGCCTTGTTAAACTAATTTGGAATCGAGATTTTTCACATTTTCAAGAAGAGTTTTGGCCTTGAGCTTCCAGTTAAGTAGGACATATTTAAAAGGGAACACATTTCATTGCTGTTTTTTGGTAATGCTAATCGCTGTGTTTAATTGTGAGCTCAACCGCCCAACCACGCAGATATAATTCACTGTCTCTCCCAACACCCCTTCCGTGGCCGACAGATGCAAGACAACATTCCTGCTGCGAGAGGAAATTGCATAAAAACGACAGTTTATTGTACAGTTTAAACCCATGCTGTAAGAGGCAAAATCCATGACAATAATTACAAGCTGTGCTAAGAAATGCATGCTAAGCTGAAGGGAATGTGGATTCAGCTTCACGTTACTTCTTTTCCGTTCACAGCAGAGTGACAGCACAGGAAACATCTGGAAGTGGGTCAGCAGTTGTCCGCTGGGAGAGGTTGGATGACAGGGGCTTGGCTCCCCCCCTCTCGCCACACTCCTTCATGTATAGGGAAATGCGTGGACTCCGTCAAGGTCTTGTGACAGACCCCGAACAAATAAATACAGGAACTTGAAGCAAAACAGTCACAAGAATGAAATCCTTGAAACAGGTTGCAATTACAATGAGATAATTTTAATGTTGTGTAAATGCGGTTGTACTGCAAAGTGAAATATGCTGTCCAGGGACGAAGCTTGAGGTTAGGCTTTTCTCCATGGTTTAAGACAACCGCATATGTTTACTGGTTCTGTGGTGGCTTAAAGGGTTATAAAATAAAACCTAAATGCTGTAGAATTTCTGATGCCCCCCCCCCCCCCCAGTGCAGTTCCTTCCATTTCACTCATGCCCCCAAATCTCCATAAACTCCTCACACATCTAATCACCCAGACCTAAGAGGCTCACAAATCCCCGGCTCCCCCATTCACATTCATTCATGTAGCCCACAATTTTTTTCCCTCACTCTGATGCACATTTTAGATACCCCACAATTCTCCCTCTCTCTTCCTGCCCATTCTGTGACCTGGTTTTTATTTGGCTTTCTGATGAATCTCTCCCCCTGTTCATTTCATAACCCCTGATATTCTTCCCTTCTTTGTAGTGCAACTGGAGGAGTACAGAAGAACTGAAGGACTACAGAAAAACTGCCTGAAGTAAGAAGTGAAACAAAGCGTAAGAGGAAGTGGAATTAAAGGAGTTGGTATAAGTGGAGGAGTGGAAGAGAGAAGGAGAAGGGGAAAGGGAGAAGGGGAGAGAAAATGAGGGGAGGAGAACGCCATTAGGGAGTAAGTGCAGAGTCATGCGGCAGGAATGCTGGAGGGAGATGGCTGGCGTGACTGCCCCATTTTTCACAGCCGTAATCAGAGACAGCTGTCAGTGTGAGAGGCGAGAGAGGGTGACTGGGGGAGTGGAGAGGAGGGCCATGGTGGAGGTGTGGGGCCTGCTGTACTTGGGTCTGCATGATGTTTATTTATTTCTTCAGCAGTAGGGAGGTAGAGGGCCAGCTAGAGCAAGGGGAGCCAGGCAGAGGCAGTGTGGGTGTAGGTGTGGGGGTGGGGAGGGTGAGCTTCCTTCCTTCATGATGCTGCCATGATGCTGGCCTTTCATTCTGCAGGAAATATGAGCATCTCCATCCTCACTGATACCTGCAGGACGACTCCAACGTTGCCTCTCATTCACTAGCTTTCAATTCTGCTTGTAACGTAACACCTTTCTCCTCGTATCTCTCCTCATCAATATAGCAATGAAATAACTAGTTCTCTCCTTCTTCATTCTTGGTGTACTCCTACACTAACCTCAAATCATGGCCATTTTTCATCCAGCATGATATAACATTACTGCATGTGTCCTCCTAATAATTTATAGCATCAAGGCATGGCCAGCACACCTTTACAGGTATGTGTTTGGTTGTTTTTACTTTTGTGTATTAGAGAAACAAAGGTGTAGTGTGCATGTGACACACACACCCTATAAACACACCTATTCTGGCATTCCTCAGTCTGGCGGCATCTTTGTCTGTGACTAGAATCAATGTTACTGCATTTGTCAGCACAAGGATATGCTTTTGTTTGTATGGATACATCATAGAAACCCGAGAGAGTGGAAATTACTGACAGGAAAGACATGTAAACATCACCACAGGAAGAAAGGCTCAGTTTAAATAGTATAAACAGCTATCCAGTAGAGCTGAAATAGGCAGGATTCTAGTTTGTTTACACCCCCTGTAAGCGTGTAGTGGAACAGGTTTGATGGAGTTTGGTCTGGCAAGCTTACTCTTGTTTGTTTGTTTAGATTTGTTTGTTTGTTTGTTTGTTTTGGAGCCAAACATCCTTGTTTATGGAGTTCAGGAAGGATTCTGGGCCCAGTAGTGCCTGATAGAACTGTTAGAGTTTGTAGAGTATTGAGGTGACGTGTGAGACTGGTGTGGAAAGGGAAGCAAAACACGCGACAGACACCTAACCTCTCAAAGCCCAGGATAATTATTCAGTTATTCACATTAAAGTATATTATTCAGTAGCTACAGTTAATCTGTTATGAAAAGTATGTAGTTACAAGATTCAGGAATGTACGTCAGGAACCACCTATGACATTCTAAAGTGGATCAGAGTAAACTGATAAGGTTCTGAAACCAGTTTCCATAAATCTTTTCATTTAAATAAAAACAACAATCATTTTTACATGCAGGAACTCAGTGAAAAATACTCGAGCAATAACTAGTTTTATGTACCAGCTATTTCTAAGAGAGGAAATGAATGATCAGTGAATTTTAATATAATTTGGAAACTGTTAGAACAGCAGGTTTGTTTTAGTTATGTTTTGTGAACCCCCCCAAATTAAATGAATTTGATCTAAATTCTAGCATGACTAATATTCTTGGTGTTTTCCCAGACAACCACGACCACGTCTACTGCTATCAACACAACAAAAGTGTGGGTTGTGTTTTGGTTATAAAGAAACTCCCCAGTTTTTTGCTTCCTGTGATCACAATCGTATGTGAAGGTTAATATTTGTTTGGTCTGTCACCTGTGTGCCAGCCATGGCTGGTTATGTTTCTAGTGTCATATGTGTTTTAAAATGGCAACATTTAATGTGTTTCCATTTAAAATGTGTTTTAAATTCATATGTGTTTTAAATGGAAATAAAATTGACAGCGAGAAAGAATTTCTTGTCCATTGCGACTTACATCTTGCGCATGTGTGTATGTGTGCGCGTTTGTGTGTGTGTGTGTGTGTGTGTGTGTGTGTATGTGTGTGCGTGTATTCTATGAATGGGACAAGACTTTGTGATTTGCCCTGTCCTCTTTGTCCTGGCATGTCCTCTGTTATCAGACAGTGAGAGGCAGGCTGACCCAGCGCTGCGTCCCAGACCCGCCTCCCTCACCGGGCCAAAGCTCAGGCAGAGTCTCCGTCCCGCTGGGCTTATTTACCCGCCCAGCACCCTATTGCTAAACAATGCACTCTATGACTTTTGCCATATTCTAAGATCCAAACCAAATATACCAGTGAAACGCTGGCCTTGTCTCAGGAATGACATTCTTTATTCGTTTCAAATCAGTGTTAACATTTGCTTAGTACCTATGCTTATAGACCATGTTTAATAAGATTAAACAGGCTATCAATAAGAGAGATTTCCCTGTGAACAAGGGAGCTTTCTGGGTACTTTCCGGGACGACTCTCACTCTCCTGTTGGCTGTGGTTCTTGGTGTCAGATTGTTTACTTACTGCTGAGCTGCTCACTGTGAGTCATCCAGTGAACCTGGTCCTTTACAGAGTCGACTTTAATGTTCCACAATGTGGCTATTGGACTCTTAGTACTCTCTCTCTCTCTCTCTCTCTCTCTCTCTCTCTGTCTGCTCTTCTACAAACCTGCACTGATGTCATGCAACCTCTGTCGATTGAGGAAGTATGACGACTCTGCACACTTTGTTTACGTATGGTAGATGTTTGCACCGAACAAGCGGGGATTCTTGTGTACAAAAAATAAAATACACTTTTCTTTGATGCACCAAGCAAAAACGTCAGTACGTTTTGTTCCTGTGTTGTGGAGGACGAAGGATTAATGATTATTTGTTGTAACATTCTCCATCATAATAGGCTGTCTCTTTCTCTCACTTCCTCTTGTCTGAGCAGGCCCAGTGGTAGGAAGTGAGGTCATTTTGTGGTGTATTGCAGCAGAGTGGAAAGTCGCTACGGAGTAGAAGACCCCCAAAATTCCGTGAAGTTATTTTTGATGTTACTGTAGTATGTTATTGTATAATTACACTGTAGTATGTTACTGTAATACACTGTAGTATGTTACTGTAATACACTGTAGCATATTGCTGTATAACACACTGTATTATGTTACTGTATAACACACTGTAGTATGTTACTGTATAATTACACTGTAGTATGTTACTGTACAACACACTAATATGTTACTGTATAATTACACTGTAGTATGTTAT
The DNA here is from genome assembly GCA_028565775.1 of Sternarchorhynchus goeldii. Classification (NCBI taxonomy): domain Eukaryota; kingdom Metazoa; phylum Chordata; class Actinopteri; order Gymnotiformes; family Apteronotidae; genus Sternarchorhynchus; species Sternarchorhynchus goeldii. The sequence continues at coordinate 3,161,472 of JAOXYF010000011.1, read as the reverse complement.
TGTATAGTACACTGTAGTATGTTATTGTATAGTACACTGTAGTATGTTACTGTATAACACACTGTAGTATGTTACTGTATAACACACTGTAGTATGTTACTGTATAATAGACGTTTCAGTGCCAAAATCTTCAATCTTTCCCTCTAGTGATATTTAAGGGCTTTGTCATGGCGCGCCGGGCACCCGCCCACCGGGGCACGCCCACTCCAGGCAATCACACATGCCCCCACCTATCACGTTCCCCTGAGTATTAACCTCAGGTGTTTTGTGTCTCGTTAATTACCCTCCTGCACCTTTATAAGCCCACAGGTCCTGCCAGTCCCCACTGCACATTGGCCTCGCTGCGCTTGCTACTGCCGTTTAAACATACATGGAGTAATATAACGCCTTTGTTTGGTTCAGCGTTTGAGTATTTGCTCCGTTCTTGCTGTATGGAGAATAAAGCTTCTTCAAATCCAGCCCCACCCTCTGCTCCTTCTCTGCCGCTTCCATAGGCTTATGGTGTGCAATGTAACTAAATATGATGTAGTGGCATGAATTAGGGTGTGTGTGGGCTGTCCTAATGCAGTACAGGGGAAATGCTGCAGAACTACACTCTTCTTGATGTACCTAAAGAATTTTTACTATAAATAAAACCCAGTTTACTGGGTATAAAAACATCCAGTTAATTTCTATGGGGGAAGGATTTATGTAAACTAGGTCTAATAAAAATCACAGTTTTTAAGTATGACAATTTCTGCTGCTTGGAGGAGCCTGAGATACACAGCAGAAGTGAAGTACATTGTGATGGTGCTTTCAAAATGTCAAAATTTTGAAAGTGTGTTTATTCTGAGTGTGCTGGTGCACTGAGCTAAGCAAAAACACTACTGGCCTAGTATGGTGTGGACAGACATAAACTCTGACACAATGGTTGCACAAAATTATATGGTTATGACTCAGTTATCTCTCAGGAACCTGATAGGCCCATTGTTACTGTGGTAGTCATGTTAGAGAGAAATCCAGTTTTGTGGCTTTCCCAGGTTAGAAGAAGGTTTGCAGAATCATAATTTGCCCTGAATTACATAACTACATTTCAAACTAATAGCCTAATAGTTTTGCCACCTATCTGTTAATGGATAGCTTGGTATGACTAAACGCATGATTGTAGAAGTGCCCGTCATTATCAGACTCTGGTCAGACTTTGGCTGTTGCTGTGGATGTTCCCACATCATTCCTATTGAATGATGACTTTTTAAAGCAGCTGTTGCACCATGTTGCAGCATTTAAAACAGAAGAAACCGGCAATACTGCATGGATGCCATTTATCTATTGAATATGTGGGTAGATGCTCCTGTTCTTCAAATCCTGTACCTTGTCATTACAAATAAATGACATGTAGCTGTATCCTTTTGATAGTGTATATATATATATATATATATGTGTGTGTGTGTGTGTGTGTGTGTGTGTGTGTGTGTGTGTATAAGAGAGATAGTGGGGTTCAGCACTGGTGAAAGTAACCTCAAAACATCTCGTTCTATTTGTCTCTCTCTCTCTGTCTCCCTCCCTCTTTCCCTCCTCCTTCTCTCCCTTTCTCTCAGCACGTCTCTCTCTCAGTGGAACATGCAGAGGTGGTAGCCATCCGGGTGCAAATACATACACAGCTACTTATACAGCCCACAGGAGTGCAAGTGCAAATGCACTTAACCCTTTCCATGCCCACATAGGAATCTCCACCTCACACCTACTGCATAGCCCTGTGTTTACAGAAGAGGGTTCCATAGATTCCATCTAAGTTTCAGTGTAAACCGAAATATCACAGCATACAGTAAATGTGTGTGCCACGCTTCCATTGCAGAATGCTGTGTGCAGAGATCAGAGCTTGCGCTCTCAGAGCGATCTGGCTCCCAGCTCTCGGCCATTGAGGTCAGGGACACAGAGACAGGCTACGTCTGTTTGTTGTTTCGTAACATTTTCTGGTGATGGTGGCTTTTAAATGTCTCGTAGTTTCCATTACAGAGCCATAGAATGTGATAGAAGGTGAAGGCCTGTTTTGGGGCTAACCACTAACACTTTTCCCGATGATGGCCCAGCAAACATAGTGCTTTCTGGCCCCCTGTGTTTGTTCAGGAGGGTGATTACGGGAAGGGCCTGGATAAGTGGGTTTAAATACAGCCAGAGTGGCTTCCTCTGGGAATGGGTTAATGATATAAGGAGCCCAAAAACAAGTGGTAGGAAACAAGCGGTGCTTGTACAAAGCTTACAGATCTCTGCTATCATAAATGTCAGATTGTTTTGCATTATTTGACCTTCTTATAGCTGATGATGTAAACAGGTTTAGTTGCAGCTTCAAAGGTGTTTGATGTATGGCAGTGCTGCAGCTGCTTTTAAGGTGTGTGCTGTAGACGGGATTAGGAACGGACCTGTAAGTGTCTGTCTGTGTTTCAGGAAGGGGGAGAGGTTAAATGGGTTTGGTTTAACTGTAATGCAAGTGCTAGTAAAGTAAGAGGCCAAATTACCAAAGCTAAAATAATTTCCTGTAGTGGTGCTCAGAATCATCTATTTCTGCCTCAACTTGTTTGTTTTGGTGGGGGAGGGGATGGAGGGGAAGAAGGGGTCTGTGGACACATAATCCTGCCCTAAAAAAGTGATTTATTTATGAATTTCAGGCTAAGTTTCCCCCTCCACTCTCCCCACTGCAGGCCTCTGGAGAGAGCGCAAGCCTGCCAGAAGTCATTGGCTGATGTTTACAGGAGTGGATTGGCTATTTCCCATGGTGCCTTGTGCCTTTGGTGATATCTTATTTATATAAGGCCCGATATGGGAGAACTGAGGGATTTATTTTGGGATATTCCCCATAGATGGATTCGAACCCTCTGACTGGAACTATTTCCTAGATACGTGCCACCCTCCAGGTTCTGGAGTGTGTTTGCAGTCACTGGACCAAGATTGTTAATTGACACGTTTAGTAGACATGGTTTTATTCTATTTAAAAACAGCTGTAAAATAAACTGCTGAATGTACAGTGGTGCACTTAGTACTTCTTAACGTGTTTGTAACAACCTACTGTTCTTTAAGGAGGAAAAAAGAACTGAAGCTCACATATACAGTTTCCTATGTTATCACTGCTCTCAAAAGATTACGTGACTTTTAATTAGCTGAGAGAAAAGCTGGATGTGGTGCAAGAGTTGTGTTGCAAAATAACACACCCATAAAACATACTTTATAATGGCTGTAGAATGGTTATAAAATGCAGCAAACTTTCAAAATCACAACCATGTTTAGAACTTCAGTGAACAACAAGTTTAGCTGTTGGGCTGGACAAAATAAACCACTCGTGTCCATAGTCAGAATCAACACTTGCCAACGGACATTTTGATGGCAATAATATTTGGTGCAATAAAATACAATATCTAGTCTCTGGCTCTGCTTTCCTAAACGTTTGAGCTCTGAAGCGCAAACAAACAAAAACAGAACATATTTTCGGCATTAGGGCCACCATCTGGCTTTTATAAGCCCTTGCGTCATGGTGCATGGAGCTCGCTGCCTCTCTCACCCCCCACCACCTCCCCTTCCCCACTGCTGGTCTGCTGGTCTGCTGGTCTGCTGGTCTTTCATTTTACTGGGTTCTCTCTCTGCGCGTAATCTGCGACAGACCAGGAGTGGGAAGCATGTTCTGGCTACAAAGACTCGCGAACTAATGAGCACATCGTTACTGCGGAGGGAATTATGGGAAAGGGCTGCGCTTCCCGGCTACGTCAACATTGAGGCCCAGATGTGCACTGGCACACAGAAGAGTGTGTGTGTGTATGTGTGTGTGTGTGTGTGTATGTGTGCGTGTGAGTGTGAGTGTGCATCTCTGTGTATTTATGCATTCATTATGTTCTCAATACTTTCAGCTCAGTGTTGCAGAGCATACATAAAAACGATTCTTAGAACACGGATCTTTAAATAGATTGTCTTCTATCTCACACTGTCTTCTATTTTTATATTCATAATTCTGTATATCTCTGCATACATTGTATTATATATATTCTTTTACCATTTTTATGTTATATTATATATATATATATATATATATATCTGTTTTCTTATTATCGTAATATCACTGGACAGTTGTAAAAGCAGTTTACTGCTGGCTCTACTGTGTATACATATGTGACACTTAGGTTTGATTTGATTTGTCATGTGTGCACTCGTCTTTTTCACTGAAATCTAACAGCACTGTCCTCACTCAGCTGCAGCACTAACACTTTACCAAGTTAGGAAGAGAGGGAAGCCAGAGTGGCGTGTCCCCAACAATGGGATCTGCACCAGCACTAGTACTGCTGCCACCTCCCTAACCAGCACTAGTACTGCTGCCACCTCCCTAACCAGCACTAGTACTGCTGCCACCTCCCTAACCAGCACGAGTACTGCTGCCACATCACTAACCAGCACTAGTACTGCTGCCACCTCACTAACCAGCACTAGTACTGCTGCCACCTCACTAACCAGCCTTTCCTTTCCAGTATATTTACGACGCCTGGACAAGATCACTATGAAACAGAACTTTTCCCAAACACTTCAGCCAGTACAATTTGTAACGTTCTCCTCCAACTGCTCCAATTATTTAAAAATGAAATAGATCTGAACTAACTGTTTACTCAAGTTTCCCTGCAGGTTTACAGTTATTCACGTCTTATGTTGCGTTTATGTCTCGAGGCATAGAATAAAGGAGAATAACGTCCAATTTCATGTCAGTTCTTGTCCAATGAATCTACAGGTCTTAAATGTTTCCTCTACAAAGTCTAGAGGCCAGTTTCTTGTGCATGGATTAAGCCTAGTCTTGAACTTAATTTAAGTGCAAAAGGTGAATCACAATTGGAATTCCTTTCAGTCTAGACTTAATCTGGATTTGGGCTACATGTCCTACTAATATTATGTAAATTCAGAATGTATTTTGTGTGTATGTCTGTGTTAAGCCAAAATGCTGTATACCATGCTGGCCAAACATCTCCGTACTGACGATGCTATACTAGCTATCTTGTGTCCTTTAATTATCCTTCACTTATAGGTGAATCAGAGGTTTCTAGCCTCTAAATCTGTGCTGCAGTGTCCATACTGAGTGCCCATATCCTCCGGCAGTTTCACAGTTAGGACTGTGCAGTGGAGGGTTATAGTTACAATACCATCTGAAACTCCACTGACATCACTGCCCTGAGTTGAGGCTGAGACAAATAAAATCCTGTTATGAGAAGCATTGGGAAACAGGTGGGCCAGGAGACTACGAGTCTCTCCAGCCATGAGATGAGTTCATAAAAGAGCTCATGAGGGCAGGTAACCCCATTTCACATAGGCACTAGCTTCAAGGTCGGTTCAACTTTCTCAACCTTCTCAATATGACCATAGTAAGTCCTTTGGTATGAAAAAATAATGCTATGGTACAAGTGTGGTAGTTTATGTAGTTTTTAATATTGGAAATGGTTTTACATCGAGCCAGGGAGCATGGGTCTTTGGAGGAATATTCTGTATCCCTGTTCGTGAAGCAGATAATGCTTGGTGGAGCCAATGTGCTGGTGTTCATATAATGGCTATTATGACAGAGTTCTCAGATCTGCCGTCATGGCTCAGTTTGTCCTCATTTCAGTCTGACTCAGTGCAGAGAGAATGGCAAGATTCAAAATATGATAACACTTAACATTGTTCCCGCAAATACGGGATTTGTTCATCATTACTACCATAAAACAAAATAAATATATAAACGTTTTACTTGTTTACCCTGTGGAGTACATGGATCTAAATAAGAATTTAAGGACATATTAAATGGAGGACTAGTCAATAGTTACTCAAAAGCTAATTTTAATTGTGCTTGGATAGAATATAAATGCTGAAATAAGACCTGCCTGTCAAGTAAGATGTTTTGTTATTTGCAGCATAGCTCATATTTCAACCTTGAGTTCCAGATTGAGATTTGCAAGGTTGTAAATATCACGATTCATCGGGTAGACCCCACCCCCAACAATAAGCAATTTCCTTCACAATGGTACACTTTTACTGTAGCCCATTCTTATCTGAGGTTTTGGCTTTCTAAACCTCTTCCCTCTGGTTTACCATTACATATAGAGTTACATTCACATGCATAATTTCAGAAATTACTGTTTTTCCCCCTTTGACTACTGAAATTAAGTTTGTCCATGTTGACTGTGCTAGATGCTACTTTTGACTTGAACGCTTTGAGATAGAGGTTCTTTGAGTAAATTTGAGTACAATCAAAAATATAATGATGGCAATGTAACTCCTTCAAGTTGAAAATGAATTCTTTTGAGTGGTTCTTTAATGTTCACAACCATGTAGGTTTTAGCATGGAGCCTTCCTTGAGATAGCAGCACATTGTGTTGCTTCTGTCACTCTAGAAACATAAAGCTCTGAAGACTCTAGAGATGTATCGCTTGCCCCATCTCTCTCAGACTGCAAATGACTTGCATACTATTGTGAAACTTCCTCTGATTGAGAAATTGCTAGAGCTACCAGCAGTGCGACTTCCATACTTCAGAACCGTTTCTGACCCTTCTGAATGCTGATGCAGCAGAAAGCCTTGGAGGAACGTACCGCTCCTCTTGTTTTAGCCTGAGGGGAGGTACCAGTGATTCATTAGCATCATTAATTTCAACAGCAAACGAATAAGTCAGGAGCATAACTGTGGTCAAGTGTAATCAGTTGCTCCAAAATCTTTTTCTGATGGTCTGGCATTTTTCACTTACAGTGTGATAGGTTACAGTGTCATGGTTCCTTTATTTGGGTCTTCACTCTTGAGAAAAGATGAGCCGACTAGTTTTGATAGCATTGTGTTTGTGGGTCACGGTGTCTCTACTCATTCTTGTTTTGATCTTGTCTTGTTTCTCTCTGCGTCGTTCCTTTTCTCTCTTCTCCTCTGAGAGTCTATTCCAGTCAATGTATTCCAGCTGTCTGAACAGAGTTCCTCAAGGGAGTGTGGAACTCTAGCAGTGGGTGAGGGGGGGGGGGGGTTTGCTGGCCCTCTGCCCCTGCTTTTACCATGTCCAAGCATTTCTTCACCATCCCCTGTCCATCCTTTTTCCTCCCCCTCTGCTTCTCTGGGACTTTTTATTTGTTTAATTTGTGGAAAAAACCATAAACATTAGTGTATGATTTGTGGAAAGGGGCTTAAGAGGGACTAGAGGCGGGGGAGAGCGAGAGAGAGAAAGAGAGAGAGTGAGAAAGTGAAAGAGAGAGGAGGAACTAGAGTGAGTAGGTCTGCCTTGTGGGAGTGTGAATACTTGTATATGTGCATATGTGTGTGGGTGCATGCATGCATGCTTGTGCGTACATGTGTGTGTGTGACTGTAAGAGGGTATAGGTCTATGGGGGTGTTTTGAATTTATTTATAGGATGTGACTTTTGCCTCCAGAGATTCCAGGGCGGTTTATACTCGTAGGTGTAGAGGTTTGTTAGGGGTGTGTGTTGTGGGGGGAGGGGTGCATATGTGTGAATGCGTTTTGGTTTAGTATAAATCACTCTACAGGGTTTTTTTTTTCATTGCTTTCTTTGTCAATATCACTTTTCTGTGTCAAAGTCATCACCAAGAAAACTCAAACCACGCATACATGCAGGCTCACTGCATACAGTGGTCAGCCAGGAGAGACTGTGTGAAAGGATGTCAAGTTAAAGAGATCTGTATCGTGAGGAAACTAGTATATGATTGGGATGCTGAGATGATATGCTTTAGCATGATGTGCAAATGTCATGGAGGCCAAATTAGAGGCCAGATCCGGCTGCAGCTACAACTCATCAGCCTTTAGATCCTGTTTTGTGAAGTATCACCAAGTCGCGGATGTGTCACCTGATATACAAGCTACAACATGCCTAGGCGCTGCTCTGTCCTGTTCATGTGCTCAGAATCTGCCTATCCTTCTGGTTCTGTGAGGCTGTGTGGGTGTATTACTGTGGGTGTGTATTAGTGTGGTTGTGTATGACTGTGGGTGTGTATTTGTGTGGGTACTAGTTCACTCACGTACACAATCATACGCATGCACTCACTTGCACTCTGGCTGTCGTGAGTGTGTTGAAACAGAGTTCCTGACCCTAGTGTTTGGACATCACAGCCGAGTTAGTGATGACAGTGTGTACTCAGTAAGGTCAAAGGGCAGGCTAGGGAGGGGTCGCTCAGAGGCAGGGTGCTGATGGAGAAGCTGCAAACTTGTCTGCCATACTACACCGTGACCTGGTTTACTGCCACTTTGTCAGTGCCTGCCTATGTCTCGTGTGTGTTTGTGTGTGTGTGTGTCTGTGTGTGTGTGTGTGTGTGTGTGTCCATGTGTGTGTGTGCGTGCACGGTGTGGGAGTCTTGGTTTCTCCCTTGCTCACTCTTTCTCTTTCTCTGTCTTTTTCCCCCAACACAGCAACATGTCATTTGGCACCATGGGTTTGCCTTCTCAGTAATCTAACAGCATGAATATCTATCTGATCAATGTACATATCACCCTTTGATTCTTTTGCATTTACCCTTGTTCCCTGTTGCTCACTCTCTCTCCTTTTCGCTTTTGTCCCATTCACACACACACACACACACACACACACACACACACACACACACACACACAGAGTTAAACTCTTTCAGACTCAGCAGGTTACATATGTCTTAACTTGACTGTTGAGTGTGTACCTCTGAGCTTTATATGATTGCATTGCATTGTCTGAGAAAATGACCCAGACAAACAGGTAAGAGAATGAGGGCAAACATACCATGTCATAACACCATGTACAGAAACATAATAAGAAATACAGGCATGGGCTCAAGGCAGAGAACAAGTCAGGTTTCCTTTTTTCAGGATAAAGAAAGCAGGTTTTTGTTTGTGTGTATGAGACTATACTATTTTGTAGGCTACGGGCTGTGCAGTGATGAAGTATAAAAGGTTTTGGACTAGTTTTGACTTATATAGCACCTTTTAGAGATGCAAGACCCTATTACAATTTCAAGGAAACAGTTAAGCTGAAAAAAAAATGGTTCTGAGAAAAGATTTTAAGAGTTTAAGCTGGGTTAGGTACAAAGGGAGCCACACGTATGTATAAATGTATGTAAGGAGTTCCACAGTGTAGGAGATCCAACACTGAAGCTCCTACCACCCAAAATGGACAGTTGAACCTATGGACAGCCAGCAGTCCAGGATCAGAGGACCCTGGTTTATGAAACGGGACATATGGAAGTACTAGTTGAGAAAGATGAGTGAGCCCATGGCCATTCAGGACTTTGAAGGCTAACAGCAGGATTTTATAACGCACACACGCTCTGTAACTGGTTTAGTTAATGGAAGGCAGCATATACTGCCAACTACTGGTACGACTGTGTATTGCATCTCAGTGCAATTACATGTTTTGCTGCAGTTCGGCTCTTAGCTTTCTATAATCTCATAATAAGAAAAAATAAATAAATACAAAACCATATGGTCCAGTTCAGTCATGAACATTTACTGTCCTAACACACACTTATTTTCCTATACCGATAGGTAGATATATAATCGATGTAATACTTTGGACAGAGCCTGAACGAGTGAATAGTTTCAGTTGCCACCTATATCATATGGGCACACAGGCAGAGTGCTTTTAGAGTAGTGTGGTGCAATGTGGGCCAGTGATGATTACATAAGGTTGATGGATGACTGATGTGTAGATAGCGTATCAATGCATGCTGAGCTGAGAGAGGTTGCTAGGGATACGTGCTAGGCTTTAGGGCTATTGTAATTGAGGAAAAATGATAAGGAGGTCAAGTGGAGATAACTAACTTCAAATACACAGCGTGGGGCATTGTTTGAACAGACAGTTCTTGTGTGAATCTTGGGTTAGCCAAAGATTGAAGAAGTACCAGCAGATCAATAGACCCACTGCAAAGGGAGAGGGGTGGGGCTCTACACTTTCAGTCAATGTAAGTGTGAATTGCATGAAAACTGTCACGATATAATGTGAATTTTTGACAGTAATTTTTTTTTTCCCCTTTAAATGCTCAGCCTTCGGCCAGTGTGTATACGCGGCACACACTGCAGTGTTGTGGGTGTCCTCTCCTTCTGGTGCTGGAGCTGACCTTCTTGGGTGCTGTATGGTGAGAATGAGGTGTCTCTGCTCTAGGACTGGACAGGTGTCCAGGCTGGACGTGCCCCAGGCCCAGCTCCGCTGCCAATCCCGCTTGGGGTCAGGGGTTAATGGAGGCGGGTGGCGCCAAGCCTGCCCTCCCCCCTCCTCCTCCGCGCCTTTACGGCTGGATTTGGTAAACAGTGGAGCTGTCACAGCAGATTAATAATGAGGCTGTGGTGCGGCACAGGGGGGCTAATGGCCTCTAAGCCAGCCATGAAACTACCTCCACTGTCCTGAGCACTGTCTCTGAGCAGCCACAGCCTACTCACAGATGGAGAGAGAGAGACAGGGAGAGACGAATGAATGAAAAGGAGAAAGTAAAAGAGAAAGAAAAAGAGAAAGATATTGAATCTTATGAGTCAAATAACAATAAAATATGTCACATAATTACAGCATGGAACATTTGATGCGTCAGATTCCCCCCCCCCCCCCAAATGTAACTTCCCACCAACAACCTCTCAGCTCTTGAGTCATGAGAAGCAAGGCATGGTGAACCCCTGCCAGACACCCTCCTTCCCCTCCTCCTCCTCCTCTGGTCGTCCTCTCAATGGTGGTGCTTTTAGCAGCTGTTTGTCAGGATCTGCTCAGGTGCTAGCCCTCACAGCCCCGGGCCTTCATGTGAGGGAAGATATCGAGTGTCACTCAGAAAAGCTCGGAGCCCTCAGGAAATCAGAAGACGGCTTCGGCACACCTAAGGAAATCCACCGAGGGGGTAGGAGAGCAGAAGTGTAATTGATTTCATTTTCCCAAGATCCAAGAGCACTGAAACGAAAGATGTGGTGTCATTACGTGTGAAACAACACACTATGAAACCTTTACTGCACATAAGCGCCTTCTGGTAGACACAGTAAACACGCTCCAGTGTGCCTGGGTGGCTTATAAAGTCCAGGACTCCCCATTCTCCTGGACACACATACACCCAATGGTAACCACAAAAACGCACATGGCAAAGGCCCCAGTGTTGAATTAACTCTTGTAGCATTCATATGTGTCCAGCTGGACTTCAGTGAACACTTTAGGTGTTAATTCAACAGTTTGGTTTTTTTTTTTGTGCACACTCACACACCACACACACACGCACACACACACACGCACACACACACACACACACACACACACTCATACATACAGAACAAGCTGTCAGTTGGCCAGCAGGGGATGAACCCTCCTCTTTTCTCTGTTTCTCCTAATGCCCTGTATTGTACAGACTCCACAATGGTCAGGGGCTTTGATCTTTAGGGGGCCCAGCAGAACCTCTCTCTCTCTCTCTCTCTCTGTCACTTTCTCTTTCTCTCTTTCTTTCTCTCCCTCTCTCTCTCTTTCTGAGCCTTACACTCTGCTGCACTCTTTACAAGGCAAAAGTGAAAATTAAGAAATTAAGAAGGGAGGTGGGTTTCTTGTATTATAACCATCAGTAAGAAGACATAAAGAGAGAAAAGACTCCCAAAGGCATAAAGAGAGAAAAGACTCCCAAAGGCATTCCTGTTTGTTATTTATTACATTATGTATTTTATTAGCGAATTTTCGCTCTCCTGACTTACAGGACTCCCTTACTCCATTAGTGCAGGATGTAAAGGGCTGGTTTGAGGTTGGTTCTCCAGTGTTCAGTGCCTGGACGGTTTTGCACCAGTGCTCAGCACCCACCACCAATACTAACAGCTTTAAACAAGGGGACAGCCTACAGCTCTGCTTGGGATTCTCTGGCTGTTTTTGCCTCTTTTGCTCTCTCTCTCTCTCTCCCTCTCCCTTCCTCTCTCTTTTCTCTCCTCCTCTCTCCTCCTTCTCTTTCCCTGTCTCCCTCTCCCTCTCCTTCCCTCTGTCACCCTCTATCTCTGTCCCTCTCTCTCACTCTATTTCTCTCCTCCTCTCACTCCCTCGCTCTCTCTCTACCTCTTCCTTTCATTCTCTCTCTCTCTCTCTCTCTCTCCCTCTCTCTCTCTCTCCCTCTCTCTCTCTCTCCGGGATTTCCAGGCTTCCAGCTGCTCTCACTTTCTCTTCCAATAGGCCAATGCTCCACTGAGCCTCTATAGAGACCACACCAGGTCTGCATTGTCTGGTCTGCTGGGCGCTCTGCCAACACCTCGCCCAGCTTTTGGAACACTCGCCCGACTCCCAGCCTTTCTCTTCCCTTTCCTCTTTTCTTTCTTACCCGTACACTCCTCTCTTTTCTTCCCCTCTTTTTCCCTCTCTTTCATGCAGGCTCCTTTCTCTCCCTGCCTGTGCTTTTCTCTCTTCTCTGCGCCGTGTCGCGGGTGAATATTTATTGATTCTGCTGCAGACTGCCTTTGTGCCACTGAATGGGTGGAATACAGGAGGAGGGACTAAGAGAATGCAGCTCTTGCTCAATGGACAGAGAATACATACCCATACTCACACACACACACACACACGCAAGCTCCTTCACGCACAAGCACCCCCCTCCTCCCCCACACACATGCACACTCACATGCACACACACATGCACACTCACATGCACACACACACATTCAGGTTGCTAGTCTATGCTTGTCACATTTAGCCACCCTCTCCATTTTGCCTGTCTTTTCTTTTCAGTCTCTTCCTCTTTTTTTACTCAAGAGCATGTTGCAATGTGTGCACATGGCCCATGTCCCCTCAGGGCAATTCTGTGGAGTGCACTGAGAGCAAATGGATTTGTCCTCCTGCTAACATCCCTGTTCACCCCTTTGAGAGACAATGGTTTGGTCCCCCCAGGTCCTCTCAAAGTTATGTCAGTCACACCATCCTCCCACACATGGGGGGGGGTTCAGTGCCCCCTCATCACCACCCTTCACACCTGAAGTAAACATCAGTGACAAATGACAAATGGGTCTGGAGTATCAGGTGTCGTGAGGGAGGGAAATTTATAAGGTAACAAAGACAAAAAGAAGCAGACACAAAGAGCCCGTATCTTCTATTACAGCTCGGGAACCTCTCCCCCATTACAGAACACTCTGCTTACTTTAACCGCAGGAACAAACGCGCTCCCTCCCCCAGCCCGCCCTCGTGTCTGTGGAGCCACACCGCTGTTCTCATACTTTATCCTGTTTGCATGAGGCACAGTTCACCAGGATGGCCTGCTCTGATTGAAGACAGACGGTGAGACGCAGTACAAGGTCCTCTCTCAGGGCGCCTCTCTCTCTCTCTCTCTCTCTCTCTCTAATCTATCTATCTCTCTCATATGAGGTCTGGCAGGAGACCCTCGCTGAGCAGGAAGTTGTGGGTCAGCTACACAGCCAGGGCCGAGACAGACGTTCAATTGTCTTTGTCGTCCAGCCTCTGCCGGTGGTCACATTTTTTGGCGGCTGATTGTAGCCGTTGAAGAGGAGCACGTGTGAGCGAAGTATTGTGCAAGGGCCTCCTCTGAGCACTAGCGACCGGCCCCTGACTCAGAACATCATCCTCGGCTGCTCCTGGGCTCAGCTCAGCCTGTTTACGGGAAGTCGGAGGCCTTGGAGGGGTCGAAGGTCGCCTTGGCCTCCGAGTTTATGGACTCCATTAGCTGATCTGCGGAGTGTTTCCTGTCTGCCAACAGCTGGTGATCAGTCAGCCGCAGTGGTCAGTGGCCACTCTTTTTAGATTACTCAGATTTAGATTACAAGCCTCTCTGTCTCTCGGCTGAAATCTCAGGCAGTTCGCAAATGACTTTGCCCTCCAGCTTGCCTGCCAGCTTCACTGTATGTGGTCCCTTCTCATCAGCGATTGGCTGATGCTCACGCGCAGTACCGAGACCCGGAGGCCAGCGAGGCGGGGGGGCGGGTCTTCCTCTCTGGGCCAGCGAGATTTGCCTCGCAACAGGGCCCTTGGCTTCCCGATCTGGGTTTGTTGTGCACTGAACAGGTTGATGGTAGGTTTCTTGCAGGGAGGAAGACAAAGGCAACCTGGCTCAGGGTCAAACACCCACCTAATCTCCACCCAGAGCAGCCGTCAGAGGAGACGTAACCCGAGCCTCTCAGCGCAGTGCTGGACTCGCACGCACGCGCAGTCCAGAGTCATGGAGTGTAGTCCCCTGCCCCTTAGGGAGCGTATTCACCTCTGCTCAACCTGACACACACACTCACAGGATTAGTTCGCCCTCTCTCTATGTAAGCAAACCTGCCCAGGTAATGCTCACACAGGTAACGCTTTACACAGTGTCTTCCTTCGGACCAGAGCCCAGCCAATGAGAAGAGGGACTGAGGTCCTACTCCCTCCCCCTTTCACATATGACCTATGAACTTTTTTTTTTTTTTGGAGATCCTCGCGTTTCACTCATCCAGGGGTCAGCCGCTCTGCACACACTGGATGCTGGGCCAAGTCTCAACCGATCAGCGGGCTGTGCTGTGGTTTGTGGGTGCTGCTAGCTGGTTGGCTGGAGTGTTTGAGTGACAGGTCACCAGAGGGGATTTTGCCAGGCCCATTAGGCATTGTAAGAGGCTGGGGGTAGTGGGGGTGGGGTTGAAGGGGTCAGGCAGGGGCAGGGGCAGGGTTAATAACTGCCCCAGTTCTGGAGTTTGCTTTCCTGTGAAGGGCAGCTCTTTCATGTGTGCCACTTATTACTGTGCCACATGCTGCAATTGTTAGGAGATTGTGTGTGTGTGTGTGTGTGTGTGTGTGTGTGTATGTATATATGTGTGTGTGTGTGTGTGTGTGTGTGTGTGTGTGTGTTCTATTGAATGGCCCTTTCTCTGGCACAATAGCAAATCACATAATGACTGACCTGACTGTATCAAAGGACCAGTTGAGTTTAGGTTAAAGTGGGGCACACTGCCATTGTCTCCTACAGTCAGTCCTGGTTTCACTGGCACCAATGGCCAACGGAGACTGTAGTCTGCAGCACAGCAACAACAAATAAACTTTTAAAAACACAAACACAGATTCATTACTTTCTCTAAAATGCTATATCATTACTGCAGTGTGCTCTCATACAACAGAAAAAACCCACCTTGTGGAACGTTCTTGTGTAATTATTATGACACAAGAATGTTGCTTTATAAACATACTAGGTGCCTAGCTTGTTTAGAGTTTGCTGTAGGTTCTTTATCTCTCTAAAGCCTTAAGTGTGTGTGTGTGTGTGTGCGTGTGTGTGTGTGTGTGTGTGCACGCCCTTAAGGGGCTCATAATAGAATTTAGTGACACTCGAGTTAGTAACGCATCTATTGGTTATTAGCACTTAAGCTGATAAAGACAAGTACACAGAGTTCAATGCTTCACTGCTACTTCAGGCCCCTGTCTGAAGATGCTCATGAGGGACCCTGAGCCTAAACAAATGCCACAGGAATACAGATTCTATAGATTCTTCACACACACACACACACACACAAAACACACACTCTCATGTGTTTTTAATGAGCGCTTTTGTACTGCTTTACATTAACATCTTGTGTGCTCATACTTCATTGCTCATAACTGCGTTCTTCTTTTTCACAGTGATATGAAAACAAGTTACAACATAACAGTTACAACACAGACCTAAACGCGTTATAGCACATTATAGTGAGTGATAAAACATCAAAAACACAAAAAGACATTCACGCAGTGAATCAAACAATGTAGAGCACTTCTCTTGTTTTTAATATTCTTTAAACTACAGAGAAACCATGGCCGGCGGTGTGCGTGTGTTTGTGTGTGTGTGTGTGTGTGTGTGTGTGTGTGTGTATGTCTGTATGCATGCTGCATTGACCCAGGTCTCTGTGAACATGTGTGACTCTGTGAGAGAATAAAGACCTCCACTGTCCTTTACCTCTGTGTGTCCAGATTCTAGGCTGAAGCTTGCTCTTGTTTCAGTCTCTCTGCACTATTATTACAGCTGCTCCAGCCGTGAGCACCACGGAGATGCAGCCCCCACCCTCACCGAGACGGACACCTCCACCGCCCGTCCACTGAGGTCAACACCCCTGACCCCTCACCCCTCAGGGGTCATTCACTCAGAGGTCTATCATTAAAGAGGATTATTTTGTTTCAGCTCCCCCTCCCCGCAGAGCCCAGGCCGTTCTCATCTGCGCACTCGATCTGTTTTGGATGGTCTTTGGACGAGCATTGAGTTGGTGGTGCATTCTGGATGGCTCGGGGAGCTGGAGGGGTGGGGGTTATGCCCTGGGGTCAGAGAGCTCACACTACCACCATTGTGCCTTAGTCTCCAAACACACTCAGGAACAGGTATATTGGAAAGGATGGGGTCACACTTTAGCCAGGTGGGGAAAGGGGCATATCTTTTTACCAGAACACCGAGGTATTTGTGTGTGTGTGTGTGTGTGTGTGTGTGTGTGTGTGTGTGTCTGCATGGAGCAAACATTTGGCTGTGTGATTTCATGTGTGTGTGAATGCAAACACGAGCATGCGTTCATTGTGTGTGTGTGTGTGTGTGTGTGTGTAATTATAGACTGCAGGTAATGTACACCCCCAACCACTCCCAGTAAAAAGCCTGTGTGTTTAGGCCTTGTTTATTAGAATGAGGAGTTTAAGAAAGGGTGTACAGTAACAATAGCCCACAGGACGAACAGTAGCTGAACCACTGATGCATTGTGGGAACTCAAGCCCTTCAGGCCCTCTTCACATGAGCAATCAGACATCAACCTATTTAATCTACATATGCTGTAAAACAGATCAGCTGTAAAAACATCACATAAAAAAACAAGTAAAAATGAAGAACAATGTCACCATGGAGGAATGTGCATCAAAAAATGCCCTCAAAAAGGCTTCCAAGGCCTGTTGAACCGGTCTGCTCTGAGACCGTGAAAGAGAGGCCAAAGGCATCCTGAACAAGAACAAATCTGAAGAGATTAAGTACTTTTTAATATACCAAAGGCGCACTACAACTTCTTGCTGCATACTGTTGAACTGCTTTTTCTTGATTGCATTCATAAATGTCAGGCTAAAATTGGAATGAAAGAAGAAGTCTGTTTTGGCAGCAGTCTTTCTTTTTAGGTTGGTGTACACAACTTCTGGATATTTGTTTGGGGTTTGGAGAGTTACAAGCTGTTGTTTTTTTTTATTGAACTCTCTCTCCCTCCCTCTCTCACGTCAGAGGGCAGAGGTGAAGATGTTCAGAGTGTTCCAGTGGACCATCAGTCTTCATTAAGTGTCTCAAACTTCTCAACCTCTGGAGCTCCAGAGCATACAGCAGTCCTCCCCTCATACAGACAAATAACACAACACACACACACACACACACACACACACACACACACACACACACACCCTATGTACTACTATATTGCTACATTGAAAATGTACCTCAGTAACCAAAAAATGTAATTATTTCACAAGTGGAAACGAACGTCTCTACAACACCAGAGGTTTCATGTTTGTATGTTACTGCAAGCACATTTGGAACAAATGCTCACACATATATACATGCATATCCACACACAAATAATCTTTCTGGTCACCACAGGAATCTGGTTCCTCTTTAAGGGGAAATCATGAACACAATTTTCACATTTACTCTTAATCAAACTTTTCAATTATTTTTTTATGACTTAGTTAGCTGTGCCAAGTTTCTGTATCTTTACAAACATTTTAAACACTTTTATGAGTGTATTTATGGTAATGTGTGAATTGCTCTGCGTGTGTCAGTTGGGCCCTTGGTCTGGCTCTTGGAACCGGCCCCTGTTGATCTCAATGTCTTTTGATCAGAGTTACATTTAACAGAGCACTTTTGAGTCATACTTGACCTGTCGTCAGTCAGACTTTGTGTTTACTAACACAGAAAAAGACCATTGGGCCTTTTATACAAAACTTTAAACTGTGAGTTGAATTTGTAGTTTGAATAAGAGGCACATGCTGTTTTAATTATAGTATGTTCCTTTTGATAAAGCCTCAAGAAATGACTGAAAGAAATGGACAATGTAACAAGAGCTATAGAATCACAAACAGGAAAAATGAGAGAACCAGAAAAAAAGTGATGACAATGAAGGGGGGCACGTGAGAGAGAGAGAGAGAGAGAGAGAGAGAGATGGAGAGGACAGGGGGGGAGAGAGAGAGAGACAGAGGAAGAGAGAGAGAGAGTGAGAGAGAGTGAGAGGAAGAGAGAGAGGGGGAGAGAGAGAGAGAGGAAGAGAGAGAGACAGTAAGAGTATGAGAGAGAGAGAGAGAGAGAGAGAGAGAGAGAGAGAGAGAAGGCTCTGATCGGTGGCTTGGCTGAACTCACCATGAACCAACACAGATTTATTTTCTCCGGAGCCTTTTTCTCTCCCAGAGGGAGCCAGATTTACATGCCTCTCTTGCTCTCTGTTGGTGGGGGTATCAACACAGGCTCACAGGACGCAGACAGGAAGACAGAGGGTTTTGGTGATTTCGGTGGCCTGCTTTTTCTGTCCACCATGTAATCCACATAAAGCACTGGAGCAAACTCCTCTACCTGAGGATTCGCCTTGGCCTTTAGACTCAGTCAGTCAGTCAGTCACCCCTGACTGACCTGACCTGACCGACTGGGGCCTAGAGAGTATGGTGTAAATGCTGAGGTCACCTCTTATCTCAGCTCACAAGCGTTGCCTTGTTGAGCGTAAGGCAGTGGCATTGGTGGGGTAGTGATATATGTGTGGTTTTGGGGGTGTGTGTGTGAGAGCAGTTGTATTTTCTGAGTGAGGGATACTGAATTAAACCGAGAGACCCTCCACCCCATATTTGTGTGAAGGTTTGTCAGAATGTTGTATGAGTAGGTACGTGAGAATGGGGAATAATCATGTGTGTGTGTGTGTGTGTGTGTGTGTGCATGTGTTTGTATGCAAGACTAAACTTTGAATGAACCCCAGTGCTGAGTGAAGAGTGAGACCCAGGCTGACTTTATATCATGTGTGTGTGTGTGTGTGTGTGTGTGTGTGTGTACGTGAGGGAGAGATTGATTGAGAGAGATGGTGTGAAAGAAGTTCTGTGGAAGCATAGTGCAGTACTCTGAAGCTCAGCATCGTTCCCCTCTGCTCACACTCATATTCCTATCATTAAGACCAAATTCAGTTATCTGAAGACATTTAGTATAAACACTGTGGATGTAATAATTCATGGTTCAGTTTGAATCAGTGCGACACAGTCATGAAAGTAAGGAGTGGACCCTTACATTTCAGTTTATTAAAATGTATGAAATGTTATGCAACAGTTAGGCCTGATCTACTGAGAGTGGGTAGCCTTGCAGCCCAAAACAAAAGCAGAGCTTTATAATGTAACAAAAACAATGTCAAATGTGATGACAAAGGTGGAGCTATTCATACTAAAGGGGGAGGGGCATAGAGAGGGGCTACCGTGGGCTTCCTTGTTTACATTTTTAATACACCTCAAGAAGTGTAAGAGATCTTAAATACGCAACATGTTATTTTGCACAATCTGAGAACCTGACGACCCTGTCGATAGGACTGGCACAACTGGCTATGAGGGTTATGTGGCCGGGGTTCGAATCTCAGCAATTCCTGTGGGTCTGGGTAGGAAGCCAGACATGTTTGGCTTCACGTGGCGGTCTTCACCTGTGCTGGAGGAGACCCATTCTCTCCAAGATTGGCTGGTGCAACACAAAAGGGGAAATTCCGACAGCAGCTCGTAACTAAGCCGCAGAAATCACCAGGGAGAGAAAAAAACAAAGTGTTGTTCGATTCAATGCAGAGTGGTGTAAGGTTACATCCCCAGTATATACCCCAGTATCTTGGGTCATGTATCACGTAGTACATCAGCACATGGTTACTGTAAAGGTTCACCTCTTTAAAAGTGTGCATGGATATGTCTTATGCACTTACTTTCTCTCTCACTCTAATTTTCCCTTTTTTGTGCACCGACCCACACACTCACACACACACACACACACACACACACACATCTACATTCCTTGAGGCAGTGAAATTTATGAAAGGGGCTGTGGTTTATCTGCAGTCACAGAGCTGGGCAGAGCTGGGGTTGAGGAGGGGGGAGAGGTGGGGTTGAGGCAGAGGAGAGGTTGGGGAGAGGTGGAGGACAGGTGATGTAGAGGTGGGGTTGAGGTGGAGGACAGGTGGGGGAGAGGTGGGGTTGAGGTGGGGTTGGGGTGGGGATCTTGCGAGTGCGTCCAGCGCGTTGCAGGCCTCCCACGGCACAATTCACCTCAGTACACCTCTGAGCCTGCAAGCTGCTGCTTCACCATTCATTACTCTAATCACTACCTGAGGCTCTTCACTCTCTCATTCAGCGAGCAAAAGATGAAGGTGGGGCTGGCCAGTTCTCGTCATACACACACACACACACACACACACACACACACGCACATACACACACACCCACACGCACGTACACACACACACATACACATGCACGTACACACACACACACGCACGTACACACACACGCTTGCACACATGTACCGATGCACAGGCATGCAGATCTGCAGACAGGCACAGACATGCTAACCCCCATCAGCACAGGGTCTCTTAAATACACGCAAATACCCATTGCACAGGTATCAGAGAGGTTTTGGTTGGGGGTCAGAAGGGGGTCTCTCTGGTCTCTCTCTGTCTCTCTCGCCCACCCCTCTCACACCCTCTGTGAGAATGAGTGATGTGGTTGATGTCACTGAGTGAAACTGAGGCTTCACTTACTATCTTAAGCAGCATTTTATCTTATCCTCCCATCTGAGCCTTCAGCAGCCAGCTGAGTCTCACAATCATCACACACGCACACACACACACACACACACATACACAGTCCTATCTCTCACTCTCTCAGTCACACATACACACAAATCTTTAACACACACACACACACTCTCTCTCACACACTACACAAATACTCAGTTTCTCACACACACATACATGCACACACACACATTATATAT
>JAOXYF010000011.1:3126802-3139987 GCA_028565775.1 Sternarchorhynchus goeldii | reverse complement strand
TTTAAATACATAAATACATATATATATATATGTATAAAATACGTGACTTCCTCCTGAGAGCAAAACAGTACGATCTGTGAAAGGGAGCACGGGGGGGGGGGTGATGAAGGGTTGACTCACACCAAATTGAAAACACGGAAATACGTTTGCTCGTGTGCCTTCTCACCCAGACATTTTCTCTGACTAACAACTGCTTTTCACTGCTGAGTCCTGGGAGATTACGCCACGGCTTCGTTGTGTGGGAACTGGCCCGCAGGCTCAGCCATATTCGCGGCAACTGCTGCTCTTGTTTTTCTTCAGGCCCACATCCTCATTCTCCCGCAGCTGCACTACAGGTTAGCCGACACTGGGGGCACGCTGTCAGGAGGCAGTAATGATGTTGTGCTTGGCACATCACTACCTTCTCCTCTTACTTCTCGCATAAAGCCATTAACAGCCATACCTGTGCTTAGTGTTATTTATCGGAGTTCAAAAACTCAACATCTCACACAGCCATGTTTGTTTGTTTGTTTGTTTTTACATACACCACTCATTAATTTGAGCAACGTAACCAATTTTCTCTATCATGGCTAATTAGTTTACTTAACTACGTGTACACGTATACCTCGGCACTGGCTAAGTGAGCGCCTGGGGGTCTGTAGCTGTCGTAGCGGGGTGACAGGCTCGGGAGTAATGAGTTCGCGTTGTGCTGTGCGCTCCAGACAGACTCCCCTGTGCCGGGGCGTGAGTCACCACCAGCATCTCGCTCACTCACCCTGTAGAGCGGCGCAGCGCCTCCGCTGACCCAGAGCCCAGCTTCTCGCTCTGTTTCCCCTCTCGACGACTGCGTGCTGTTACTGGAGCGCTGAAGAGAAGTTAACCCAGTATGTGCTGGTTTCGTAACTTGGGACGCTGAGGACGTTGCACGCGGAATATGGAGCAAAAGTGACATCTGCTGGACGGATAGGGAACTGTTAGTCAACAGCAGTTTACCGCTGAGTGGAGTCGTGAGGTCTTCCTATCTGTGCAAAAAAATTCATTCATGTGGCGGAGTTGGTATGATGCTGGTGGAAGCGTACTTCTAACCTATCATCTTTAGAACGAGTTAAAGATCAGAAGCCCAGATAATATCGGAAAAAAGCTTACTGCATGAGCAACACTGGCTTTGATGACTAATCAATTCATAGTTATAAAGGCCATATTATAATTGTTGGTATAATTTTTGGAATAAACCACCTACATATTGTATATGTATTGTTTTCATGTCATTACCTTCAATACTGATCACACGGAAAGGATCGCACAGAGGTGACACTGCAGTCTCTGTAGACAACCACTCATGTCCGCTCACTTCAGTCTCTGTAGACAACCACTCATGTCCGCTCACTTCAGTCTCTGTAGACGACCACTCATGTCTGCTCACCTCAGTCTCTGTAGACGACCACTCATGTCTGCTCACTGTGCTCCGCTGGAACCGTGAATGAACCGTGAAAAAAACAAACGCATCCAAGGTTTTCCTCAGTGTAAAAACAGAAACTGATATACCGTAAATGGGATTCTAGTAAACTACAGGAGACCAGTTTGAAGGCCATGGCTGCAGTAAGCAACCTTTGATCAGAATGTACGTTAATCTGTAAGAAGTACTACTGGCTAGAAAAAGGCAGTTAGTCTGGAACAAGAAAGAGAGAGAGAGAGTCAGAGTGAGAGAGAAAGAGAGAGAGCTTGTCCAGGAGGTGGAAACCTGAAGGTTTTCTTGATTTCATATTAGAATCGTGACCCTTGGCTCCAGTGTGCACAGAGCAGTATGGAAGCCCTGCTCTTGAGAAATGCGTTTGTAATACATGACACATGGCTGCATTGAGGGGAAAGACGCCCAGCAGCTGTGAGGAGGTGTCACTGCATTCAGTGGCAAAAAAGGGCGAGAACTAAAAGAATCATCAAGGATAGCAATGAGTTGTTGATGGGATGACAGCAGCTGCTGCTTGAAATAATGTGGAGAAGAAGAGAGATAGAAAAGAGAAGAAATGGAGGAGAGGAGAGACAGTGGAGAGGAGAGATAGTTAGTATATTTTTACATTACAGTACAGTGTGCAATGTAGTCCATCTGTTGCTATACACAATATCTGTTAGCCATCCTCTAGCCCTTTCTTATTGGGCAGTTTCTGACTACAGGGCCCCCAGCAACACCCTCAAGCTCAAGCCTACAATCCAGCCACTTCCATGGCAACACTAATGATGTGTTGAGAACTGTCCATCGCCCAAGTATTAACCAGTTAGAGGTGGCTTTGTGGTCAGAGAACAGAGATACATCACAGGTGACAAACTGTGCATGCCAACATTCTCAAATTTTTTATATCCAAGCTTTTTAAGGCCATAGGCCCACACACTCCCATTCACACATGAAGACTTTCTAAGTTTGGCTATTATTTTTCCTTTCATCTGAGGAACTGAGGATTCACACTAAAATTTTTTTAGCCCTGAACTCAATAAAGTGTACTAATCCTTTGTCTTTACTAACTAATCTGGGACGTTTCCCAAAAGAACTGCAGTGCTATATTAGCATAACCCTTTTAGGTACTCAGAACGCTTGTCACAATTAACAACACCTTATGTGCATTGGCACCACCTGGTGGTCATTTTTGGAACAAAAATGATTTGAACAGTTGGGGGCATCACGTGTACCACTTAAAAGTTTTACACACTAGTCTTTGATTTTCTGGCACACACACACACACACACACACACACACACACAGACACACATGCGAGTCCCTCATGCTTTAAATCAGAATAATGTTTTCCTCAGTGGTTTTCTAGGGCTTTAGGCCTTCACTCTCACTGGGGATGACATCTGCAGGGCTATACATTAATCACATCAGCACAGGAGCAGAGGAGAGGCACACTGGGGCCCCACATCCAAACACACACACACACACACACACACACACACACACAAAACCATTTTCACACAAACAACGAAATGGCTTCTAGGATGACTTGCTCTTCATCAAACGATGTTACACCATCTTCTCCCATATTCTGTGGTGTATGCATGTCCTTAAAACTCTGTTAAAATCAGTCATGAAAGTTACTGAAGTTAACAATGTCATAGTCCAAAGCAAACAAAGCAGTATGGAGTGGAACTGAACTTCTTCGGGCTTATGTTGAAGACCTATGTCACTGTCTCAGAGAGAACCGTCTCCTCATGACTTTAAACAGACTGTTCAGCCGACATTTAGACATTTATTTGGTCTTTGGCCTCACTCTTTATCTTTCTTTATCCATACACATATGCATGTGCACATACCATCACACACTCACAGTACATGTACACACACTCATAACGGTTTTAAGCCCTGAACTCAATAAAGTGTACTGTTTTTCCTCTCTCATCCCCACCCCCACCCAGTGCTTATTCCTTCTGCCTGGGTCTGTTAAAGCCATCACTCTACTCCCTTCATTCCTCCTACTCTTCTCTCTCTCTTCTCTCTCTCTCTCTCTGCATTTTCCCACTCACTCTGCTCCTGCACCTTTGATATTTGTTACATTGCGTGAAAGTAATATGGTTGTTTCAAATGAGAGCAAAGATATCGTCTCAATCAGGCTTTCCCAGTGTCCTCTCACAATTCCCCTGGAGACATGGCATCCAATAGCCGCGTAAGCAGTCTGTGGTGGGGCTGTTTTCGTTCACCTCCTGCGCTGGGCTAGGGAGAGCCTAGTGCCACCACAGGGCAATATCATACTGCGCCACAGGTTCAGGAGGGCCGGCAGGAAACGTGAACCTGCTACAGGAAGTGAGACCTGAGAACAGAGACAATCTATGGGCATAACACCTTGCCCATTCACACACTCCTCCTCAACAAAATGCCCATGCAGGGAACTGCTGAACATTCTTACAACTTTTTGCTGAACAAAAAGTTGTCAGAATGTCTCCTGCATTCCATCTTCAGCCTGATTTCCATCCATAGGCCCGACTGGAGACGTGCGATGTCTGATTTGCAGATGCGTGCAGACATATGCTCAAGGCAAAGCAAAGTGTGAAGTCCTTCCCAGTTTGATTGTAAGCTGGCACTGCAATTGGGGGTGAGTGGCTGGCACAGGGCCAACTCTCAGCATAGAAGCGTGGAGAAGGTCTCCCCATTGCCTGCTGCTCCTCGCCACTCCTGCCCTGGATGACTTGCCTTTAGCATGAACATAAACACACGTGTGTGTTCATGGATAGATCTCATCTGTCTTCAGGAGCTGTGCTACGCGTCGATGGGTTTTGTCTGAGGGAAGCTACATTATAGATGGTGAGGGGGCTGTGTGTATGAGTATGTTTTTTCTATGTGCATGTGTGTGTGTGTGTGTGTGTGTTAGCAGGAACTCTTACTCAACTTTTTCTCCACACTGAAAGCAAAATGATTGCTTTAGTCCCCTTAGATGTGGAGTACCTCTCCTTTTGAAATGTGAGTGAGTGACTGAGCATTTGAAAATATGTGTGTGTGTGTGTCTGTGTGTGTGTGTGTGTGTGTGTGTGTGTGTGTGCGCGTGCGTGAGCATGTATATCTGTGTGTGTAGGCCTATGAATGTGACAGGTTATACACACGTATCCAGGAAGTCAAAGAGCTTCTAACAAAAGGGGGCATTTGAGTGTTAGAAAAAGAACACCTATGTTTGTGTGTATGTAAGATTGCATCTTGTATGTCGATATCCAAATATTTCCTTAAGCTTTGGATCCCTTTAAATTATAGTATACAGGGGATCAGCTACAATGCTCTCCTAAATCTTGTGGATTTGCTGTTCAGTGCCTAACTGAAGGTGTCCAAGACAGAGCTCCTACCACAGAGCCCAATACATACACATACACACACACACCCACCCACACACACACACACAGGTGTCCTCTAGCTCTCTACTGGTCCTCCTGTGTTAAGAGGTCCAGGGACAATAGCAGACCCGCTAAAGTACAGTGCAAGTGGCAGAAATGAAAGCCTTGGGAGAAGGCAATAAACAAGCATCAATCTTGTAACTGGTGATTTAGGGTTCACTGTCTAGCCACACTAGTGCTGCCTTCATCTACACGTTTGGGTCTCACGATGGGCCGTAGCTGTTCCTGTGTCTTAAGGCGTCGATCCGATGTGAGGGGTGGTGGGTGTGGCCAGCGGACGAGGGGTCTGGGGACTAGCGTGAGTTGTGTAAATTAAAAACAAAATGATCCAAATGCATGATACCACTTCAGTCTTGTGGCCCCTCCGGCTCAACACGCCACCATGTGTTGTTGCTGTTGTACTTGGTTTGTTTCATTTTCTTCTTCTGCCTTTTTTTTTTTTTGGAAATGGAGTTTCCATCATGTTCCACCCACGGAGGTTCCAGTGAGGCTGGCCAAACGGCAATAAAACGTTTAGAGGACATCAGA
Source organism: Sternarchorhynchus goeldii (assembly GCA_028565775.1). Lineage (NCBI taxonomy): Eukaryota > Metazoa > Chordata > Actinopteri > Gymnotiformes > Apteronotidae > Sternarchorhynchus > Sternarchorhynchus goeldii. The sequence continues at coordinate 3,134,611 of JAOXYF010000011.1, read as the reverse complement.
GAGAGAGAGAGAGAGAGAGAGAGAGAGAGAGAGAGAGCCTGTCTGTTACCACTTTAGCAAGAGCTCCAGACCTGAAGCTCAGCGGTAGCATGTGAGCGGCGCCCGATCCTGCCCCTGCTGGGTGACCCCGGCTTGTCTGTGTTTTCCGGAGGCACTCTCCCGACCCTGACTCATAGTGCACCTCTCCGCCTGCTTGCTGCCTGTCCAACCGTCCGGTTGCGTGGCGAGTGCTGCGCGCCAGCTGTGCGGGGCTTGTTTTGACTGAGGGCAGCGCAGCACACGCTCGCTCCCTCTCCCCGTGCCCGAGCGCCGACGCCAGCACAGAAGAGACAGGAGCGGGAGAAACGCGGCCACGTCACAACAGCCCAGCTGAACTGCGGCCTGCCTGTGCATGGCGGGAAACCTGTACCAGACTGGCGCTACACAACCCGAATAATGAACACGGCGCGAGCATCGACACACGCAGCAACAGTCTTGCCACTGAACACCAAAGTCTGCATGTTTTTTAAACAGACGGAATGAGCCGTTGTAGTCCGAGCGGCATGTGCTTGCGCTTCGCTAACGAGCGTTGGCTTTGTATGATTAATGTTTTAATCCTCAGATGAGCTCTGCAGTGTCGCGCACGAGAGGCTCTGAGGAGGGGACGACAGACCTGGCAGACGCCCCTGAACTGTGGACACGAGGGTGTGACTGACTGACAATGACTTCACCACTGCATGCTTTATACAGCAAGGGACAATTTTGTATAGCCGACACAAACAACTTTTACCAGAGAGAGAGAGAGAAGCTCTACTTATCTTATTTTATCCGAACAGCTGGACTCTAAGTGAGTTAAATCTGTGAACTTTATTTACATGGGTGTTTCCCTGTAAAGCCACAGTGGACCATTAGAAAACCCACAGAAGAGATGCTGGAAGCATCATACCTGATAATAGCATTGAACGGGACAGCCTGGCCTTGGAGAGTCTCTTAAGCATATGAGAAACCAACAGCTGGCAAGGCAAAACAAGAACAGTCAACACTGGCGGATATGTTGCTGGTCAAAGTATATTGGCTCCATTCCAGCGACGAAGTACCATGTTTATATCCTACTTAATATTTGGAAATGAATTAGGATTTTTTATATATGTTTTCGAAACTAAAACATAGACATTTGGGAATTAGATTTTGTGTGGGAACTCGTTAAGGTAATAGCGTTTAATGGGAATACTGACTTCACAAAAACTCCTTAATGGTACATTAACTTTTTATTGCCCAGTAATGATAACCTGTAATTGCAAACTTTCACCAGGGTTTAACAATGTAAAACAGCGTTGGTAAAGCAAGGAAATCAATTCTGAAACAATATACTAACTGATTAAAAACGCGACTACAAAATAAGTGACTGTTCAGTATGTGTAAACGAGAGCATATAATGCAGCATTAGTCTTTCAAAAACGTAACACATATATATATCGATAGTTTCAAACAATATTAAAATAATAATAATAATAATATTTGGAAGAACTCGCGAAGAGCTGCGCTCTGATGCAATTTCCTGCGCGGGGGGCAGTCAAGGGGGCTTGGCTACCGGCGAAATTTGATCCTGTGTTCGGCTCTTTAAAGGAATGAAGGATGAACTTACTGAATGGGGATCAGGCTCACCGTATTCTACATTCTGTAGACGAGAGAAGATTAAAAGAACGGAGCGAAGAGGAAGGCCGGTGGGGGAAGAAAGGTTGTGGGCGGCAAGTTTTGCCAGCAAACGAACGCGATTGAACGACTTTGAAATCGCACTGCCGCGATGTGTGATGCGCCGCGTGTAACATTTGAACGTCAAAGCTTGGCGGTCTAGAGAAGAGACAGTTGCAGGGTAAGTACACGCCAAAGGACTTTTAGCCAGGAGTTTCTAGTCACGTTGTTTCAAGATATTGCTTGTCTTTAGAACACATCACGGATGTGCCTCATGTCATTTATACACGAGACAGTCAGATATCCTTGCGAGCATCGGGTTTTGTTAATTCTAAGACTTTTCAGCCACTTATTTTGACAAGCATCAGTTACGAAGGGATTGGTTGAGAAATAAACGTGTTTCATTGATGGTCATTATTTTTGTGACTTCTTATGCCACATCAGGATACGCACTTTCTGCATGCCGTTTCCACGAAATTGACCACAGTCGGCCCTTAGGCACTAGCTGTTTCAGAAATGAGCGAGGGGTTATCCAAGTGGCCAGACTCTTTCCAGTAGCTTAGGACAGGGTCTCGGACACCTGTGCGTTGTGACCATTTTTGGACAAAATTAATACCAGGCACACCGTGGATGCGGTGCTCCGTGTCCGCGCATGTTTTACCACATTGAGCAAAGGTTTACGCATTCTCTTGGATATTGTTAAAAAATAAAAAACGAAAGCAGCTTTTGCACTGTTCAGGATTAGGGTTACACACGAGTAATTCTGATAGCAGGGATAGAATGTTTGGTCTCTTTCATGGTCATTTGCAGTTTTCATGACATGAAAAACTGCTTGAATGGAATTGCACATTGAGTTTTCTCACTACATGACCTTCCTGACCCCTGGTGTGGCCACTAAGATTTTTCTTCTGCCTAGACCAAGCCTTGAGTTTCACCACAGCTTCTCCAGGAACCGTGATTCGGAGAAACGTGGCTGAAGTGACTGGTTTAGGGTCTAGCATCACAGACTTATAAATCATAGGGATTTTCCTATTATACACCACGCTCCTGCCGATACTGTTTTGTGGTGATGTCCCAAAACGATGTGGCTCAGCTCAGGGAGGTGTGGTTTTATGTTTGTAGGCACACACTGAGTGGGTTCCTGTCCCCAGTAGGCAGTGTGTGCGCGCGTGTGTGTGTGTGTGTGTGTGTGTGTCATACCACACTGAACATGTTTACACCTCAGCATCATGGAATGTCTTAGGCTATATTTACTATTTCTGCTGATAATGAGGTGGGCCAGTCTACAGTAGCCCTGTTATTAGTCTGTGCAAGGCGCTTCCTTTAGACCAAAGAAAAAGAGAAAGAGAGAAAAGACAAGCAAAGAGGAGTTTCAGGGGAGGCAAGACACTGGCCTCAACTACAGCTGTTTGCCACACATATTCACCATAACGTGTAGAGAGGCTATTTATAATGGCCCTGAAAGTGCTAAAGCCTGCAGCAGATGTTAATTCCCCCTAAATATAAAATCAGTGAACATGGTGCCTGGTGTGGGGCGCCATGTTCACTGATGACTTTCAGATTCATTAATGTCCTGTTCCCATAGCAGCTGTGTTACATGCATGTATCATGTTATGCGGAGGTTTTGGATGCCGATGCACAAAAGAGGCACAAACTTTGAAACAGAAGAGTTTGGTGGAGTCTCTGTGCTACGGCTTTTGACATTGTTGTTAAGTATCTGTGACTTTACAGTCCGACGCCTCTGTGCTAATATTACATGGACGGTGATTGTTGTGCAGGCATCGAATGGTCAGACTTGGTTTCAGTGTGTAGTGTGAACTGCCATGCTGTTTTATATAATGTATACGTACAGAGATGCCTAGATCATAGATCACATGCTCCCGCCTGTAGTACCATTGTTTATGTGGAATAAAACATACACATGTACAGGCATACACACATGTACACATGTTACTCCCCCACATACACACACACCCAGCAATGCTGACCCAGATCCACAGTTTTTTCCTGCCTATTTGAGTAATTTGGATGAAATGTGAAATTCTTGGGAAACCACTTGGACCTTGACAGGGATAATCTGGAAAAGAAGGATGATATCACCTAATCACCTGATTGCTTATATCACCACAGCTGCACGCTCAGCAGAGACTGTGTGTGTGTGTGTGTGTGTGTGTGTGAGAGAGAGAGAATGAGAGCATGGAACAATAGAAGAGGTTCTGGTGGACTAAATGATGCACTAGAGAGTTCTCTGTATTCCTGCCTTGGACCTCATGACCCCCACACACCCTCTCACCTAGTTAGCTCACTCTCAGCCTAAGAGCACAGTGTACCAGATGCATTAGCATTGTACTTTTTAGTCAGATATTGGAAAGCAGCTGAAGTCTGTGAATCACAAACAGGTGTTCTGCATTGAACAAAGGCTACACAAGCTATACTACACGTCCCGTTATTAATCTGATGCATTCATATTTAGGCACCAGAGAGCCATGGAGTTCTGCAGGGTGAATGTTGGAGTTTGGAGGGGAGTATACGTCTCACTGTCGCACCTTGCTCAAACGCTAAATGTGAGCTGCACTGAGCTGAAAGCTGCAGCTCAGCAGTTTTTTTTTTGTTGTTGTTGTCGTCATTTCAGGTGACTATGAGGTTTCCCTTATAACTTCCCTTATAAGTCTGCTTCCCGGGAGCTGCGCTCCAGCGTGAGGAGATGGCCAGGCTCTTACGCTGAGCTATCATGCCTGTTTATTCTGGAGAGGTGAATCTTGAGGTCCTGCTTACCCTTTCGGATTTTAAGGGGGGGGGGGCTATGAGTCATAGCTTCACCAGCTGGGTTCATTGGCTTGTTGGAGGCTGGGTGGCCCCCATCATGAAATCCAGCTTCAGCTGTTTTGATAGAAACAGCTGGATTTTTGATGGAAACAGCTGGATGGATTTTTTGCAGTTTTTGAGTCAAAGTGTGCCTTGGCAGTGTCTTTCTGGCTGCACCAGTAAAGAAAAAGACACTTTGGGTAGAAATGTAGTGGTATTACCCTGACGATAGTAGATGTTTGGATTTTTGAGTGCACATGGCGGGGATGTTCATCTCTCCTATTGATGCTGTCCAGCAGCTCAGTGTGTGATAGCATTTGACCCCCAGGGCACTAGAAACGCTTTGTAGGAGCTTCACATGCAAAGAAGCGTCTCCCCTGCATCGGGCGCTGGTCCCTCGGGACCTCTCTGAGGAGCGCTTCTGCAAGCACCAGTAAGGCTGCAGCAAGAAGCCTTACAATCTGGAGAGTTCCACATGGCATTGCTGTGGTGCCAAGCACCCAGAGAGCTCCAGTGTCACTATGCCGCCGCCCGTTTTTATGGAGACGTGAACTGGGACTGAGACTGTTTGGGGTTTTTTTTGTTTTGTTTTTTGAGGTTTTTTTGCATTCTCACTGTCATGTAAAAGAGTTTTTTTTCATACTTGAAATGTTGCATGTTTGGTGCTGTAACGAGTTTGTGCTGGGTGGAGCTGATCTTCTGTAATGTGTTTGTTGTGCTGGGTGGAGCTGATCTGCTGTAATGTGTTTGTTGTGCTGGGTGGAGCTGATGTGCTGTAATGAGTTTGTGACTGGTGGAGCTGATCTGCTGTAACGAGTTTGTGCTGGGTGGAGCTGATCTGCTGTAATGAGTTTGTGCTGGGTGGAGCTGATCTGCTGTAATGAGTTTGTGACAGGTGGCGCTGATCTGCTGTAATGAGTTTGTGCTGGGTGGAGCTGATCTGCTGTAATGAGTTTGTGCTGGGTGGAGCTGATCTGCTGTAATGAGTTTGTGCTGGGTGGAGCTGATTTGCTGTAATGAGTTGGTTCCTAGGTTTAACAGCCTGGTGCTATGACTTCTTCCCACAGGAACACAGGAACATAGGCCACTTGTGTATATGCCCTGCTTTAGAAAATGTCTGCCATGTAGGCCCCTCACAGGTAAAAATCACTTCAGAGCTCCATTTTCCCACATTCAGGCTTCTCTCCATTCAGCCTGACACATTCTTTATCCCTTGTTCAGAGAAGGAGAGACCCCCCCCCCCATGTCCATAATGGGACTGTCCCGCAGAAAGACACCATTGTGTGGGCCTGGATCCTGTTTCTCCCGAGGCCTGTAATTAAGAAGGGATTGCATGGGCAGGGATATTTGGGTACCTGCTTCAGAGGAAGGGCTCAGCTTGGGTGGGTAAACGCTCTACACAAGTGCATAGCCAGACTGATCCTGGATCCCTGGACCACCCCTCCTCCCTGAGACCCACGCACCCAACTCACTGCCTGGCCAGGGCTCGCAGGCAAACGCTGTCCACTCGGTACACGCACTGAAAAAGAGAGGCTGAGATAGAGAGAGCGCTCAGGAGACAGGAAACCTTTGTTTGACTATGTCATCGTTGAGCATTGAGTTTGCTTTTCCCCGGTTACCAAGGTGATCCATGAGACATGCACCACTTTGACAGGGGGAAACAATAAACGAGGGCGTGAAATCCCAGCGCCTGCTGTGTTCGCCGCCAGAGGTGTGATGTCAGCTGTGTCCTCACCTTCTAGGAAACGTCAGTTGGAGAAAGCCGAGGCGGAGCCCTGGCCGGGATCGTCCAGATCGCTTTGGCTGGTGCTGTAGTACACTGTGTGATGTATTAGCTGGCTTTGGCTGCACCAGCTCTGTCTAGTCTGCAGTTTTTGCGTTTCTCTGCGTGGTGGTTGTAACGCACTGTTGCAACATTAAATCAGGACAAAGCCCCTGCTAGAGAAAGAGAGTGCTGTTGTTTCAGTAGAGACTGTGATGTCTGTAGGGCACTTGGTCTGGAAGCTTCTGTCTGTCCAGTACGCATTAGTATCCATGAGGCACTCACAAATGGATGGAAAGTAACTCAAAGAGGTCAGCTGTCATTTTGGTGGATTAAGTAAACACATGTAAACATTAGTTTACGCAGCTTCTCTTCCAGTTGACATTTGACTCATCCTCTCTCTCTCTCTCTCTCTCTCTCTCTCTCTCTCTCTCTCTCTCTCCCTCTCTCTCTGTCTTTCTCCTGGGGCAGATCCTGCATAGGAAGGTCGGCGTGGCTACAGATGGCAGAGGTGATGGAGGGCGCCGTGGCGGGTACGACGGTTGGCATGCCCAGCGCTGGCATGGATTGGCACAAGCGATGCGTCGCCCTTGAGATGCAGTTGCTCCGCTTCCGCCTGCAGGCTGGCAAAATCCGTCAGCTCCTGGCTGAGAAGGTATGGCACGTTTAGCGCGAGGGGGTGCGGGGGCTCACGGGGGTGGGAGGTGTGTTTTCACACAGGTATGGCCCCATGCTGACTCAGTTAGTTCCACTCAGGGCTTGTAGAGGTTTGAAACAAGGTCATAATGTGCCTTGTAGCAGTTTAAGTCTTAACGGTATACATCATGGCATTGGAGAATATGTCCTTCTGAAATGTACAACAGCACTCTGCAAGATGCAACATGACTCCTTTCTGTTCCTTTGACTATGGTCCTCCTCCTCCTTCCCCTCTTCAGTAACCTGATGCTGTTGCGTACTCCCCCCCCCCAACTTCAACCCCCACCCCGCTGTGAGAACTGGTTAACTGTCAGATTTGGCAGGGAAACCATGCAAAGAGAATCAGAGGACACAACTGGCTGGTGTGAACGAGTCCTTGAGCGTCGTGTGGCTATACAGGTGCATCTGTGTGTGAAATAAAGTTTTATTGGAAAGTGGAGCACAGTGCCACATGTTTCCATCGTTCATTCCTGGCTGGGTCCGGTATGATGAAGGAGCTTCGGTGCCTCAGTAACAGCTGCCGTGTGTGTTATCAGATTGAGGCTTCTTCTCGTTTAAAAGGGGCCTTTTATCAGCTTAACTGCTCATAATCTGTTCCAAAGGCAGAGCAGGAGAAGCAGCTCTTATCTTTGCCTTTAAGTGAAAGGCCACTGATTGTTCTTAGTTTTAGCAGCATGTTGTCTGGGAAGCGTAACTGTGAGTGTAATGCTACACTAGTACTAGTGAGGGGTTTAGTAACTGTGTGTAATGCTGCATTAGTACTAGTGAGGGGTTTAGTAACCGTGTGTGTAATGCTGCACTAGTGAGGGGTTTAGTAACCGTGTGTGTAATGCTGCACTAGTGAGGGGTTTAGTAACCGTGTGTGTAATGCTGCA
>JAOXYF010000011.1:3081346-3101149 GCA_028565775.1 Sternarchorhynchus goeldii | reverse complement strand
TTTATGCTGTGCTTTAGAATATATACAATTTATGAAATAAGCTTAAAATACTGCTATTTCACTCCTGTTAGGATAATGTCACATAGGACCATACAATGACCTTGACATTTAGGAAATTGTGTGTTGTTCTTTAATTTTGATCTCCAGTGTATGTACAACAACAGCAAAAGAAAATCATACTGCTTTTCATGCACATGCGTCTTTGGACGTATATATCTCTTACGATGTATTTATTTATAATACCATATATTAAGGAACTAATTATGCAATTTTATTCATAAATGTAGGCTCTTCCACCTTTTAATAATTGTACATGTGATAGTACTGTACAGAACCTTTTGCAAAATTGTCTTTTACATTGGTGTGTTAATGTGTTTTTTGTGGATATTTGCTTGTTCAGACTGGTCTCGCAAAGTTCCTTTACATGCAGTTAGGAACGGGTGAAAAATCTAGTTCAGCTAGAGGTTGTAAAGTTTTGTATTTTATCATTTATAATAACAAACATGAAGTTCTGAATGGGTGAACCGGTCACATTGAAACAACCTGCTATGCTATTTTAGAATTTATGTTAAGCAAGTATTAACAACCATTAGATTTTCATACATGGTATTCAAACATATTTGGAATAGCTGACATCATCTTATTTGAATTATTAATGATGAATATTAATGATGCAAAGCTAAACAGAATAATTATATGCAAAACCAGATTGAAATATGCTTAAAAAAAAAACATTTACTTTTTTGATAACTTTGGGAATTCCGGGATGAGTCAAGTCAACTCAGAGTTGGTGTTTAAAGTTGAACTCACTTGTTGGAGTTCCACCATTCATATGACGTATTCATATTCATATTGGAGTTCCACCTTTCATATTCCACCATTCATCATGCTTTTGTTTATTTACTTTGTCATCAAGAAGTTTTTTAAGAAATGTTGGCATTTCCCTCTGGCAGTGAGGTATTCCTGAAGCATTTTTTTAAATGCTGGTCCCTGCGACACCATAAACATGTCTGGACTTCAGCAGCAGTTCACTTTTGACTTTGAGTATAGTTTTCTAACGTTCACCCCTCATTTGGTCTTTCCCACATTTGTTTACACAATTCAGTTTTTGCCAGGAGGCTGTAAAACATGCCCTTAGGGAAATAACTTTCTACAGCACGCAAATGACATGGATAATACCTATACCACATGGGTTTGAGAAGCTGAGCTGTAGGAGCTTCAGGCAGTGTGGTAAGGATGCTCCTTGGCTCCTCTGCTTACCATATTACCATAGCAACCCTTAAGTGGAGGATGATGGATATGTGACTATGTTTAATGTATCAACCTGTATTTGCTGTATTTATTGGCTCTGCTCCTATTTCTTATGAGCTCTTGCTTTATGCAGTGAATATGCACCGAGTGTTCTCACAGTCCTGCTGACAGTTGAGGAAAATGCTTTCTCTGGAATTCAGTATGTATCTAAATGTGCAGATTCCCTGGAGAAAAATTGTAAGTTTCATTTAAAGGCTTCCTGAATTAGCACCAACAGAAAATGATCATGTAGTGTAGCATAATTGCACAGCTTTTTCAGTAGTACCAGGATTCAGGCAATGTTTGTTTTGTATTTATTTGTATGTATTAATAGGTAAATGTGGTTATGTGCAGTCATATTACACTAGTGCTGTAATTTTTTTACCACTTTTATATAGTCTCTCCCATTCATTCCTAGACAAGTTTCCAGAAAACCTTCCAGTAAACCAATCCTGTCGCTCTAAAACCTTTACTCTGTAAACGAATCCTGTCGCTCTAAAACCTTTACTCTGTAAACGAATCCTGTCGCTCTAAAACATCAGTTTGACTTCATGTGGACTGTACGTTTCTGTGCTGCCTGTTTTTCCTCTGTGTTTGTAAACATTAACTAGAAATCACAATTTATGACCTATTTACACAAACCCTGGCACAGTGTAAGGAAGTCCATTCCTGAGTGTTTTGATGTCCTCTGTGAACTCTGTGACTATAGTCATGTTTAAGGGTCATTTGGGGCTGTGGGATATTTTCTCGCTCCCTTTTTCGTCGCCTGCCCTCCCCCATCATGGGTTCTTCTTTCTTCACCTCATTGGCAGGGTTTAATGGGCTGTTCGAGTGCAGGTAAGAGCTCCTCTTCTAGAATGACAGCTCTGTTCCTCCTCCACATGTCTAGCAGTTAACAGGGCTGGGAGCTGTACTGGCAGTGAGAATCACTTTCTTCAAGCCTGAAATTGGTTAGACATCCTGGTTGAATGAGATGCAGTCATTGTGACCTTTGCGTGGAATAATTTGTTACAGAATTGTACATTGTTACTAAAGCTAAACCGGCAAATAGAGTTTTGTGCGATTCAGCTTTCTACCACAAGAGGTCAGCATAGTTTTATCTTTTAATCTAAGCACAGCTGGTCAGCTCGGAATTCTCATCATCATTAAGGGAATCCCATTTGGATCTTGAAGGAACTGTATCTTTAATCCCTCATGAATCATCATCCTGATCTACCAGCTGTCCCAACTGAGATAATCTTTTATTCTCTGATTGAGATTAATGTGTTCTTTATTGTTAAATCTTCAGGCAAACACCCACCCACATTTGCTGTATAATCCCCCTCTCTGTGTCATACACTCAGACGATCTCACAATCTCATCCTTCCAGTGTGCACCACTCAGTGACAGATCCACCCCATGGTAATCTCATTTACTGTACCACATCTTATTGTTTAAGATAATTTACCCAACCACAATAGTTAATCAAATAAAATAAAAACCACGATTAACGTTTTTGAAATATGCTAATATTTACTGAGTAAATTTCATGTACACATAACCATTATTATTAATAATTGTTTTTTTTTTTAACAAAAGAATTTCCTAATGGACAGTCAGTCAAATTATGTAGGTACCAAGGTTCTTTGAAATATACCACATCCCTTCAACAAATGTCAGTGTTACTGTTTTAAAGCAGATTGAGCATTTCTGTCCTGCAGTGCACTCTGGGTTTATTTTCTTCTTCTTCTTCAGTGATGGCTTGCATTGAACCAATTATCTCAGTTATTATAAGAATGTCAGGGGGAAAAAAACTGTCAGATGTTGCTTTAATTGTCTTGGGTATTGATTTCCTCTTTACTTCCCTGTTGCATTTTCCCTTGTTGTGTAATTTGGTAAGATTTACACAGAAATGTTTAAGTTATGATTAGTTTCTGTGTAAACGTATCCGCTGGCTGCAAATGGAGTGTGTCTGGGAAAGACAGACAGGCTAAGTATGATTGAGCTCTGGCCACTTCCCTGCAGCTGACTGTCAGACTCACACTTCACATGCACTCAGAGACTGATCATTTTAATGGCCTTAAACCGTGAAGCAAGTTTTTTGGGGGGAAAGGCGCACAAATAAATCTACTTATTTAGAGTAGGGGGATGGAGGCGGGGCACCAAAAGAAGATCAAATAAATAGATGGGAAGTGAAAGGGCGACTCAGGCAGGATTATTCATGGACATGAGATATCTGCTCCAAACGAGCGTTTCCTCCCCGAGCCGCAATTGGCTGCAATAATCAGAGCTAAATTATGCCTAATATTTATTTCCAGAAACAATTGTACATGCTTTAGCGGGGCTTTGATTGAGCTCCGCATAGACATGTTGTAGACAGATGTTTGGATGACCTCATGTTTGAAGCAGTGTTGATTTTGGAAGAATACTCCACTGTGTGTCTTCTGCTTCCCACTCCCCCGGTTTGGGATTAGTCCTTATGGTCTTTGGACCTTTTCAGAAGCTTTACATTACTTTTAAATTTAGGCTACTGTTCTATACAGACGACAATAATGGTTGTTGATTTCACAGATCTGTGCTAACAAGTGAATGGTGAGAAGTTTAAAAAAAAGGGTTACAACTGTAAATAAGAATTAAACTAACTGTCGAATAAGAGGCTTTGTATTTTTTTAATTTATTTGAATATTACATATTATAGAGGCCATTTTTGCATGCGACTCTCTCTCTTGTCAGCATTTCTACAGCCCCCCTGGCTTGAGACAGGGGAGGTCTTGAGCAAACCACAGCAAACATTCCGAAAACAAACAGAGGAGATTTATTGACCACTACGACTAATTACGCACGAGGAAATGTGCAGGATCATAATGTCAAAAGAAATCACTTGACTGCAACCAGGCATGAAGTAAAAGGGTAACGTGCACCATGGGGCCCGGCCTCCAAAAAGCGGGTTGTATATCTCCTGTAGGTACCGATCCCACGCGCAAACGGAAGGAAACGGATCCGGTCAAATCCGTGCAGGTTGGGTTGCCCCAGCGGTTGTCACGCCGTCTCGCGTGTCTGCGGTGCTGTCCGGTAGCAGGCGACGGACCTCGGGGACGTTTCCGTCCGAGCGCGTCGGGAGGAGTCGTGTCGCACCAGCTGACCTCGCTGACTCCTGCCGATATTCCGGCAGGAGGTGGCCGATATTCCAGGAACTACCGTTTGACTCCTGATGCGTGCAGGGAGTGCAGAACGTCAGAGACGGGGCCTCCTTACCGGGCCGGAGGACCGCTAGTCCTCCTGCATAACGTACGAGCTGGCCGCCGGGCACTGACGTTATCTTAACAGTGTGATTTATGGCAGCTGAACCAGGGACCGGCACAGACAGGACGTGCGCGAGAGAGAGGCTCCGTGCTGAAGCTGTGTGAAAATTCAGGGCGTTTGCGCACGCACGCGCACATGCGCGCACTTGTATATTCAACCCATCCATCATGCACGTTATGTTGCTGTAAGCAATAAGGATAATTGCAGTGTTATGGTAAGACCAAAATCAGTGGGTGTAATTATAATTGTCCACCATGGGAGCCTGCCGTTGCACCACTGCACATTCTCATTTACAGAGAGTAATTATTACGAGTCTAGTCAAGCTTTAGGAGGAATGGATCAAAACTAGCAGCTCTAAACATGTGCTGTTATACCACTCATATCTGAATAAACTCAAACAACTTTTTTTTTTTTTTAAGTAGTATTCTTTGATAATACTTGGAGTATAGTCTAAAACCTGTTGCAGGGCACCTCATGTTAGGGAGTGAGAAGTGTTTAATGCTGATGCGAAGCAATGTTGGATCTGTTCTAGAACAGTGAGGAATCTCTCCTAGAGCGGTATGGGATCTCCTCTCCTAGAGCAGTGTGGGATCTCTCTCCTAGAGCAGTTTTAAAGCTTGAAGAGTGCTCTGCCATTACAGACTTCTCAGCCCCTTTTGTAATTCACCCATTGTAGTCACATAGTAGGCCATAGTTTTGAATAACCCTGTAAGAAAATGAAGTTTCACTGGTGTGTGTATTTGTCTGAGTGTGTGTGTATGTGTAAAAACTGTGTTTTGGCAAATTAAACTTACTGTGTTGCTAAATGTGGCTTATGTGGTGACTCATCTTTGCAGGTTGTGTGTGTGTGTGTGTGTGTGTGTGCACGCCTTCAATTGCATAAAAGTGTCCTTTTGCAAGGCGTGGGTGTCCTGTTATATACTTTATATGTCATAATTAAATTGGAATATAGTGAGATTCTTTTGGCAAGAGAATATTTTGACTGTTATCAGGAGAAAAAGTCTAAATGATCTTGAATTCCCATATATACAGCTTAGATCCAAAAATAAGATCAGATCTCACAAGCAAGTTGTTTCTTTGGGTTTCAGCAGTCTGTACCGAGACCCATTGTTAGCTGGATATGCTTGGCCTCTGTGTGAGAGATTTACTGCTCTTTTATATTCTGTCTGGAAACTGTGGGTGAATCTGCTCTAAGTTTACCGTAATGCCATTTTCGTAGGCTTATGTTTCTGTTTGAACCAGAGTGGAAGGGCCTTTCATGAGAGCAAAAAGCATCACTCTAATATAATCATCTTAGACAAGACTGGAGCTAGGTTAACTGAATCTAATTTGAGATTCAGCACTGTAGAAAATTACAAACCTGATGATTTTTAAGAAGAAATGTTTGAATTATAAATAAACATAATAAGTACTGCCAAAGAAAAGCGCTCCTGAAGAAATAACCTCTGATTTATGAGCCTGTGTGTGGGTGTGTGCGTGCACGCGTTTACGCAGCTAGCCGAAGGTCTTAGTACTTTCAACGAAATCGGGGCTCGAAACTCTCAGGACGGAGGACATGTGCTGTCATCCTATTAGATTTCTTGTGCGCAGGAACTAGTTAGAGGTTCTGGCTCGAGAGCGAACAGTCACAAGGTTTGTTGCTAGTTCTCATGTGCTTTGAGAAGGGGCCTTTAATTAGGATTTAAACCCACTTTTGATTACTTGTGATCCAGAGCAGTAAAAGAATGACATTTCTTGGGAGTGGGACATTAGCGAGGAAAGCAGTAGAATTTGATAATGAGAACCAACGCTGAGCAGAGAGGCTTGTTTTGAATTTGTTTATAGTTTTTATTATAATTTCAAAGGCGGAGAACCTTGCAGTAAAATCAAGACGGACGCAAATGTCACAATTTGGAAGTCAGCGAGAAAAACACGCAGGGCGAGACGCAGCGATATACTTTTATCATGTTTGAAATATGGGAAATTGGACAATGGAATAAAGCTATTAAAAATTGCATTGGGTCATGGAAAAGTGCAGAGGCTGTGCGTCTAGGATTCCTGTTTGTTCATCCTATCCGCTGGCGCTGGGTGGGCCTAACACGCTACGCGGAGGAAATAACGGATCAGTCTCCATGCTTACTCCTTTCGGAATATGCCCTAGCTTGATGGACACTCATTCTTTCCAGTGGGGGTTTTGTGACATTAAAACAATAGAATGATTTCAGTCTATGAATATGTGCTGCGGTTTATCCATATTAGCCGGTCACGTCATGGCGGGTGAAGGCTGTATTCAGAGAAATTGGGGAAAAAACTCGGGGATGTTCAGGGTGCTCGCTGAAATGCTATTTTAAATCGTTCTTTCAGAGAAGCTGAACTTCACTTCTTAGCTTGTCTCCCAGCGTTCTTTTATTGTTACGTTTCAGTCCCACTTTCTGGTGTATCTGGTGAAATCTGTGAAAATACAAGAAATTTCCTTTTTGTCTTTTTGCTTGAGTTCCACAATTGCCTGCATGGAAAAGTGACCCGTCAGGCTTGGGTGTTCTCTTGGCTAATGATCAACATATTCCTTAAATATTATTAATACACTTCATATCAAAATGAAATATTTAGTGTCTGACATGCTTTCAGCTGGTTCTCCCACTCAGTGCTCTACCTCTAAAGTTGTGTAATCGATGCTGAACTTTGGGCCTAGGGGGCAGTAGAGAGCTGTAATGCAAATTCACTCTCTGTTCTTCATTCCAAACTTAACCAATCTTTTGCATTGGGCTGGCATTAAATGTGGGGGTTTTGTAGTGATTGCCCCAGAGCGAAAAAATGAGAGAAACTTCCTGTGGTGAATACTTATCTAGCAGTAAATGATAGGCCTTCTAGAAATAATAATAGAGAAAGAGATGTTTCAGTCTATGAGAAAACTACCACGTTAATTGCATTTGTATGTGAAATTATGATAAAGCACTGAGATTCCTGATGGTTCCTTGCTGTTGTAAATTGCTCTAGATTACTCAGTGTAAATGTTCTCTTGTCTGTGAATGTGAGTATTTTATTGACCTGTTTCTGTGGTTTAGAGCAAATCATTTTTGTGATCAAATTTTATTATTACTTTTTGCCGTTCTGGATTTGGTAGGAAGGAACCACCCTTTTTGTTCCAATGTTTGTACAATCCTGCCAAAATGAGATTCCCGATTCCTCGCTGAGGTTGCGACGATGACGGTGGCACAGCTCAGGCTCGGTGACGGGCACCTGCCATTCTGACCTCCCACCTATGGTCCCAGTCGTTCCTGTGGTTTGAGAGCGGGCGCGGGCTCGTCTTGTTCCATAAGCGGGAGGTTGAAATGGCAGGTGTCCTGCTCTCTGTCTCGCAGAACGAAGTGCTCGTTTGCAGAGCAGCGGAGCGGAGCGCAGCCCACACATGGTGGGAGCCCTGGGACTGGGTCTGGGTTTTGAAGCTCAGGACGGGGAAGGTTAAGTTATCAGATCCCTGAGGCAGGCAGCGCTGGGCGACACCGGTCGGGGGTGAGGCGGGACACATGCTTTCTCCATAAGAGCTCTTTGGCAGGATGAACGCAGACCCTGAGCTACAATCGAACAGCGAATGTCTCTAAACTGCGAAAGCAAACCAGTGGTGTGTTTATGCTTCTCATACACTACCACTGTGTGCATATGTACAGGAGCTTGTTCACGTTCATGTGATCAAAGGAAAAACAGGATTAGACAAATAGGAAAAACTGCATTTTTGGCAAATTAAACAATGTGTTGTTAAATGTGGTTTATGTGGTGTGTGTGCGTGTGCCCGCAGGTGTGTGTGCGTGTGTGTGTGTGTGTGTGTGTGTGTGTGTGTTTCAGTACATCTGTGTTAATTTTGAGAAGACAAGATCAAAGATGAATCTTCTACTCCGTGATCCCTGGTTTGTAAAGGAGGGGCCCCATGCCGCCAAGCCGGATCCACAGTGGCGCTGATGTCTCGCTACCTTGCACATGGCTGGGCTCGTGGGTGGCTGGGTTTGAAGGGGGCTGGGTTTGGAGGAGGCTGGTCCCGTGGAGGGGCTGAGTTTTGCTAGTGGGCGGCTAATCTCTGGGGCAGCTGGACTTGGGGGGGTAGCTGGACTCAGGAGCAGCTGGGTTCTGGACGGCTTGGCTGGTAGACGGCGGGGCTGTTGTGCGGCTGGTCTTGGGCGTGGCTGGGATCTGGTGCGGCTGGACTTTTGGACGTTTAGTAAAGCAGCCTCCTGCCGCCGCAGCACTCGTCTGAATGGTGCCCAAGGGGCAGTATGAAATGGCAGCCAATTAATCAGCCCACATCCAGACCAATGCGGGCTGACGTTGCCCTGCGCTTTCCCTGTTTGTCCCCCTGCCTGTTACTAAATGACTTTGAGCGGACGGACCAAGGCTCGCCAAGGAGGAAACGTCCTACTGTGATTATAAGCAGGTCGCTGCAGTTTTCTCCAGTCTGTTTGTGTTTTGATTGCTTGAGGAAATGTTTTGTTTGGTAATTTTTTTTTTCATCCCACCCACTCTCAATTTTAATTGCTTTTATGTTTGTTGTAGTTTTGTGTGTGTGTGTGTGTGTGTGTGTGTGTGGGTGTGGGTGTGTCTAGGCAGATATATATTTATAAGGGACTGTAAAAAAGAAACAATAATCGTTATAGGTATAATAACAGCAGTAGTAGTAGTAGTAATAATTATATTATAATTTTATTATTGTTATTATTGCTCCTCATATTTAGTGCAGTAGAATTATAGCCCCTGAATCCTGAATCCCTGTAGTGGGGAGAGGGTTACAATAATTACCCCCGGGTCAATTAGCCAAGAAGGCTGCAGGAACGGCAAAGTCATTTTCTAAGCCAAACATCCTGGTGCTGGGGCAGTGGTGGCAAAGCCCATCCAGCTCGCGGGAAGCACTTTGTGGGGAAGTGGATCAGGGGTTTGTTTTCTTTCGCTGGGAGTCGGCCTCCTGGGGCCCCTCCAGACGAGCAGCACCTGAACTCTGAGCCCTCCCTCCCCATCCCCCTGCCGTCCCCTCAGGTGTCTGCTGGCTCGTCTGTGGGGCCCGTCGCCGGACAGCTAAAGCGTCAGGCTGCGTAATTCGTAATTCCCTGTTCAGCATGTTGGCGAGCAGGAGAACGATGGGGTGGTGGTGGAGGCTTGGGGCGGCGGTGGAGGGAGACTGCGGAGACGTGTGAAAGCCAGGCAGGGGGCGGTGTGCTGTCAGCGGTCGGGGCAGCCGCTTCAGGGCTCCAGCCGACGACAGGCAACCGTGTGATGCAGTGGTGCCAGAGCAGGTCTAAACTCCTGTAAGCCAGAAGCTCTCGGAAGCTAAACAGCTCAGAAGTGCTATCCGTCATCTCCCGGGCGCAGCTGAAAGACCTGGAGATGAAATGCAAAGAAAAGCCCATATGAGAAATGGAGCCGTAAAGAGGAGGGAGGGAGAGGGGCACACACATGAAACGTGATGGTGAAGCCACAGTCATGCCGTGCGAAGCACCAAACTGCCTGAAGGACAGATCCGATCCATTTATTACTCATGCTAGAAGAGGAGATTATTTTCTCTCTCCTTCGTTATTTCACGTCGTGCTAATCTTGGTGTAATTTCTCCAAGTCCAGAACAGAGAAAGTAAGAAAGAAAAGTGGGAAAAAAAACCCCCACAAATTCTTGATCAGTCATGAGGGAAATATCAGTGTTGGCCAGAGACCAGGAATGGCTAATGAGCAAGCTGAAAATGACATCATCAGTGATATCATCCTGGCATTGTCAGTGACTTCACTTGATTAGGATAACCCTTAGTTTTCACCTTGGCAAAGACTCCACATTTCCACAAGATGGCTGTACGAGGAGCTTCATAGGCTTCGTTTTTACCTCTTCTTCCTCTCTGCTGGGGTGTTTTTCAAATATGGAATAAAATTACTTCAAGAGAGAAAGAAAAATGAACACGGCTCTGTCATTTTGTTTGGTTCCAATGCACTTTTGTTTAGTTTTCTGAGCCGTGGGAGGGGAGGTCACAGAGTGGATTTGTCACTCCTGAGTTAGCGCAGTCTATTTTTTTGGCGGGGATGAGTGAGGCTTCGAATTGGTCCTCTAAAAAACAACAAGCCTCCCCTGCCGAACTTCCTAGTTAATTAGCGGAGCAGCTCCCACGCCAGGCAACATCAAAAATGAAATGGAAAGTTGACAAATGAAGGTGCGCTGGATGAGGAGTAGGAGCGAAGGCAGACATGTCCATGGCGACGGGTTTATCCGTGCAGGTACAGGAGTGCAGGCCGTAGTGTTTCACTCCCTCGGTGGGACTGCCTGTAATCACAGGAACGTTTATGCCAAATTCATTACTGACACTTTGTTTCTATTTTGTTTACAAACCTGCCCATGTAACTGTGTCTACGCTCAGATAAGAACAAAAGCAACGTGTTGAATCGAAGTTTAATGGAACCGCAAAGTCTAACTTAAGCCAGAGTCATGCATCAACATTTTGTTTGGGTATTTCCTAAGAATCTCTACATAATGTTTTAAATTTAGACTAAAGGAATCTGGTTAACTTGATCAAACACTATCTGATTTCTTTAAGTGGTGATTATTTTAAATGATGTGAAACACACGTCATTAATTGCTTGCTGTCCTTACTAGCATGTTTAAGGCCCCTTACAACAAAGTCTTTGCTGAGAGGTTTTTTTTTTTAAATCAAGAAGCATTACCATTGTTTTACTTTCAGTCTTTCATGTCCAAATAGTTTGAAATGGAAGTTTGAGCGAGACTGCACAGTTCATGGTCATGGTTGTGGTTATCTGCTGTTTCTGCTAAACGTAAGTGCTAGAAAATTCGATAGTTTTCTTCTCCTGCGACCAGCACACCTGGATCAACCTGGAACATCACTACATTCCATATTTGTCCCCTGTCCCAGCAGTCGAATTACCCAGGCGGTTTGTGTCCTCCCCCTCCCCTTCGACCCCAGCCAGTCCCGTCTTAGTCCCGCTAAACTGTCACCACAGAACCCATGAGCAGTCTGGGGAGTTGAACTTGACTGGAACATATGTCTTCAATTTTAATAGCCCTCCATTCCCCACAGATGGCTTGGGGGTGGTGATGGGGGGTGGGGGGGGTTGCCTGAGAAGCTGCGTTTCATGTAAGAATAATTTGTGTTAAGTAGCTGGGCGATCAGTTTGTTACGCTAGAGCTGACAGTTTGTTTATGTTTCTTGAGGAGTATGATGGATGGGGCAGGAGTTGATGCTAATTAGGGTAAATTGTCACCAAGAATGCAGCGGCGTGCGCAGCACTGAGCTGGCCAGCTCCTATTGTTCCTGTCTCTTCGCACTCTGGCTGTAATTGAATGGAGCTTGAGTCCA
Source organism: Sternarchorhynchus goeldii (assembly GCA_028565775.1). Classification (NCBI taxonomy): domain Eukaryota; kingdom Metazoa; phylum Chordata; class Actinopteri; order Gymnotiformes; family Apteronotidae; genus Sternarchorhynchus; species Sternarchorhynchus goeldii. The sequence goes on along the minus strand of JAOXYF010000011.1, from coordinate 3,089,264 downwards.
TTTATCATTGTAGTGGGCAGCAGGAACAGGAAGTAGGTCTGGAAAGCAGTGGGTATAAGAGCGGGTGGGGACTAATCTGATTGGCTAGAGGCACATTGAAGTGACAGAACACGTTTTTGAGATCACCCGCCACCCACTGACCCCCTCTTGTTTTGGGACTAACAATCTTAAATGTAAATAGATGTTGATTTGGAAATCAAGAACTTCGTGGTGTACTGGACTTCATTAAAGTTCTTCCGTGATGACCAGACCAGACTACTTGGTGGAGGGAGATGTGGCAGTAACATTCACTTAAATCTCATGTTCACTGCTGTACATTTGGTGAGGAATCGGGGCCACGCTCAAGAGGGCCTTCACGTCACATCTGTTCAGCTGTGGTGCAGCTGGAGCATTTCTGCCTCTGCTATCTTTCCGATTCCTCTCCCTTTCCTTCTGTCTCCTTCTCACATTCTGCTGCCCGTTGCTGATGGCACTGCCCCCCCCCCATCATCTCCGCTCGCCCTAATTTTCGTTTTTCGCCTGCTTCCATCCTCATTTGTTTTCCCCGGGCTGCAGGCGTTCCTGCTGAATGAAAGCGAGGAAATGCCTTTTTCCCATGATGCCTCCCCCCCCCCAAGCCCACCTTAATCCCTCCCGTTTGGAGTGGACCCGGCCTCACTGTGCCAGGATGTCATGCTCCATGCCCGTAGCTTAGTGCTGACTCGAGGTGACCGCGCTGCTCGGAAAACGCAGGGCCCAGCGTCTCGCGTTGACCCCGGATGCCCGACCCCTTCTCCTGGGAAACATGGAGCTTAGCATCATTTTCAGCGCACCCTCAACAATCGAAGCGCAAGCCAGCTGCTAGCGATTAATTTTAAACACACACGTGTAGAGCACAACAGTGGTGACTGCAAACAATGGCCCCGTGACTGTTCTGAGCAGAGGTGTCAGCCGATGACAGAGTGCAGAACTGAGTGCAGGGAGGCCGCATCAGATGGGTTTTGACGTCAGCCATGTTCTCCGACGTTGTTGGTGTCCATCACTTCTCCAGTGCAGCTCAGTGCCTTGTCGGTGCATCTGACAACACGTTCCTCAACGTTCGTCAGGGTGAAAGAATCTCCGGGTGAGAATCTGCTCTCCCTGTTGTTTAAAACAGCAGGTCCCCTTTTACAGTCAGCTTGCTTTAACTTCTCAACAATGCACAGTGATGCGTTGAAAGGGAGATAAACTAGTCTTCTTGGTCTCCTGGGACCAACGAACATCCCAGAACTCCCCCCTTTTCAGTTCTGGCCAGAGGTTTTTGATGCAGCTATCGCATTTAGACAAGGTTGAGTGTGTTTGTGTGTGCTGAGAGGAGCGTTTCTGGGAGGGCTGTGGTTTAAGACTGGGGGTGGGATATGGGTGGTGGGGGGGTTGAGGAAGTGAATTGTGCTCGGATGGGCGAGAGTGAAACATGAGCATGATTGAGTTAAAGGAAAGAGAAGCCCTTGGGCTCACAGTCGTGTGAGCGAGCGTGCATGGGTGCGTGCGTGCGTGTGCAGGAGTCTTGTCATGCTACCTTTTTAAGCATGAGCAGACAGACCCACAAATTTCATAGGGACTTTTGTGTGCATGCCAGAGGTAGCTGTCTGTGTCATGCAATACATTTTAGAAACGTGTGTTTCTTTATGTGCTTGTGTGCATGTCTGTATGTCCAGACCCTGTAACCTCCAGAGGCTTCCAAATCTATTTGGAGGAATTCAAGAATTTCATGAAAACTTTGCTTGATACCGGATCAAATTGTTCAATTTTTGTTACATTTTCCTACTGTTTAAAAATCGGTTTAAATTTGGACTGGTAGATATTTGACAAATGGCCTCTAAAATTGTTCCCAACCATCAAAAGGAATTTTCTTTACTTTCCCCTGATCTCTTTCTCTTTCTTTATATTGCTCTGTCATTTTCTGACATTTTTTCAGCCTCTCCGTCTCTTGACCGTCCCCCCCCTTCCCCTCTGTGTGTTTTTCTCCTGGTTCTTCTGCAGCGTGGACTGTGTTCCCGCGTTTCACTTCTGTGCTTGAGTTCTTTGATTCTGCGCAGCGTGTGAGGTGCTTTTGAAACTGTGGGAAAAAGCCCCTGTGAAGCTTCGGAACAGAGTGAAGGCGCCGGGCTTTGCTCTCCAAAACTAAGCAAAAACAGATGCTCTGAAGTTTACAGAAATCAGAACATTATTTTCCTGTTTCCATCGCATTCTTCTAAACACTTAGTGAACAAGCTTTGAAGTCACCCAAGAAATCTAGTCTGCAGGAGGAACGATAGGATCTCCTAGAGCAGGAGGGGAAGGAGGTGGGTGGAGGTGTGGGGAGGGAGGGAGGGGAGGGGGCAACTGAGAGGAGGTACTGGCTTTGCTGTTGGAGTCAGTTTTGTGTTGGTATAACTAGAGCTGTTGACTGTTCTGCAGAACCCCTCCCTCATCAAATCTACTGTGGTATTCTGTCTCTCTCTCTCTCTCTCAATTTTAAGAGAATTTAATTTTACATTGTTTAAATACAAGCTCAGTATGTGCAGTTTAGTCTCAAGAGCTCTGTAGCGTGTGTGTGCGTGCGCGCAAATCCTGAAAGAGAGAAACAGAGACACGTAAGAACGCAAAGCCCCAAACTAAGATAAGTATAATGTGAGCAGTGAACAGAAAGCCTGTGTCATTTATTACGTTTTGCTTCCATACCAGTGCATCAGTGTCTACAGTAAAGGTCCAGCGAACGAACGCGGTTCATAATGTGCGCGTCGTTTGGTAGTTTGGTACACCAGCGGAAGGCGTGAGGCCGTGGCTGGCATGCAGTCTGGCGTCAGGCGTGCTGATGTAAAGGGCAGCGGAGCGCGTTAGCGTGTCCTTTTATACGGCTAATGTGAAGCATGCAGGATTACCCTCGCTCTCGCCAAGCCCGGATTCACTTTGCGTGCACTTGCTTTTGATTTAGCTGTGCAAATCATTCGTTACCTTGGATTCCGGTAGGGGGGGGGGCGCTCGGAGACTGTGCGGGCGAGGGCTCTGCGTCTTCTCAGCGCTTGTAGTGCCGCGATTTCCCGTGGCGTGGGAAAGCCGCAGACGCGCCCGGTGTCTCGGCCACGACGAGCGCGCCCACGCAGCCTGCTCACTTGTTATTTTTTATTTCTGCATTCGGACTTTCTGACGTGTTGTGTTTTTTTATCTAGCATTTCTCATTCTCGGCTAGCGAGACTGGCGGTTAAGGACGCGTTTTTTTTCTGAGGGAGACTCTCGTCCTTTTCTGGTACAGTAAGAACAAGGTTTCCTTCGCTTCTTTCATTATTGTACTCGATGGCAACAGTCTAATAAACCACAACGGTCATCCGCAGATGAAGCTTACAGCATAATGTGACACTTTTAGTCTGTACTGTGAGTGAAGGGCGATGGAATCTCGTATGCTCCAATTAGCTCTGCAAGTCATTAGCGGAGAGACTAAACAGGTATCCCTGTGTGCGCGCGTGCGTGTGCGCGCGTGCGGGATGGCTGTGCAGAGAGCGCGAGATGATGATACAGAAGAGGGGGCCTGCAGGCATTTCCGCCGCAGAGATCTCCTGATGTGTTTGGCCTGCTCCTTCGCGCGCGTCTGCCTGTTACCGTTGGTTTGGTGGCGGTGGGTGGGGGGAGAATAGTTCCGGTGTGAATTTTACTGGAGGACAGGGAGCACACACCATAAAGCAGTCCTCAGCTTTCCATCCTGAGGGCAGCCAGGCTGCTGCCCCCCCCAGCCCCATCTCTGCAGCCTGTGAACTGCCGGAGAGAGAGAGAGAATAGGCATGGGTGTAAAGGGGGGGTGGGGGTTTGCCTCACACATGCGGATCCTAGGCTGTATTTTGACTGCAAGCACCATAAAACGGCCCTGCACGCCGGTGGCTCATGACATCATGACCCAAAAATGTTTCGAGTGCGATCCGTTTATAGCCCAGCGTAAACGGCCTGTGGGGGGAGTCATGGGGGGGAGATAAAACAACAGGCTCTGCCGGCACCTCCTCCTGCCTGTGCTTCTCTGCACCTCCCTTAATGCTCCAGCACTGGGCCTCCAGATGCACCGGCCACCCTGAGAGCTCATCCATCTCTTCAGCTTGTTCTCCCCTCAACCGACCCCAGTCTACACCCCTGCCAGCGCCCGAGCTCCACCTACCAGTCTGCACCGTACGGGATCGCATCCTTTTCGGCTGACTGACACTGCTCTGCTCCCGGAACAGGAGTCACCCCTGATCCGGCCGGTCCTGGTGGGGGAGGGGAAGGGCGATCTGAGCGATCGGGTGCCTAGTTCCACCGCCGGGGTCAGCCTGAGGAAGAGGCTTCCGCCGCCTGTCGGCTCTGGGTGGGAATGGGGGGTGGAGGGTGAAAGATGGACCCCGGAGAACCCTGAGCCGAGCCGTGAAAGTTTAAACAAATACGAGGGGGGAGATTCGCCCTGGTGGTCCTGAGCTGCCCGATGATGTTTGCTCTCCACTGGCCTTGTTTTGAGTGCGTCTTTAGTGCCAGCGTGAGTCGTCATCTTCACTGGCAGAGGGAGCTTCACCGCCGATCTGAGGAACCTTTCCTGCTAACACACACCTACACTTCCTGCTAACACACACCTACACTTCCCAGCATGTGGTGCTTCTCTGCTCAGTCGTCTTCTCTCTTTTTTTTTATTTTAAGGGAAATCCTTCTTGGAATCATTACCAAGGTGTTGCATGAATGACTTTGTTTTGATGTGCTTTTGGCTGTGTTGCTGTGTAGGATAATACAGGTGATGGTGTGAGCACACAGAGAGTGGCCTGGTTGTTGCATGTGTGTTTTTACAGTGTATGTTCTGTGAAGGCCACATGCAACTAATTGTATGTTTTTAGTGAGCCGATGGAAGACGCTGCTAAAACAGCCCAGCAGAGAAGCTCAGCATGCAGGACACATGAGACATGTTTGAACCTCCTTTACATTATGAATTAGCTACTCATGAAGTGAGAGATTTTGACTGGGAACCGCCTGCTAAAAATGCCCTCCGTGTTCAAATGGCATGAATGATTAAAGTCATACTCTGAAAGACTTTCTACATTTAAACCCTTATGGCCAAAATGATGCCTGAAGCTGCACCTATATGCTGAGCGTTGCTAATAATCTGTGATCAGTCCTAATTTTCCTGACGACACACTTGCATGACTGCCAGACTTTATGTGAATGTCTATCCTTTGCAAGACCGCAGAACAGGACCGTCTTGGATCCCTCTGAACTGTCCCAGTGCGTTTGGAGTTTTGCTGGATAACATTGTTTATATCTTGGAATGAATGCAAGCATTCTATTATATGAAGGATATCTAATTATGTTGAGACATTTAAATGGTGTAATAACTAATACAGGATTATTTTTCAACCCTTACAGGCATTGGCTTGAAGGACTACATTTCAATTCAATAGTACGGTAGTAATGAGACATTAAAGTCATCTTAAAAATGCTGAAAATAATCCATAAAATACTTTTAGGTTACGTATGAAATGTGAAATGTCACGTTTTATGAGTATTTCATGAAACATCATGGTTTTAAGGTTTACTGAATTGTGTTTTATAGTTTTAATAAAATGTATCAAGTTGCCCTGCAGATGGTTCTTCATAAAGTGATTCACTCCAATCATTCACTCCAAATGCCTCCCTGACCCTTCCTGCTTCCCAGAGTCTTCCTTCATCATGCAGTACCAGAACACAGATCCCTGTCCGTCTCCCCCACCCCCTGTCTGTCCCCTCACCCTCCTTTAAAATGTTGGACTAGACAGAAGATCAGGTTCCTTTAACATATTTAACCTGGACTAGACAGAAGATCGGTTCTTTTAACATATTTAACCTGCACTAGACAGAAGAACAGTTTCTGTAGCTCTCGAGTGAGCACTGGTTACCCCCAACCTCACTTATCATGTAATTATGTTCAGTAAAACACAGCATATGCACACAAGGATATATATTATTATTATTATTATTACTATTATTATTATTATTATTATTATTATTATTATTATTACTACAGCAAGATTCCTTAATGTATCCCTACAGTTTTTAAAGCTGAAGTCATAAAGCTTTAACATTTTATTGGACTAATGCCAGATTCCAACAACTGTCAGTCTTCAGGAGAGCGATCCACTTGATATGTTTCATGAATAAGTTGTTTTTTTTCCCTCCTGTAGACTTGAATTGCCTTTAGCAGGCTACTTCAGACCAGCATGAAGTTTCTTCACTAAACTTTGCGACCTGTTGTAATGTGATCTTTCTGTTTTTCTGTCGATGAGATGTTCACTGTAACATCTCTGCTCCAAGGTTTGTGTTTATTGTCTCTTAAAAACTGGCAGCTCTTGGTGATTAAAATGGCAGTTATTGTAGTTTTTTTTCTTTTCCTAATACATGCCATTTCTCTAACCACTTTTGCAGTTTTACAGTTGTCACAGCATTGATTGTTAAATGTCTGTATTCAGCCAATTTCTGTTCTTTTGGTTTGACATTGTTCTCTTGTTTATTTGTGTGTAGCGGGACTACAGGACGGGATTCTGCTGATGTCATTGGGGTCAAAGGTCATGTTTAATAGCAGCATGAACAGTAACTTGCTCCCATTTGTCCAAATTTGCGCACAACATTATGCTCAACACGCAACTAGATGATCGTAAACGTACCGTTAAAAGTTATGAGCAAAACCCCTTTGGATTTTGTAGTTTTATCCTTTTTTTTCTATTTGTTGGTTTGTATCATTTCATCTTACATCATCCTATGATCCAGACCCTGTCTTTAGTGTGTGCTGTGTCCAACATACAGAGCCCAGATTTTTGTTAGAAACTCTGTGTATCCAGTAATAACCATTACTGTGTGTTTTTTATTTACTGTGTGTTTTTTATTTACTGTGTGTTTTTTCTCTGTCACTTCTGTAACAAATAAATCACAAAAACCTGGACAAATGATGCACTGGCTGAATGGAGGGTAGCAGCTGGGCACGGAGGGGTGGAGTTTAAGATGGAGGAGCCCCTGGCGGGTGTGTGAGGACGGGTGGTGTTTGCGCCTATAGACGCTCAGATGCGAGCCCCAGTGGAGGTGATGAAGCCAAAGCTCTAAATCTGCTCCGTTTATATAGGGAGAGGAACATGGAAGAATAACAGAACATGCACTTTGATCACTACAGTCTGCAGTAAAAGAATTACATGGCGAGAGACAGTTTAACTCGGGGTCATAAATAAGTGTTTGTGGCCTCTACTACCCCTCCCCCCTCCTAACATCCTGTGAAGCAGTATGATATGGTCACATGGGTTTTTGTCCACGCACCATCTACACAAGCTGACCCCATGGGTGCCGGCGTGTTAGAAGAGGGCGGGCGTGTGCCTTCTCGTTCACGGCACCTTGACCCAAACCGCAGTGGGGTAATAATCGCTCGAACCAGGGACAGTGGGGGGCCGCGGTACACAGCCGTGTGAGGCACGGAGCCTGACCGGGGGGCGGAGTCACAGGAGAGAGAGATGCTCCACCCAAACGCTCCTCCGGGAACCCAGTTACGTGGGCGGGGGGCCATGGGTCAGCAGGAGAATCGCTACAAAAGCTCAAGTATGTGCCACTTTGAATAAACTCAGATGGTACATGTAACCAGTTCCAGCTCTGCAGACTGTAGATGCCCAGATTAGTGAGGTGTCGCCTGCTTCTCGTGCATCAGTGTCTCATGGCTGCTCACTCGCTGCACTCACACGACGTGGTTTCTGTTGAGTACAAGGCCTGGGGGGAGGGCACGGGTGGAGGCACGGGAGGAGTGCTGGCTTTGCTGCTCTGCCTGTTTGAAGCCCCACGGACTCCCTGCATCTCCATCTGATCTTCGTGTATTGAAGTTGTTGGCTGTTGTCTGCCGTGAGATGTGCAGCTGTGATGGTGGACTCTCTGCGGCCGCGGTTGGAGCCCCTCCACCCCACCCCAC